>CM033476.1:29134333-29209358 GCA_019447015.1 Hymenochirus boettgeri | reverse complement strand
TACGATGGATTTCGAATTGGAAACGGGCATTTATGCCCGTATTCCAAGTTCGGTATCATTCCCTAAGATGATATGATGATTTTTTGGGAATGATCGGGGAAAAAAAGGAGAATACACACAAAAAAATTTTAAAGTGATACACACACCCTTTTTTTTTTTTACCCTAAACTCTATAAATTAGAAAAAAAGTTGTCTTTCTCCCAAGCTCCCCATGTCCCAGTGATATCGGTAAATTAAACAGCGGACTTATTTTTCGATTTCAAGGGAAACTAAGCCTATATTTATAGGAAAGGAATTTTGCAGAGGTACCAAATAAGACCGCTATTGAATTTTTAGGATCAGTAAAGTGTGCAAAAATGTGTGTGACTCTCCATACTAACCGACTCTCCTAAAATACCACTAAAGGGGGAGAGTGTGTGTGTGGGGGGGGTTGTGGCGTTTTTAAAAAATTTTTCTTGTAACTGCACTCTAAATGCGTCCCATTTGAGCTAGTTGGTGGCCTCGTCTCTGTTTGCAACCCACGCAAATGGCACACCGTTTGATTTAGGACATGTGGGAGATTGCTATTTAGTGGGTTTTTTTGCTTGTCAAGTGGGTTTAGGTGATTTCAACCCTTGAATCATCTCATTTTATTTTTCACAAAATCTCGTAAAAACACCGAGTTCTTTGGATCGCTGGGTCTGGAATTCTTCATGCATTTATGAACGCACCGTAGCACCGAACGTAGATGAGGGTGTAGATCCAAAAATATATAGTTTGTGGAGGGATTTCCATGTTTCGGACTGTTTTCCTTAGAAAAAGTGTAGGCTGTTCAAATTACAGAGCACTTTGATTTTTTCTTGTAATTGCATTTGTGCATGCGTCCATTTGAGCTAGTTGGTGGCCACGTCTCTGTGTGCATCCACGCAATGGCATACCGTTGATTCAGGACATGTGGAAGATTGCTATTTAGTGGTTTTTTGCTTGTCACGTGGGTTTAGGTAGGATTTCAATCCTTGAATCATCTCATTTTTATTTTTCACAAACCTCGTAAAAACACGGAGTTCTTTGGATCGCTGGGTCTGGAATTCTTCATTTATGCATGAAAGCATGAAACCGTAACGTAGCTGAAGGTTGTAGATTCCAAAAATATATAGTTGTGGGGGGAATCTCATGTTTTGGGACTGTTTCCTTAGAAAAGGGTAGGCTGTTCAAATTACAGAGCACTTTTGATTTTTCTTGTAATTGCATTTGTGCATGCGTCCCCATTTGAGCTAGTTGGTGGCCACGTCTCTGTGTGCATCCACGCATATGGCATACCGTTTGATTCAGAACATGTGGGAGATTGATATTTAGTGGGGGGGTTATTTGCGGGGGGCATTTCAAAGTTTTTGGGGCTGTTTGAAATTACAGAGCACTTGTATTTTTCTTGTAATTACAACTGGTGCATGCGTCCCATTTGAGCTAGTTGGTGGCCACGTCCCTGTGTGAATCCACGCATATGCATACCGTTTGATTCAGGGCATTTGGAAGATTGATAATTGACAAGTTTTTTTTAATGACTGGAAATTTGCCATGATTTTAACTTTTTGAATTGTATTTTTATTAATTATTTTATTTTTCCTGAAAATCTGGTAAGAAAGCGAAATTGTACACAAAACTGCACCCACACCATTGGTGGTATGCATAAAAGAATCACACCATTGTGTAGCTGAAGGTGTGTAGAGTCCAAGATATATAGTTTGGGGGGTATTTCTAATATAGAGGGGTGTTTAGTCTGACAAATCTGAAAAGTTGCTGTAATTGGGCCACTGTTCATTGGCTCACTTTGTGGCTAGTTGATTCCACGTCTGCGTGTGTAACCATACATAGGGCATACCGTTTGATTCAGAACATTTGGGAGATTGATATTTGGTAACTTTTTTTTACATTCCTGGGGTTTTGGCATGATTTCTACCTTTTGAAGTGTTTTTGTTCATTTTTTCAGACAAATGCGAATTTCTACGAAGAAACTGCGCCCACACCATGATTGTATGAATGAACAACTACAGCGTTACGTAGACTGAAGGTATGTAGATTTGAGAATATATAGTTTTGCGGGGGTATTCCAAGTTAGAGTAGGGGTGTTCAGTTTGGAAAATCTGGGAAAATGCTGTTATTGGCTCACTGCGCATTGTTTTACATTTTGACTAGTCGCTTCACGTCAGTGGTGTGTAACCACACATATGGCACACTGTTTGATTCAGGACATTTAGGAGATTGATATTTGGTAAGTTTTTTTTACATACTGGGTTTTGGTGTGATTTTGTAACTTTGAAATGTATTTTTCTCTATTTTTTCCAGAAAATTGTGTAGAAATGCGAAATTCTACGAAGAACTGCGCCCACACCATGATGGTATGAATGAACGAACTACAGTGCTACATAGCTGAAGGTGTTTAGATTTCAGGAATATATAGTTTGTGGGGGGTATTTCGAGTTATCAGGGTGTTTTTGTGGAAAAATGAGACTGTCCAATTCGGAGTTGGCTAAATATTTTCGCTGTTTCTGAGCCATCGTGCATTGTCTCACTTTGTGGCTTTTCGCTTCCACGTCTGCGTGTGTTACAAACATATGGCATACCGTTTGATTCAGGACATTGGGAGATTGATGATATTTAGTAACTTTTTTTAGATTCCATCAGGTTTTGGCATGATTCTACCTTTTGAAGTGTTTTTTGTTCATTTTTTCAGAAAAGTGCGAACTTCTACAAAGAACTGCGCCCACAACCATTGATGGTATGAATGAACAAACTACAGCTTTACATAGCTGAAGGTGTGTAGATTTCAGGAATAATAGTTTGTGGGGGTTATTTCTAAGTTACGGGGGGTGTTTGTGGAAAAAACTGCAGACTGTCCAAATTCGGAGTTGGCTAAATATTTTCGCTGTTTCTGAGCCATCGTGCATTGTCTCACTTGTGGCTTTTTCGCTTCCACGTCCGCGTGTGTAACCACACACATGGCATACCGTTTGATTCAGGACATTTGGGAGATTGATATTTAGTAACTTTTTTTTAGATTCCATCAGGTTTTGGCATGATTTCTACCTTTTGAAGTTGTTTTTTGTTCATTTTTTCAGAAAAGTGCGAACTTCTACAAAGAACTGCGCCCACACCATTGATGGTATGAATGAACAAACTACAGCTTTACATAGCTGAAGGTGTGTAGATTTCAGAATATTAGTTTGGGGGTATTTCTAAGTTACGGGGGTGTTTTTGTGGAAAAAACTGCAGACTGTCCAAATTCGGAGTTGGCTAAATATTTTCGCTGTTTCTGAGCCATCGTGCTTGTCTCACTTGTGGGTTTTTCGCTTCCACGTCCGCGTGTAACCACACATATGGCATACCGTTTGATTCAGGACATTTGGGAGATTGATATTTAGTAACTTTTTTTTAGATTCCATCAGGTTTTGGCATGATTCTACCTTTTGAAGTTGTTTTTTTGTTCATTTTTTCAGAAAAGTGCGAACTTCTACAAAGAACTGCCCACACCATTGATGGTATGAATGAACAAACTACAGCTTTACATAGCTGAAGGTGTGTAGATTTCAGAATAATAGTTTGTGGGGGTTATTTCTAGTTACGGGGTGTTTTGTGGAAAAACTGCAGACTGTCCAAATCGCGAGTGTGCTAAATATTTTCGCTGTTTCTGAGCCATCGTGCATTGTCTCACTTTGTGGCTTTTCGCTTCCACGTCCGCGTGTGTAACCACGAGGGCAAAGACTTAAAATCTTTGGTTATGGGGGTTTACAGTTCCTTTAAGAGAAAAATAGCCAATACCATCTCTCGGTACATAGCCCTAGTACAATTTTCAGTGTGTTCTGTTGTGTAAAACACTCAGGGAACTTTTAAAACCCATGAGTGTGATTTCTCTGCTACAGCTACTGTATGAGTAATTTACTTTAATTCTACTTTTACATTGATGTAATTTTTTCCTGTCCTACATTTATTCCTACTTATTATACATACACTCAAGCTTGTCCCTATACGATTCCGTACCAAGGGTGCTTCCAAACTTTTTCATACATTCAATATTTTATGGAGGAGCACCCCAATGGAGTAAAATGGCATAATGGAATTATTATAAATGATGTGCAAGAAGTGCATCTTGGGTAGGTGGTGCGAGGTGGCAGCAGGAATAAAAGTTTAACAGCTCAGTCCGGATTAAGCAGGTTGAACCCAGGGGTGAGGAGATGGCATTTTAGGCTCTCATCCCAGGTACTTTTGTTGGGAGGGTTTGGGTTGAAATTTCCATTTTTCTACTTTAATTCACAAGATGGAATATCCTGACATCAGCCACATTTGCCTGTAACGCGTAGATCATGTATAATAAATGTGTTTGAGATCCAGTAGATTCTTCATCTACTGGATCTCTGTTAACCACATAGAAAACCAGAACATTATTTTTATTAGTAGTGTCTGAGCTAAAATTTTTTTAATTGGAAAACTTTAATAGAAACAGATGTTTGTTTTTTGAAGAAGAAGAATGAAGAATGGCTTGTCTTTAGTTTGGTAAAATAACAAGCATTTTTTACTCCATTCGAAATTCACAGGGAAACCACTTTTGTCAGCATAATGGCAATCAAAATGATTCCCTGCATGTTAACCGTTATATGTATGATTTTAATCTTCCTGTAATTAATAACAAGCTCACAAATTAATAGCTCTAGAAGCCAAATGCATACATGTGTACCAACAGTTTAATATTATTTACAGTGTTCAACCCACACGGCTTAATTACATTTTGGAGTTCGCACATTAGCGAGGATGATCATTTATATTGCTGCCAACATGGATATGTTATGATGCTTGGGAGGTTTCTGTAACAGATCTGAAAACAAGTTACTGGGAAATATCTATCAGTGTTTGAGGCTGTAGCAATTTTTATTCTTGCTACAAACATTACTTTCCATTTTAGGTTTCGTAAAATAACATTTTATTATCTGAAATCTACATTCGGACCAGAAGAATTGTTGTCATATTTCTAGCAAGTCATTCATCTTAAAATGAGCTAAAAAACATACAGTTACATATTAAATTTCTATGAAAGGGTTAAATACATGTTAATGAGCATGATACCACTGGGAAAAAAAAGAAATCAAAAACGTGAACTAGAGATGGCCAAAACTGACGGGTTTCGTTTTGTTTTTGGGTTTTCAGGTCTCGGGAAAATCCCGAAGATCCTAAAATCCTAAAACAGAACTTTAAATCAAAAATAGCATTGAACGTTCGATAATCCTCGAAAATACGATCGGAAATTATTTTCCAGTTTCCGGTCGTATTTTCGAGCATTATTGAACATTCAAGGCTATTTTCGGGAATAGATAGCTCGAACATTCGATAAAAATAGAAAACTCGCTCTGAAGTCCTGAAATCCGAACGATCCGTCCAAAATGGAACATTCAGATTTCAGAACCGAGGGGTTCTGTGTCGGATCCCATCTCTAATGTGAACCAGTATTTTAGGATTCTTAGGCTGTGTACATATGGTCCGATATTTTTGTCCCATCGACTGTAAAGGTCGAGTAGGATGAAATTTCAGAAAAGTTTTCTCCCCTAAGTACCATAAAACAAAGTTGGTTATGAGTATGAGCAAACGCGACACAATGTTTAGAAACTGGATAATTAGTCAGTTTCTGGGATACTCACCCTACCAGAACTGCTTGGTTACCTAGTAAATGGGACGTTTAAGTGTTGTAACTGTGTACAATGCCCCTATGTGATTATAGGGGATAAATTTATCCACCCTACTATCTATGCCTTAACATGTCCATGCGGACTTATCTATGTTAGTGAAATGACAAAGAAAGTGAAAGCTCGTTTCTCGCAATATAGATTGTCCATATCCCAAACTGACTAATCTTACAGTCAAGTTTGTTCATACTCATGACCCACTTCGTTTTATGGTACTTGAAACTGTTGCGGCTCCATCTAGGGGTGGTAGTTGTGAACTAGAGTTGAAATGCTGGGAAGTTAAGTGGATCAAACGTCTTAAAAGGCATCTATACCAAAAAATAGGTTATATTAAATTGATTCCAACCACCACTGTATTATTTTTTGTTGATCTACCCCCTATTTCTTTAGATATCCAATCAAAACTTGTTATATTTCAGCTGTCAATCAAGTGGAATGGTGACAGAGTTTTGACAGTTGGAATGCTGTATGCTGTGTGCAGGCTGGACAGTTGGTTTGTGGGAAAAAAGTCAGGTCGGATGGAAGTGGGAGTGGTTAAAAGAGGGAGGGGGGATACTGCTCCTAAACAAAATGTGTGCTGGATTGAAGGCATGCAGCAACACATGCCAATCAGAGTGCTACTTACATGTATTCAATTATAGATTAAGATGAGGCAAAGTCTTTTTTTTCAGTATAGTGTCCCTTTAAAGGACAACTATACTGTAAAAATTAACTTTTTAAAAATGAAAAGCACCTGGTGCATGGAGATTATGGACAAATATTGTTTTGTTGAGGAGCTACAGCACATACAGTTTTCATCTGCCAGGTTATGTCCCTGGGCCATTCTAACTTAAAGATAGTGCTGAAGCATACAAGAAGACTGGCAGAATTTTCTTTGCCCTGCTGCTCCTCATAGAAATTATATTGGGAGGTAAAAAGCACCAATCCTACCTCCCTGCCTCAGGTACATTTTATTTTAACTGTTTTTAAAAAAAACTTTATATGCACTATAGTTTCCCTTGAACTCCCTAGCTCATTTAGGTCTAAATAAAGACTATGATCTATACTTATTTTTATAATATACTGAAATGTGTTTTTGTCATGATTGGCGCAGCCTTGTCCCTAGGTCCAGAGCACCCCTCACGCTACATATGATATGTAATACGTATGTCCTTTTAAGGATACATGGTGTTAATATGTTCCTTTAAGAGGTGGAGCTTCTAATATGCCATTTCCTTCAAAAAGCTATTGAAAAAAGCTATTTATTTGGAAAACTGATTCAAGACTGATTGTCTACCTGTTTAGCTTGAAAAAGGGAACTGCATTTCCCGAAATGTATGAGTATGATATGATTAGTGCTGTGCATTGACTAAAACGTTTTCCTGGGAGTGCCGCCTGACCTTTGTGCTTCTTATATTGGTAGATGGTTGGATCCAGTAAGGGCAGGCACCCTTTCATCTTTCATGAACTTTTTTGGATAGTGCCGCTACTTCCTGTTGTTATATATATATATATATATATATATATAAAAAAGGAGGGGGTGATTAACATGTTGATATGTAAGGCAGATAGTGTCACATTAAAAACCTAAAAGGTAGTAGAAGGAATTGATACCAGTAACAAAGAATAATAGAGTCTTGATGTCCTGAAGTCTAGAAAAGACCTGAAGCTGAATAGTCTTGATATTACAATGAGACAGTCAGTGATTTAAAACTCAACCAAGGAATACAAGATAAGTTTAAAGATAAATGATATTCATCCACCTCTGACTTTTTTAATCTAAACTTTGAAATAAAAGTAAATTCTCAAATTTCTCCAAAGGAAGATGCAGAAAAAGTTGCAGCTTACCTGACTGGGCTGTAGGGATACTATATAATATTGAGAATTACTGGTATTAATACATATACTGTAGTTCTGGTTGGTACAGGGATACTATATAATAATGAGAATTACTGGTATTAATACACATACTGTAGTTCTGGTTGGTACAGGGATACTATATAATATTGAGAATTACCGGTATTAATACATATACTGTAGTTCTGGTTGGTACAGGGACACTATATAATATTGAGAATTACCGGTATTAATACATACACTGTAGTTCTGGTTGGTACAGGGATACTATATAATATTGAGAATTATACTTATTATACATACACTCAAGCTTGTCCCTATACGATTCCGTACCAAGGGTGCTTCCAAACTTTTTCATACATTCAATATTTTATGGAGGAGCACCCCAATGGACTAAAATGGCATAATGGAATTATTATAAATGATGTGCAAGAAGTGCATCTTGGGTAGGTGGTGCGAGGTGGCAGCAGGAATAAAAGTTTAACAGCTCAGTCCGGATTAAGCAGGTTGAACCCAGGGGTGAGGAGATGGCATTTTAGGCTCTCATCCCAGGTACTTTTGTTGGGAGGGTTTGGGTGGAAATTTCCATTTTTCTACTTTAATTCACAAGATGGAATATCCTGACATCAGCCACATTTGCCTGTAACGCGTAGATCATGTATAATAAATGTGTTTGATAAATGTGTTTGATCCAGTAGATTCTTCATCTACTGGATCTCTGTTAACCACATAGAAAACCAGAACATTATTTTTATTAGTAGTGTCTGAGCTAAAATTTTTTTAATTGGAAAACTTTAATAGAAACAGATGTTTGTTTTTTGAAGAAGAAGAATGAAGAATGGCTTGTCTTTAGTTTGGTAAAATAACAAGCATTTTTTACTCCATTCGAAATTCACAGGGAAACCACTTTTGTCAGCATAATGGCAAACAAAATGATTCCCTGCATGTTAACCGTTATATGTATGATTTTAATCTTCCTGTAATTAATAACAAGCTCACAAATTAATAGCTCTAGAAGCCAAATGCATACATGTGTACCAACAGTTTAATATTATTTACAGTGTTCAACCCACACGGCTTAATTACATTTTGGAGTTCGCACATTAGCGAGGATGATCATTTATATTGCTGCCAACATGGATATGTTATGATGCTTGGGAGGTTTCTGTAACAGATCTGAAAACAAGTTACTGGGAAATATCTATCAGTGTTTGAGGCTGTAGCAATTTTTATTTTTGCTACAAACATTACTTTCCATTTTAGGTTTCGTAAAATAACATTTTATTATCTGAAATCTACATTCGGACCAGAAGAATTGTTGTCATATTTCTAGCAAGTCATTCATCTTAAAATGAGCTAAAAAACATAGTTACATATTAAATTTCTATGAAAGGGTTAAATACATGTTAATGAGCATGATACCGCTGGGAAAAAAAAGAAATCAAAAACGTGAACTAGAGATGGCCAAAACTGACGGGTTTCGTTTTGTTTTTGGGTTTTCAGATCTCGGGAAAATCCCGAAGATCCTAAAATCCTAAAACAGAACTTTAAATCAAAAATAGCGTTGAACGTTCGATAATCCTCGAAAATACGATCGGAAATTATTTTCCAGTTTCCGGTCGTATTTTTGAGCATTATTGAACATTCAAGGCTATTTTCGGGAATAGATAGCTCGAACATTCGATAAAAATAGAAAACTCGCTCCGAAGTCCTGAAATCCGAACGATCCGTCCGAAATGGAACATTCAGATTTCAGAACCGAGGGGTTCTGTGTCGGATCCCATCTCTAATGTGAACCAGTATTTTAGGATTCTTAGGCTGTGTACATATGGTCCGATATTTTTGTCCCATCGACTGTAAAGGTCGAGTAGGATGAAATGTCAGAAAAGTTTTCTCCCCTAAGTACCATAAAACAAAGTTGGTTATGAGTATGAGCAAACGCGACACAATGTTTAGAAACTGGATAATTAGTCAGTTTCTGGGATACTCACCCTACCAGAACTGCTAGTAAATGGGACGTTTAAGTGTTGTAACTGTGTACAATGCCCCTATGTGATTATAGGGGATAAATTTATCCACCCTACTATCTATGCCTTAACATGTCCATGCGGACTTATCTATGTTAGTGAAATGACAAAGAAAGTGAAAGCTCGTTTCTCGCAATATAGATTGTCCATATCCCAAACTGACTAATCTTACAGTCAAGTTTGTTCATACTCATGACCCACTTCGTTTTATGGTACTTGAAACTGTTGCGGCTCCATCTAGGGGTGGTAGTTGTGAACTAGAGTTGAAATGCCGGGAAGTTAAGTGGATCAAATGTCTTAAAAGGCATCTATACCAAAAAATAGGTTATATTAAATTGATTCCAACCACCACTGTATTATTTTTTGTTGATCTACCCCCTATTTCTTTAGATATCCAATCAAAACTTGTTATATTTCAGCTGTCAATCAAGTGGAATGGTGACAGAGTTTTGACAGTTGGAATGCTGTATGCTGTGTGCAGGCTGGACAGTTGGTTTGTGGGAAAAAAGTCAGGTCGGATGGAAGTGGGAGTGGTTAAAAGAGGGAGGGGGGATACTGCTCCTAAACAAAATGTGTGCTGGATTGAAGGCATGCAGCAACACATGCCAATCAGAGTGCTACTTACATGTATTCAATTATAGATTAAGATGAGGCAAAGTCTTTTTTTTCAGTATAGTGTCCCTTTAAAGGACAACTATACTGTAAAAATTAACTTTTTAAAAATGAAAAGCACCTGGTGCATGGAGATTATGGACAAATATTGTTTTGTTGAGGAGCTACAGCACATACAGTTTTCATCTGCCAGGTTATGTCCCTGGGCCATTCTAACTTAAAGATAGTGCTGAAGCATACAAGAAGACTGGCAGAATTTTCTTTGCCCTGCTGCTCCTCATAGAAATTATATTGGGAGGTAAAAAGCACCAATCCTACCTCCCTGCCTCAGGTACATTTTATTTTAACTGTTTTTAAAAAAAACTTTATATGCACTATAGTTTCCCTTGAACTCCCTAGCTCATTTAGGTCTAAATAAAGACTATGATCTATACTTATTTTTATAATATACTGAAATGTGTTTTTGTCATGATTGGCGCAGCCTTGTCCCTAGGTCCAGAGCACCCCTCACGCTACATATGATATGTAATACGTATGTCCTTTTAAGGATACATGGTGTTAATATGTTCCTTTAAGAGGTGGAGCTTCTAATATGCCATTTCCTTCAAAAAGCTATTGAAAAAAGCTATTTATTTGGAAAACTGATTCAAGACTGATTGTCTACCTGTTTAGCTTGAAAAAGGGAACTGCATTTCCCGAAATGTATGAGTATGATATGATTAGTGCTGTGCATTGACTAAAACGTTTTCCTGGGAGTGCCGCCTGACCTTTGTGCTTCTTATATTGGTAGATGGTTGGATCCAGTAAGGGCAGGCACCCTTTCATCTTTCATGAACTTTTTTGGATAGTGCCGCTACTTCCTGTTGTTATATATATATATATATATATATATATAAAAAAGGAGGGGGTGATTAACATGTTGATATGTAAGGCAGATAGTGTCACATTAAAAACCTAAAAGGTAGTAGAAGGAATTGATACCAGTAACAAAGAATAATAGAGTCTTGATGTCCTGAAGTCTAGAAAAGACCTGAAGCTGAATAGTCTTGATATTACAATGAGACAGTCAGTGATTTAAAACTCAACCAAGGAATACAAGATAAGTTTAAAGATAAATGATATTCATCCACCCCTGACTTTTTTAATCTAAACTTTGAAATAAAAGTAAATTCTCAAATTTCTCCAAAGGAAGATGCAGAAAAAGTTGCAGCTTACCTGACTGGGCTGTAGGGATACTATATAATATTGAGAATTACTGGTATTAATACATATACTGTAGTTCTGGTTGGTACAGGGATACTATATAATAATGAGAATTACTGGTATTAATACACATACTGTAGTTCTGGTTGGTACAGGGATACTATATAATATTGAGAATTACCGGTATTAATACATATACTGTAGTTCTGGTTGGTACAGGGACACTATATAATATTGAGAATTACCGGTATTAATACATACACTGTAGTTCTGGTTGGTACAGGGATACTATATAATATTGAGAATTACTGGTATTAATACATATACTGTAGTTCTGGTTGGTACAGGGATACTATATAATATTGAGAATTCTGGTATTAATACATAATTGTAGTTCTGTTTGTACGAGGATAATATAAATTGAGAATTACTGGTATTAATACATATACTGTAGTTCTGGTTGGTTACAGGGATCCTATAAAAATATTGAGAATTCTATATTAATACATATACTGTAGTTCTGGTTAGTACAGGGATATTATATAATATTGAGAATTACTGGTATTAATACATAAACTGTAGTTCTGGTTGGTACAGGGATACAATATTATATTATGAATTACTGGTATTAATATATATACTGTAGTTCTGGTTGGTACAAGGTTCTATAGAATAATGAGAATTACTGGTATTAATACATATAATGTAGTTCTGGTTGGTACAGGGATACTATATAATAATGAGAATTACTGGTATTAATACATATGTTGTAGTTCTGGTTGGAACAGCGATACTATATAATAATGAGAATTACTGGTATTAATACATATGTTGTAGTTCTGGTTGGAACAGGGATACTATATAATATTGAGAATTAGTGGTATTAATACATATACTGTAGTTCTGGTTGGTACGAGGTTCTATATAATAATGAGAATTACTGGTATTAATACATATACTGTAGTTCTGGTTGGTACAGGGATACTATATAATATTGAGAATTACTGGTATTAATACATATACTGTAGTTCTGGTTGGTACAGGGATACCTTCCGATTGCCATTTGGAGGTCCCCTGCCTTTTACATAGTAACATACATAGTAATTGTATGTTGGTAAAACCGTGACTCTTGACACCGCAAAGTACAGGAGAAAGTGCCAAGGTCTGTGTTATTTTTTAACACAAAACTTGAAAAACTTAATTCTTCCAGGCCCACATAAATAGTCTAAAAACCCATTCTACTTGATGTAATATTTATGGAGGTCTGCGCAAAGTCCAACTTTTTGTATTTTTGGCCTTTTTTCCACTCCAAATTCACATACAAGACATGGCGAGTTCTATCAAATTGGTGCACCAACAAAGAGAAAATTTTGAAAATATCATAGAAAATATCTAAAAACAGAAAATTCATTCATTTCCTCCTAAGTTGTCTCAGCAGTTTATTATCCCAATTAATACTTATTGCACCGACACAGATAAGAGACATGTCGGGTTGGGATCAGATATAAGACTTCTTAAAACCTTTCAGACAGGGGTTAACCAATTGTTCCCTGCTGTGTTTGAGACCAGATGGAAATGTTCCTTTTATTATTTAATGTGTATAGGGTATGAAGACGGGTAATAACTACTGTTTACAGACAACCATACTCACCAATGCACCTAGAATACTATCTGATAAATGTGACATCTGAATGTAATGCTGGCCATGCATTATCTGACATTCCTGCATCATCCCTCAAACTGGATTAAGTCAATGGTAAGTGAGCCAAGTTTGTGTTGGAATGTCGGCACATGCAACAAAAGCTAAAGTCCTAAAGGAACATGTCCACCTGCAGAATCAAAAATCGATACTTGCTTTCCCCACCACCCCCCAACCCGAGATTGTTATAGTTACTTACCTCCTTGCAGTCCCTGAAGCTCATAATACAAAGACAGTGTGTTATATGTGAATGTTATAACCAATGATGTCACCATGTGAATAAAAAGTTTTCCTTGTTTTACCTCAGTTAGCCTTACCTCATTTATCAAGAAAATGATAAACCATAGCAACAGATAAATTAATATACTTTATTGTTAATGGCAGTGAGAAAATAAATGTATCTTTGGTTGCTATGGGTAACTTAAAGTTACTTCTCTATTTTTGCTGTAAAAATTAGAGAAAAACATATCAGCAAGCCCAATCCATTCCTTTTATAAACCCAGTACAATGTATTTCATTAAGGAAAGCTAAAAAAAAAAACCCAACAGTGTGGATCCACTCATTTTAAGAACCCTTTTAATGTAGTTTTCAATAAGGTCAATGTTATAGTGTAAATAGAATTTTGAGATAGTACGTATTTGTTTATTTATATGATATATAATAGTATATAATTGCTATCTAAAAAAAGGATAATTTATTTTCCTTCCGGTGCTATACTGATTATGCTTTGTACTATTGACATTTTTTTATGTCCACTCCATCAGCCCCTATGCCTAGAGCGATGTTTGTACACACTATCCAAAATTATTACATACCGGAACCAGACAACTCTACACTCCCTGGAAAGTAAGATTTCCAACATGTTCTTCATGGGGTGCCCATTTGTTCCAGACATGTGTAACAAAACAACACAATTTGGGACCAAAGAAAATTCACTAATACATTTAGTGAACAAAAACCAACATTTGGTGACAAAACTATATTAGTCAACAAAAGAAGTTCTGTGGTATCAAACATATTTAGTCAACAAAAAAACAACATTGGTGAAAATACATATTTAGTCGACCCCCAAAAATTGGTGGTAAACAAAACATACATTAGTAACAAAAAACAACTGTAGCACCAAATTATATTTTGATGACCTGATCTTTTTGTGAACAAAATGTACGTGGATTGAAATGTTTGTGTGTTAATATTTTCTATACAAAAAGTAGCGAAAGAAACATTATGCTGGCAAAAAGAAAATGTTGTTGACTAAATACATCTTGTAGTATCAGTGTAGGTTTTTGTACACAAAACAAGACTACTTTTTGTCTTAAAAATGCAATTTTGTGCACCAAGAGTTATGTTTGTAATGGAAATGGCATGCGTTCCCTTTAATTTTCTAAAAACAAAAACAAACAAAAAACCTGGTAAATTGTTTGCTTTCCCTTTAATCCCCTCACAAAAAATGGTTACACTTAATGACTCTGCCATAATATATTTCCCTTTAACTCTTTAATAAGAATGATCTGGTATATGATACACTTCCCTGTAAAAATGGTAATTGTCATGCATTACCAAATGGTAATTGTCATGCATTACCCAAATATTCTGGTAAATGGAAAACGCTTCCTTAATCTCTGCTTGTAAGAAAATACTACTGAATGGCACAGTCCTATTTTCTTTTATGGGCAAGCCCACTAGCAGCATTCAAGAATTGCGCTACGCAGCAAAATTGCACGTGCACGATTCATGTCCGCTACCCTGCGTATGCGCTGTGGTTGCTCTGATGTTACCCTATGGCAGCACATGCAATGCGACCAAAAATTGTGATGATTGCATGTGCTGCCAAAAGGGGCGGCAGCGCAGGGCAGCAGAGATGTATGGCCATCCCCATCCTCCGAATGTAAAAAATGGACCAATGTATAAAACACACAAAATTACAAATTGGTCTACAGAAATAATTTGGTGAATATAATTGCTCTACAGAAATTATTTGGTGAACTAAAGTATAGACTTGTTTTACAACAAATATTGGGTGCCCAAACTTGTTTTAAATAAATAATTTGGTGAACAGAAAAGACAGGCTTGTTCCACGGAAATTATTTGGTGGAAAAAATTGTTCCAGAACTTATTGGTGAAACAGAATTGATAGACTTGTTCTACAGAATTGTTGATGAACATTATTAGATGATTTAAGAAGTGTTATAAAACATAGGGGCAATGCAGAACCAGAAGCAGCATTACTTAACTTTGCGTAGATCCCACAGTGTTGTAGATCCCTTTGTGAATTTACTGAATACGGGATCCCGGTAGGTAA
Organism: Hymenochirus boettgeri; assembly: GCA_019447015.1. Classification (NCBI taxonomy): domain Eukaryota; kingdom Metazoa; phylum Chordata; class Amphibia; order Anura; family Pipidae; genus Hymenochirus; species Hymenochirus boettgeri. Next base: position 29,193,971 of record CM033476.1, on the reverse strand, counting down.
TAAGCACCGCTCTGTGCCTCTGCCTTAAGGCATTAAGTCCTGTGCTACAAGGTAGCGCAAAACTCCACGCAGCCTATATTACATCCATTTTAGTGCCCATCACATGCGCTGCCATAGTAAGTAGTAGTTGAGGTACCAACAGTCTTTTAACGCAACTCAAATAGATAATGCTTGAAGAAATATTTTATTAACTTACAACCTGTTTTGGACAGAGTCCTTATGGTTCAAAACATCTGTGTGTTAAATAATTATATTGAGTTACATTAAGTCCTGTCGGAGTACCTCAACTACATACTTTACTTGCATAACTTGATGTTTGGGGCAGAACACCTGAGGTTGCACAAAGGCAGCTATTAAGCAAGGGGATTTGGACTTACCTTTTGACAAATGCGCTGCGATAGGTAATATCAAAGCAACGTAGCACACGCACAGGGTAGTGCACATGAATCGCGCAACGTTATGATTTCGCTGCGTAGTGGACTTCTTGCATGCTGCCTAGTAGGGCCTTGCCCCATAAAAAGGAAATAAGGACTGTGCCATTTAGTAGTATTTTCTTACGCAGAGATTAAAGGAAACATTTTCCATTTACCAGAATTTATTAGGTAATGTATGACATACCACTTTAAAGGGGAAGTGTATCATACTACATAAATTCTCATATAAGAGTTTAAAAGGGAAATATATTTGTGCAAGAGAAGTCATAAGTGTACACATTCTTTCTGAAGGGATTAAGGGAAAGCAAACAATTTACACACTTATATTTTTTTACAAAGATTAAAGGAAAAGCTGCCATTTACATTACCAACATAACTCTTGGTGCACAAAATGCATTTTTAAGACAAAAGTATGCTTGTTTTTCCTTGTTCATTTTGTGTACTAAAAACATACGCTGCTCTACAAGATTTATTTGGTCTACCAAATTTCTTTTGTCAACATATGTTTCTTTTTCACCCACTTTTTGGATACAAAAATTATTCCGTTCAACCCACGTACATTTGTTCACAAAAAAGATTTTAGTCATCAAAATATGATTTTGTGTTACAGTTGTTTTTTGGTTAACAATATAGTTTTGTCACCAAACGTTTTTTTTATTTTTATGACTAAATATGTTTTGTAAATACCAATATTTGTTGTTCACTAAATGTATGTTTGGTTCCCACAGAATTTCTTTTGGTCGACTAAATATAGTTTGTGAACCAAAGTATTATTTTGTTGACTAAATGATCTGGAACAAAAGGGCACCCCATAGTTTTACTCCATCTTCCCTTAGCACAGAGTAGCAACAAGTACTGTAGTTAAAGGGATCTTTACTCTAAAAATGTCATTTCAAAGTATACCTTTGATACAGAAAGATCCCACAACTACAAAACTTTTTCAGATTTAATTGTAAAGCAGAGCAGTTACGCAGTTGTCATGGTGAGGCTGTGCAGAACTTATAAGTGTCGCAGACACTACAGAAGGCAGTGGAGTAAGGGAGGGCGGGGGAATTAGGAGTAGAAATGTAATGTGGGTTCGAATAGATTCCAGCTTGAATTGAATCTGAGGGTTTCGTAGTCCAGACAAAACTTTCGGAACTCCCGAATTTCACGGAACTAGATTTTTAGAATTTTTTGATTATAAACGAAAATCGAAATTAGACGATTTTCGAAAATTGTCTACTTTCCATTTTCAACAATCATCTATTGACAATTGTCTACTTTAGATTTTGAAAATCGAACTTTCGAACATCTGTAAATTTCAAAATGTTAAAACGGAATGAAACTCAGCAAAGATAAATAGTGAATACACCATTTTACTTGTCTAAATTTGTAGTTTCAGAAAATGTTAAGTTGTTTCAGTGAGTCTAGTGACCCTTTATTGGAGAGCTGCTGGTTCCCCCACAGCACTGGATAAAAGCATACTGAGCAGTCTGGACCATGAACATGGGAGGGGGCAGGAATTAAAGGGCATGTCCACCCCATTTTCAGAATTTTGCCATATAATAGCTTTCTTCCCCAGCCCCAAACGCTATAAAAAGATTTTCCAGGAACTCCCCAATCTTTACTTAGGTTACACTCTTTCCGTGGCGTAATGTACCGGCATCTGCTTGCATGGAACTGCAAGCGGGGGGGCCGGACCGGCAGCCGCATCCGTGATTGGCTGAGAGGCAGCCAATGACGGACGCAGCTGCCGGCTGCAAGAATGCGGGGGAAAGAAAAAAGGTAAGTAAGATCGGGGGAGTTCCTGTAAATCTTTATAGCGTTTGGGGCTGGGGAAGGAAAGCTATTATATGGCAAAGGGATTTATGGTAGGGGGGTGGATTGCAATACAGGAGGAGAGAGAGGGAGAGGATGCTGCGTTGCGCAGGACAAAATTCAGGGAGGCAGAGTCCCTATAGGACTCTGCTATCCTCCTGGTGGGGAGTTTTTGGACTTTGGGGGGGGGGGAAAACCATTTGGAGCTGGGATGTGAGGTAAGGATTTTACAATTACATAGGGGGCCAGTAGGAGGGGGGGGAAATTATAGTTTTGGGGTGGGACATGCCCTTAAGTGCTTATAATATAATAATTACTATACAGACAGGGAACATTGTTATTGATCAGTCAAGCCTAGAAATCATTTAAACAATGTGGAGAAAATGTTTCAGTGATTATATTGCTGTTTACATAAAGAAAATTGTTAAAGAAAATAAAATATTTATGATAATTGAAAATATCCATGCATATGTCTTTTTTAGTTTATTTTAAATTAATGTCTCAATTGGAAGCAAAATGTAATTAAGACACATCAAACTTACCTTTCAACACATATAATTGTCTTGTAATTAGGAATTCATTATGATGCCCATACTGATGATAGGAAAATGTTTTTCCCTCATTAGAATACCCACAGTCAGCGACGGCAAAGAACATGATGTGTTGCTGATGGGTTTAGCAATTAGGCGCTCCTTCATTTTCAACATCAGTTCTGAACTATATTAAATGGCTCACTATTGTTGTTTATCACATTTTCACATTGAATTACACAGAATGTAACAGATTGCTTAGATTGCTACTCATGAATAGAGGAAACAATATTCTTGAGGAGCCCACTCACCTGATGTGAAATGCTTCTTGGTAAAATAATTGGGTATTATGTTCCTGACAAGGACAAAACAGCAAGAAAGACGGTGAGAAAAGCATAAGAAAAAAGTTCCCCATTGCACCTGCACCTCCATGCTGTAATCTGATCCGGCCTCTGCCTGCCTGCCTGCCATCCACATATCTTGCCACAGTAAATAAACTTCTATAACTAGTCACTATTGGCAACTTCAAGGTCAAGCACTTTATTGTCATTGTGTAATTACATTTCATGACAACCCCACAGTGATATAGTAATAGTAACAAAGGTAGAAAGAGAAGAAATGTACAAAGTATGCCAGGTATACAGATATTTAAACAATTTGTAGACAGTGTTCATTATTGCAGAGAGGAATCAAGTTCACTTAACTTTTATGTAGAGTCAATGGGGGCAACTTGTATGTACCAGTCACTGTGGGCAATTGTATGCACCAGTCACTGTAGGCAACTTGTATGTACCAGTCACTGTGGGCAACTTGTATGTACCAGTCAATGTAGGCAACTTGTATGCACCAGTCACTGTGGACAACTTTATGTACCAGACACTTAACCTATATGATACAAGCATTAACTTGTATGTACAAAGTCATGTGGATAACTTGTATGTTTCAGTCACTGCGGGCAACTTGTAAGTGCCTGCCTTCTCTGGAGGCACTCTGGTACATATATTACCATCCTCCATGTAGCATATATATGTGATCCTCCAGGTCCCCAGCCACTGTTAGGTCAGCCCTCCGTTCCCCAACCACTGTTAGGTCAGCCCTAGAGTTCATCAACCATTGTTAGGTCAGCCTCCAGGTTACCAGCTACGAGGTCAGCCCTCCAGTTCACCAGATTCTGCTAGGTCAGACTTCCAATTACACCAGTTTGTGTCAAGTCATCAATCCAGTTCACCTGTCCACTGTTCAGTCAACAATATCAGTATTTCTCACAATTGTGGGGGTAACTAAAGTCCCCATAGGAAAACACTGTAACTTCAAAAAGAGAGCTTTGAAGAAGCAACAAAGGTAGAGGGCAGCAGTGGGTCAGTGGGTTAACGCTGATTCCTCGCAGCACTGAAGTCTGAGTTTAATCCACCCTTGGACACATCTGCGACTGCAAGGAGTTTGTATGTTCCCTGTGCTTGTGTGGGTTTCCTCTGGCACTCCAATTTCCCCCACAACCATAAAGACATTCTGATTGGTGTATGTGTCAAGATTGTATGTGTTTAGATTGTAAGACTTTGAGGCAGGGCCAAGGCCTGATGTGAATGTATACATGTAACTTTAAAGCACTATAGAAGATGTTGGCGCTATATAAATCACAAAATAATAAAAAATAATAATAATGTCACCCTTAAAGAAAATACTGGTCACTTGTCTGTTATTTTTAATCCCAACTATTTTTACCAGTTTGTTCAACATTTTAACCAGATATTTAAGATAGGTTATCTTCCATTCTAGCAAAGGTATCTACCTCCTCTCTCTGATCAATGAGTTATTATAAGCTAAGCATGTGAAGTGAGACAGTAGGGGAATAAGCTGTCAATCATGATTGTGATCTCATCTCTGTCAGAATGGAGGCAATAATATACTTAAATATCTGGTTAATAATGCAGGTTAATAATGTGCTGAATTTTTCAGTTGAGGTTGGTAATGACCATGTGACCAGTTTTTTTGTTTTAAGGGTGGACATGTCCATTAATTAATTTGGCTTGAAAAAGCCAAATACAGTTCTTTCTATTTCTTCTTCTTTTCTTCCGTTTTATTCTTCCGCATTTTTGGACCGTATTCCTCCCACAGTTTTGAGCTAGAGACGTGAACTTCGGTACAGATGTACGGGGCAATAGGAGAAGTGTTGTATCTTCTTGCTAAGGAATCCACGGAAGCGTTACGGTTATCGGCGAATTTCCGGACATTTTTTCCCATAGACTTAATGGTAACATCCTCAAATGTGGATATTTCTAAACAGTTTTTTCATGGTCATAAATACAAATGTGGATACCCCCAACCCCCCACACAGACACAGGTACACCACCTACTGACCTACTTCCATTCCCATGGAAGCCATATTTAAAGGGTAAACTAAAGTAAAAAAACTAATTTAGATTTATCCTCAATAAAAGATAGTTTTATGGTTATAAACACAAAAGAGACATACCCCCTCAACCAGACCCAGGTACAACAACCTACTGATCTACTTTCCATTACTGTGGCAGCCATACTTAAGGGTAACTAAAGTAAAAAAAACGAATTAGATTATCCGCAATAAAAGATAGTTTTTATGGTTTAACACAAAAGACATACCCCTCAACCAGACCAGGTGACACACACATACTAATTACTTATCCATTACTGTGCAGCCATACTTAAAGGGTAACTAAAGTAGAAAAAACGAATTTAGATTTTCTCATAAAAGATAGTTTTATGGTTTGAAACACAAAGACATACCCCCTCAACCAGACCCAGGTACACACACTACTGATCTACTTATCCATTTACTGTGGCAGCCATACTTAAAGGGTAACTAAGTAAAAGATTTTTTTTTGACCAATCATCAAAAAAGTTTGTTTTTTAACCCCCACATGGCACAGGTACAAAACACCTACTGACCTACCCCTCCATTACTGGCAGCCATACCTAAAGGGTAACAAAGTAAAAAAAATTTTGACCAATCATCAAAAAGTTGTTTTTTTAACCCCCACATGGCACAGGTACACACACCTACTGATCTACTTATCCATTACTGTGGCAGCCATACTTAAAGGGTAACTAAAGTCAATTTTTTTTGACCAATCATCAAAAAAGGTTGTTTTTAACCCACGTGGCACAGGTTCATACACCATCTGATCCTACCCCTCCATTACTGGCAGCCATACTTAAAGGGTAACTAAAGTGAAAAAAAAATTGAAAAAAGTTAACCCCCACGAACACAGGTACACACACCTACTGATTTACATATCCATTACTGTGGCAGCGATGCTTAAGGGGAACTAAAGTTAAAAAAATTATTTTGATCAATAATCAAAAAGGTTAGTTTTTTTTAATCCCCACGTGCACAGGTAAAACACTACTCGACCTACCTCTCCATTACTGTTGCAGCCATACGTAAAGGGTAACTAAAGTAAAAAAAGCTAATTAGATTATCCTCAATAAAATATAGTTTATGGTTGTAAAACACAAAAAAGACATACCCCCTCAACCAGACCCAGGTACACACACCTACTGATTTCTTATCCATTACTGTGGCAGCAATACTTAAAGGGTAATAAAGTCAAAAAATGAATTTTGTTAATAATAAAAAGGTTTGTTTTTTAATCCCCAGTGTGCACAGTTACATACACCTACTGACCTAACCCTCCATTACTGTTGCAGCCATACCTAAAGGGTAACTAAAGTCAAAAAACAAATTTTGACCAACCATCAAAAAAGTTTGTTTTTTTAACCAGACACAGGTACACACACTACTGATCTACTATCCATTACTGTGGCAGCCATATCTAGGGTTACAAAGTAAAAAAAGTTTTTGACCAATCATCAAAAAAGTTTGTTTTTTTAACCCCCAACCAGACACAGGTACAACACTACTGATCTCCTTATCCATTACAAAGGGTAAACTAAAGTAAAAAAAACAAATTATGACCAATCATCAAAAAGATGACAGAGAGATTCATAAAAGTTTTATCATTGAAAATGGTGCTAATTTTGCCCAACAAATCAGATGTTAGCTTCTGATTGATGGATCAAAATTAGCACCACTTTGGGCTGGGTCACAAAAGTTTTTTTTGTCCCAAACAAGCGTTCACTACAAACTCATCATTCCCATTATTGAGTTTTAAATCTGCAGCAAAACACACAATACTTCCAAAATGCAGCCCTTCAAGCCAAATTCAAAGTTATACTAAACTTTCCCTTTCTAGTTGATGCTTATTGCTTAAAACATGAGACGGAATGAAGCGGCATCATGGCTACGATACTACCTCTCTGATAATAAAACATCCTCTTGGTTTCTCTTAATTTGGGATTCCGCAGGGCTCTGTTCTTGGATCCCTGTTGTTCTCCCTCTATACAAATTCCCTGGAAGAAGTCATCAACTCATTTGGTTAAAGTACATCTGTGGCGGTTGTCAGCACGTTGTTTAGGGGTTATTATTGATTTCTGCTCTCTGCTAAAACCTGACGCTTTTTTCTTCGTAAAGATGCGAAAATCCATAGATTTCTTTCTCTTCAACTACTGCTATGCTTATCCATGCTCTCATCCTATCATGCCTAGATATGTAACTTTGCTTTCTGGTCTTCCTGCTTCCCCATCTTTCTCACATTCCATACTTAACTCTGCTGCATGCATTACTCACTCTCTAACAATCGGAAATTAAATCTTCTCTGTGCCGCACATCTTCCTGGCTCCCCAATAAAAAATGCATTATCTACAAAATCATTTCTTAACATTTAAATCCCTCACTCTGCTGTTCCTTCATATATTTCTTCTCTAGTGTCCCCATATGTCCTGCCCGTACCTTCCGCACATCACAGAACCATCACGAACATAGACCCCCCACTCACAAGCCTCCTCTCACCTTGAACCTTTTTCTCTTCTGGCTCCTGTCCTCTGGAATTCTATTCCCCTTCTTTACACAAGAAAAACTCAATAAAAAAGTATAAATCTAACCTCTCCCTATCTCTCTGAGCACAGCACACCATAGGACTGTTGACACTGCACCAGTTATAGTTAGCACTTCCACCCTTTCCTATGTATCTGTATGTTCACACTTATCTATATGTTCCCAAGTAGATTGCAAGCTCAACGGGGCAGGGCCTTTTCCTCATGTTAAATGTTCAAACACTTGTATATTTCATAATGCACATACTTATTTATATATTTTTGTATTTATTATGTGTCCCCCTTGTACAGCTTTTTGTATTCTATATTGTACAGCGCTGAGTCCCTAGTGGCGCTATAAAATAAAAAAAATACATACATTCAACCACATTCTTTGCAGTCTAATTTAACTATATTACAGACAAACCTTCTGCTTCAAACAAATAGTCAATACCAAGCCATAAAACCTTTCCATTTCCATTATAGAAATGTTACAAAATGAAACCTATTCTGTGTCATTTATCATAATATTGATAATATCATGTATTATAACTCAAGATGGTTCTTGGTAGCCTTATAATAACTTTTATCTGTTTTTTTTTTTGATAGGCCAAGGAAAAAATAGGGTTTGAACAAGGTGAACCTATACAAACATACCCACCTCGTACATCTATATACTTTAATGGAAGTTAAATACTGACAAATCACAGTAAGACTGAAGTCCATTGTCAGCCCTTCCGTCAGAACTGGGCCACCACTAGCACGTCCGCCCACATCTCTCCCCACATCTCCTGAAATATGGGGAGAGAAAGAGGATTATATTTTATGATAGAAAGTAAGAGTATAGATTTAAATGTATAAATAGATTTTAAGGATTCTTTTTAACAAGTACAGTACATTTAACAAACATTATACACAAACCTTTTCAACATCTGGGACCACTGTTCCTCTCTCATAACAATCACAATTCATCTTCTCTCAATGATATTTTTAACTAAATATTACTACCATCATTATCAAATATAATCTTATGTTATTACGGACCCATAGTCATTTGGAAACATCCCTTAAAGGACAACTATAATGTAAAAATTAACTTTTAAAAAATGAAAAGTACTTGTGGCAGGGCGGTAACATGAATTATTCCACCTCCCAATTTTGTTTATGAGGAGTTACAGCAGATACAGTTTTAATCTGACACAGTAGTGCCGGGCCTTCCTGTATTAAAGATAGCTCTGAAGCACCGGGGAGCCTGGCAGCAGCAGTTTTCTCCATACTGTAGCTCTCCTCATAGAAATTATATTGGGCTTTAGTAAGTGCCAATCATACCTCACCTGCCCAAGTTTTTTAACTATACGCACTATAGTTCTCCTTAATTGCTATATAACTGAGACAAACTATGTGTTTTCATATCTAGTCACAAAAACTTCCAAAACCTTAAACTGGGTTTAAGGCTCATTAAAGATGTATTTTTTTACCACTGTGAAGTGTTCATTGCTATTAAAAAGAAAGTTCACCCACGGAGAAAATTCAGGGGAGACCAATGCTTTTAAAAGCATACAAAGGGCTCTTCCAAAGATTTATAAATATATTATAGGCCAGAATGTAAAATAAAAGCCTCACCCACATTAGCGTCTCTTGAGGTCCTTAGATACACCAGCGGCGTTTATTGCAACTGATATTTTCTCCCCACCATAGAATAATGACAGAATGTTCAAAGACCTTAGGATGAAATTAAGTTTATTCTTTAAACTAATACTTCTTTAAATAGCAACAAAGCGCTTAATTAATTCAATCATTTTCTCTGATGCTTGAATGATTGAGTTGCATAAGAGTCATTTTAGTGCGTAATGTAGATACTATGTATAAATGAAATCATTTGCCCCATACTAAAATGGTACTTTAGTAAAATAGATGGAAATGTATGAGCTTTATGGATTTCTTCCTAATGTACAGTGATTAAACTGCTCACGTGGACTTTACTATGTTATTCTGATAAAATATACCAGTGGTGCAAATAGATCACTGGACTCCCAGCCAAAGCTATGAGGGGCCCCTATATTGCTTCATCCCCAGTGGTTTTCTGGGTGAAGGCTATATCTGTCATAGGAAAATTAAGAAGATGGGGCCCTTGGCCCTGGCCCCCCTGCGGTTGCTCCCCTGCCCCCTCGTAGTTACGCCCCTATTACTTCCACTGTTTAAAACAAAAAACTGGTCAATTGTCAAGTACCTGCCCTCAACCCTAACTGATATATTTGCACTTATTACCTGCATTACTAAAACAGATTTAAAAATAATTATTGTCTCCATTCTGGCAGAGTAAGCTGGCTCCTCCTATGCAGTCAATCAAGTCTGTGACAAACTGACATAACAACCAATGATTGACTGCTGTTTCACCTGCTGTCTCCTCTGCACATTCTCTAGGAAAAAGCTGTTTGAGCAGAGTGAAGAGGCAGATACCTTTTCCAGAAATGAAGAAACTATACTATCTGATGTAATAAACTGAGAAAATAGCAGTTGGGGTTGCGGGCAGATAATTGACAAGTCAACAGTTTTTGTGTTAAGGGTAGACATGCCCTTTAAGGCCACCCCAGTCTCCATTCTCTATGAGTGAGATCCACATAGAGTCCCCATAGACTGAACTATGCCTGTAGATCAAAACAAAATATGATTATGGAGTAGGGATGGCGGTTCGCGGATCTGAACCCAGATCCGCCGCGGATTTATCCCGTTCGCGAAGGTTGATTTTTCCGGATTTTCGCCTTCTGAACTTCCGAACCGCGGATTTTCGTATTTTCAAAATTTTTCGAAATTACGAGATTTCTCGTATTTTTTTAAAATTTTCGAGAATACGTATTTTCGAAAATTTTAGAGAAATTACGAGGATTTCTCGTATTGTCGAAAATATGTATTCCGAAAATTTCGAAATTACAAGGAATACTTGTATTTTCAAAAATTTTCGAAAATTACGAGATTTCTCGTATTTTCGAAAATTTTCGGAAAGTACGTATTTTCGAAAATTTCCAAAATACGAGAAATCTGTAATTCAAGGATATTTTTTCATTTAATGGGTCCACTCGCGGATTTTAAAATTTTCAAATTTTTTCGAAAATTCGCGGATCCTCGAGCGGACCGGATTTTGCGAAGTTCGGACATCTCCTATGGAGTCAAAGCATAAAACTCTCCTCTATATCCTCTACAAAACTAAGTTGCATATTACATACAGTATTGCAGTCATAATGGACACTTACTTTAGTACTATTTTTACTAATAACTTTATTGGTTCAATATAAAAGTAAATTAAATGTGGGGTAATTAATGGATAAAAGATTACAAAATCGCGTGTACTTATTGTTATTATGGATCATTTACCCGTATGGTGGAAATAGCACTTACTGTAATATGCAGAGTGAGCGTAATCTCACACTGTTTGGAGATTAGGTGATTAGTAGAAGCAGTGAACTGCAGATAACAGCTTTCAGGGAATCATAATGAGATGATGTTAAAATTAAAGGTTTTATTGAATTGTCCCAACATGGAACATTGTGTGCTATGTCTGTGAAGAAGGATTTTGTTAAAAAATAGTCCCTTTATAAAGTGAAGTTGTGTTTCCCGATTAGCGCCAAGATTCTGGCCACATTTACATTATGGACCTAGTTTGTGTAATGTCTCAATTCTACGCTTAAAGGAGAACAATCCACCACCTGACAAGTCAACCTTCAGGATAGTTCTCTGAGAATGGCAGAGAACTATGGCAATAAACTGAAGAACAGGGTTAAAAAAAAGCTATGCATTACCTTCCGTTCTTCAATTAATCTAACAGGAGCCAGGAGCAAAGCAACAGATAATTACTTCTGCACGATCCACCACTGGCCCCTCTGACAAATAGCTCCTTACCTCCGCTTTATATTGAATGCAATAAAGGAATAGTCACTTTCTCAGTGAACTATTTCATTAAAGACAATTATAACACTCAAGAATCAAATAGTTTGGCTATACCAAAGAATCCATCACCTAGACCAGCCAGCCATAATCTCTGGCCTATGGCATGCCATGGATTTTTTCAGCCTAGCATTCCCTAGTCAAACTCACCACCATCTCTGTAGAATTGTATTTTTTTTTTATATGAAGACACCAACAAATTAATAGGATAGGGAGACAATAAAGGCTTGAAACTCCCCTTTACACAATATGCAAATAAGGAACAGAAACTTCTGGGAATTCTTTAAAAATACTTTTACAGCATTCCACAAGCTAAATGCAAACCAGAGAGCCAACTACAGACCGGTTTCGGCTTTATTGAGCCATCATCAGTGTAGTGCAGGCCTCTGGTTTTGCAGTGTGAAGCGTTTATAGACCGACACATCACAATAAATTTAATAGGATAAGGAGACAACAAAGGCTTTGAAACTCCCTTTCAGCAATACACTGTACCTTTCCTGCACTACATTGATGATGGCTCAATAAAGCCGAAACCGGTCTGTAGTTGCGCTCTGGTTTGCATTTAGCTTGGGAAGCTGTAAAAGTCTTTTTAAAGATATAGCTTCTAAAAGCCTCCATGGAAGCATGGAAAATTCCCAGAAGTCTTTGTCCTATTTTTATATGAAGATGCATTTTAGTTAATATTAATAATACATCTTTACATGGAAAGCAAAAAAAGTATCTCCTAGCCAGACAATCAGATATTTCTCTTGGGTTCTTTTTATGGTTTTGAAGATAAGTAGAAGATAAACACTACTTGAAAACAAGGCATTCTGTTTAATTGTTAGAATTTTAAATTACTTTAATATTAATATAATATTTAATATTACTCGGTTTACTTGATAGCAACACATATGGAGATGCAAAGATTTATAATGAACATAATATCCAATCTGCAAAACCAAATTAAGGCAACATTTCTAATAATTGTGTAGATGTTAAAGTAAAAATCTATGTCTTCTGAAGCTGATTTAATGACTGACCTATATTTTTGTGGTTTAAAGCCTACTCAGGCATCTATGTGTGCCATCTGTTTTGGTACTTTAATCTCTATAGTGATTTATTCCTTTCACTGTTTCTCATGTCTGCACAGAAGCAAACTACTAAAGTAAACAGAGGGGGGAAAAAATGTTTTCTCTATTCTATCTACAATGATCAATATTGGAATGAATTCAATCCTGAGCTGGAGGGCAGAGGGATGAAACAAAATTACCTTGCACAAGAATTTAGCATGATACATCCTTATATCTATTGTAAAGGAGATGGCCGAAACTCACTAGTTTCGTTTCGTTTTCGGATTCCCGAAGATTCAAAAATCCGAAATGAATTTTTAAATGTACGGAGCTATTTTCAAAAATTTTCTAAAATAGCTGCGAACAGTCAAAAATTCTCGAAAATACGATCAGAGACCATTTTCGAGTTTCCGTCGTTTTTTCGAGGATTTTTCAAACGTTCGAGGCTATTTTTGAAAATTATTGAAAATAGCTCCTACATTCGAAAAATATCGAAAATATTTTCGGAAGTCCCGGAAATCCGGAAGATCCGTCCGGATTCAGACGCATCATTCAGATTTCTGAACCAAGGAATTGACAGGGCCGACAGGAACCCGGATCCGACACGAAACTTCCAAATCTATCTCTAGTTCTCTAAGTTGATCAACACTGGAAGGGTTACATTTTATGTGAATTTAACACTTTACACTCATTGCTCTGTGGCCACTAACCTACCTTTGGTGTTTAATGGTAACCTTTACAGTAAGTATATAATGTAGAATAGAGATGGACAAACAAAATTAGTTCCTGCTTGCAAATTTGTGATTCTTGAGGAAAAAAAAAAGAAATGTAAAAAATCTGCAAGCGAAACACCATTCAAGTCAATGGAAGTTAAAAAATACAAAAGTTCTGTCTAAAATTAAGGTACAAATAGCAATGGTAACTTGCTGCAAATGGCTCAGAGACTTAGGAAAACGTTATAATGCCCCCAAACACCGTCCAGTACCGGAAATATGCGCTTCCTGTTTTGGGATTCCATATAGTATTTCCATATGTATTGAATTTCGAAAGTTTTCAAATTTGTAAATTGAAATTTTTCAAAAATATTTAGATTTTTACACTTTCGAGAATTTTCAAAAACAATTTATTGGTTCGGTTAAACCTGAAGATCCGGTGGATCCGTGAAATCCAATTTGGAACCTGGTTTGGGTCCATCGCTACTGTAGTAAGGCAAAATCAAAATACTTAAACAAACCCTTTAGGCTGGGTACATTCGTACTGCTAGTTGTGGCAGTAGTTGGTGCGCCGACAGTTCCTGTGACCGATTGTGTGGTCCATAGGGTACTGCATGATTATTACCAGCATCTTCTTTCGTGCGCAGATTTTTTTGCCCTGACCGATACACAGAAGTATTGGCCGATTGACCCAAAAAGTCGTCCATGTGTACCCAGCCTTACCTGCTCACTGATACATCAGCTCTTGAGTGAGTTTACCTTTTACTGATTCCATTCACCCATCCTTGGTATTGCTATGTCTTGATGACCAATGCATTGTCCTTGAGTTATTCACATACAGATTTGTTTACTGGCCAAGCTGATCTATTATCTTTTAGGCTTCCCTGCTGTCTAATCAATCCTGAGAGCCTTTTAATCCCTAGGTTATGTGTCGTTCCTGTTCTATATTGGTAGTCAGGATACATGATGCATTAATTTTAAATCACTATGACTGTAGAGTGGTACAGCATGCAAGAGGAGTTGTGTGGATAATTACAATTCAGCCTGGCAATGTTAGTGACTTGCTAAAGAGAAGGGTTCCTGAAGGATCTCAGCTGTCAGTTTTAACCTTTTTTGTGCATAGAATAGGCACAACCTGCAAAAAATAGATATCAGAATGTTGCTTCTTTATACTTAAGGGAAATGAGTAGGATTGACCCGAGCCCGAAGCGGTTCCAAAGAGATTTCATGTGGTGAAAGGATTTGCAGTTCCTGAGTACAGGAGAGTCTGCCTAGGCCTAATTAGAGCTTGATGATTCTCCGGTGGGTATACCCAGAGGACAGCCCCAAGAAAATACACACATGATGTTGTATTAAAGGCTGTCTACTTTATTTTTTAAAAAAGCGTACGATAAATACCCTGAGTGGGATGTGTGTCAGTGCATGCACACTCAACATTCCTTTGTCTATACATTGTACTACAACACATTTCCACGAGAATATGCCAACATGAAACACAGGCTCCTTGTTTTACATTACCTTGGGGCGTTTATGTTTTCAGAAAACAAGAAATAGAAATTACAAATTGTGCCATGTAGTCTATATTGTTCTGTTAGGAAGAACTAGGGCCTTTCAGACCCTTCAAGTGCTGTGGATTTAAACTTTTCAGATTTTTCCGAACCGGCAATGCCAAAACAGGAAGCGAATTGATACGTGTCCCCAGACCATTTCCCTGATCCCCGAGCCATTTACAGCAAGTCAACATTGCTATTAACCTTATTTTAGGCAACTCGCATTGACTTCTAAAATCAGCAGAACGTTTTTCAGTGAGTTCAGCCATTGTTATGATAACAGAAAGTTGATTGAGGGAACCAGAAAAGAACACAAAACTATGTATATGCTTGTGAAGGTTCTCATTCATCCAGGTCATGGTATAATCTGTTGTATTCAATTAGATCAACTGGACTTGAAGTTTAGTTCGTGAAGACATTTCGCTAGTCATCCGACTGGCTTTCTCAATTTAGAATGACTTGTACAAGAATCTGTGGCAATTATGTACCCTGGAACATCCCAATTAGCCTCTATCCAATCCTGCCCTAACACATTGGCTGTGATATGCTAATTGGGATTTTCCAGGGTACATAATTGCCACAGATACTTGTACAAGTCATTCTGAATTGAGAGATCCAGTCGGTTGACTAGCGAAACATCTTCAAGAACTAAACTTCAAGTCCAGTTGATCTAATTGAATACAACAGATAAACTATCTTATAGTTCAGGAAACATTTAATTCATTCTGATCTAAAATCAGCAGAACGTTTTTCAGTGAGTTCAGCCATTGTTAATGATAAAGAAAGTTGATTGGAGGAAACCAGAAAAAGAACGCAAACATCTTATATGCTTTGTGAAGGTTTCATCATCCAGGTCATGGTATATCGTGTATTCAATTAGATCAACTGGACCTGAAGTTTGTTCTTGAAGACGTTTCGCTAGTCATCGACTGGCTTTCTCAATTCAGAATGACTTGTACAAGAATCTGTGGCAATTATGTACCCTGGAACATCCCAATTAGCCTCTATCCAATCCTGCCCTTACACTGGCTGTGATATGTAATTGGGTTTCCCGGGTACATATTGCCACAGATTCTTGTACAAGTCATTCTGAATTGAGAGATCCAGTCGGATGACTAGCGAAACGTCTTCAAGAACACATTTCAAGTCCAGTTGATCTAATTGAATACCAACAGATAAACTATCTTATAGTTCAGGAAACGTTTAATCATTCTGATCTGTGAAGGGAGTACAAATTAAAAATAGCTTACATTAAAAAAACCATATATAACATTCTGTCTTAAGCTCAATAAATATTCTAATTTAAAGTACACCTGCAACTGTTAAAATACAAAAAAAAATTTTATTTTTTTATAAAATAATAAAGATATTAAACTGTGTAATTTGGTTGCAAATTAATGCACAGGTAAATAGTGCATCTCTTATTACATAAGCCTCAACTGAATTAGAATGAATTCTATGGAATTGTGTAATCAAATGAATGTAAGCCATAGAATAGAAGCCGTTAGTAATATATTATATAATCCCTCTCTCTTCCTGCAGGTCCTTTACATAGCAGAGTGAATTATGAGATATGTCAAAATGCCAAAAGGAGATGGACTTAGAAGATGTTAAATGAAAAAATTTAGCATAATTTCTGAAAGACAGATTGGATCACACAAGGCAGGAGCGCCATTGGCCCCTGAACCAAACAACAGGGGCATCTGGGAAGATCGTGTGAAAAACACCAGATTCTGTCATATTAAATGACCAGGATCAGATTAAATATTGCTGCCTTGACCTTACTGTCAGTTTTTTAAGCCAAAAAAGAAGGAATTGAGCTGTATTTTTTTTTTTTAACTTTACTATTTCATAAATCAAAAAGTAAAATCCACACATCATAAATGCCCCATTCTTGAAACTATAAAGAGTTTGATGGATTGCAGAAGTTGGGGAAAACATGTGTAACTATCTTTAAAATATATTAGTTTATCAATATACAGGTTTCATAATTAAAAAGTAAATAGTAAAGAAACAATTTTAAAGGGAATGTACCACCCAAAACTAAAATCTAACCTACTACTGGCCAAAACTGTGGAGTTTAAAAAATCTTTACCTTACATCTCTGACTTATGGTTCTCTGCAGTGCTGTTTAAAGTTTTGAAAAGTGAAGAGTAGGAGCTGTTTGTGTGTGTCATCCGGTCCCGCTTCTTCCTTGTCCTCCACTGAGGACACTGGCACGTACAGGCCCTCCCTTCGTCCCTAGCATTAAAATATTTCTGTATTGTATGTTACCTCAGCCCTCCCCCCAACCATTTTTATTATGCTACCAAATCCAGGTTCCATTAGTGTTAACATCCCTTTAATAATTCTCTCAAATCCTGGTTTTGTTAGTGTTTTTACATCTCTTTATAAATCCTACCAAATCCTGATTCCATTAGTGTGCACCAATCCCTTTAATAATCCTCAAAATCCTGGGTTCTTTAGTGTTCACATCCCTTTAAAAACCCTACTAAACTTGGTTTCATAGTGTGGCACACAAATTAGTAATCTAACAAAGCCTGGTTTATTAGTCTGCACAACCAAATTCTGGTTCCATTAGAGTGATGCACATCCCTTAAACAATCCTACCCAAATCTGGTTCTATTGTAATAAAATCCCTTCATAATCCAACCAAATTCTGGCTCTATAGTGTGTAACACCTCTTTAATAATCCTACTAAATATGGGTTCCATTAGTGTGCACATCCCTTTAATAACCTGCCGAATCTGCTTCTAATAGTGTGCACATCCCTTTAATAACCCTGCCGAATCCTGCTTTAATAGTGTGACACCCTTAATAATCCTACCATACCATGGTTCCATGGTGTGCACATCTCTTTAATAATCCTACCATACACATGGGTCCATTAGAGTGCACATCCCTTTAGGAATCCTACCAAACCTGGGTCTATTAGTATGCACATCTCTTTAATAATCCTGCCAAATCCTGGTTCTAATATTGTGCACACCCTATAATCTAATGCATAAATATAAGGGAAGAGTGCACATCCCAGTTTAGATATACAATAAGGTAGTACAAATGGGCAAAAATAATGCAATACAAAAAAAGGGACAATGGCAATGCACAGACAAGCACCTAAAGTACCCCAATAAAATAAAAAAAGGTACATGATAGTCAGAAAAGAAAAAACAATTTATTGGGGTTCACGTATAAAGTGCAAATATGCAGAATATTGAATTAAATGCCAATGCAGAGTGCATACATTAAGAAATCACAAGGCAAACATAAAGCTCAGAGGGGTACATCCCAATAAAAGATAAAAAGTTCAGGCGTCCTTGATCCTCACAACACCACACATCTGGTGAGCTGCGTTAACCCTTGGGCATCTTTAACCTTTCACTGCCAGGGATTTTCATTTTTTTTGCGTTAACTGCCAGAAGAATTTCAGGATTTTGGTCCTAATCGCTTTAGACTAATTTTACAGTAGGAACCTTGCCGTAAATCAGGAATATTATACATTGTTTTTTTCAGCACAAAGTCTCTTTAATATGGTAACAAAATTTTGAACTTTCTGGAAATTTTACTGGAATTATGGGTAAAATAGTAAAAAAAATGAAAAATTTGCAAATTTTCATGGATTTTTCCCATTTTTACTTATAGTATCTTAAGGTACACACAAAATCTTACTGTTTCTAAAAGCTCAGATACTCCCGAGTACAACGATACCAGATATATGTAGGTACACCGACGTTTCCGTACCGGAGAACCCCCCAAACTAAAACGCACCTCCTAGAATATTACACCAAATTAAAATGTGTAACCACTACTGACAGTTAACATAGAAATCTTACCAAAATTATCTAAACTATCCCCCCAGTGAGATATTTTTAGAAACTACACACTCGCAGGATTTTACGAGTGAGGTTAGTTTCGATCAAAATGCAGATACCCGACGCAGCTCTTCGTCAAATGTAAGTACTTTCTCACTTTTCCTTTTTTTCCTTAACTGTAAAATCAGAGACAAAATCAAATGCGAATTTCAGCTAAAAACTGTGGAGGAAAGTTCAAACACATCTCAAATATGAAAGCCTAACCCCTCCCGATAATAAACGGTATGCCACATTCATGGGTGTACCCAGAGACATGGCTACCAAAACCCAGAGCGTGACCAGTGCCAAATGTCAGTAGCAGCCAAAAAAAATTAGCCAGTTTGTTATTGAACAGTCTGCAGTTTTTCACACAAAAAACCCCCCAACTCAAAAATACCCCCCACAAACTATAATTCCTGAAATCTACAACACCTTCAGCTTGTAACGCTGTAGTCGTTCATTCATACCATCAATGGTGTGGGCGCAGTTTTCGTAGAAGTTTGCACTTTACCAGATTTTAAAAAAAATGAACATCAAACAACGTTCAAAAAGGTCGCAAATCATGTCAAAAAACCCATGGAATGTAAAAAAAAAGGTACCAAATATCAATCTCCCAAATGTCTGAATCAAACGGTATGCCATATGTGTGGTTACACACGCGGACGTGGAAGCGAAAAGCCACAAAGTGAGACAATGCAAGATGGCTCAGAACAGCGAAAATATTTAGCAAACTCCGAATTGGACAGTCTGCAGTTTTTCCACAAAAACACCCGTAACTAGAAATAACCCCCACAAACTTATTATTCCTGAAATCTACACACCTTAAGCTATGAAAGCTGTAGTTTGTTCATTCATACCATCAATGGTGTGGGCGCAGTTCTTTGGAGAAGTTCGCACTTTTCTGAAAAATGAACAAAAAAACAACTTCAAAAGGTAGAAATCAGCCAAAACCTGATGGAATCTAAAAAAAGTTACTAAATATCAATCTCCCAAATGTCTGAATCAAACGGTATGCCATATGTGTGGTGTTACACACGCGGACGTGGAAGCGAAAAGCCACAAAGTGAGACAATGCACGATCGGCTCAGAAACAGCGAAAATATTTACCAACTCCGAATTTGGACAGTCTGCAGTTTTTTCCACAAAAACACCCCCGTAACTTAGAAATAACCCCACAACTATATATCCTGAAATCTACACCTTCAGCTAGTAAAGCTGTTAGTTTGTTCATTCATACCATCAATGGTGTTGGCGCAGTTCTTTGTAGAAGTTCGCACTTTTCGAAAAAATGAACAAAAACAACTTCCAAAGGTAGAAATCATGCCAAAACCTGATGGAATCTAAAAAAAAGTTACTAAATATCAATCTCCCAAATGTCCTGAATCAAACGGTATGCCATATGTGTGGTTACACACGCGGACGTGGAAGCGAAAAAGCCACAAAGTGAGACAATGCACGATGGCTCAGAAACAGCGAAAAATATTTAGCCAACCGAATTGGACGTCTGCAGTTTTTTCCAAAAACACCCCCGTAACTTAGAAAATAACCCCCACAAACTATTATATTCCTGAAATCTACACACCTTCAGCATGTAAAGCTGTAGTTTGTTCATTCATACCATCAATGGGGGTGGGCGCAGTTCTTTGTAGAAGTTGCACTTTTCTGAAAAAAAATGAACAAAAACAACTTCAAAAGGGAGAAATCATGCCAAAACCTGATGGAATCTTAAAAAAAAGTTACTAAATATCAATCTCCCCAATGTCCTGAATCAAACGGTATGCCATATGGTTGGTAACACACGCAGACGTGGAAGCGAAAAGCCACAAAAGTGAGACAATGCACGATGGCTCAGAAACAGCGAAAATATTTAGCCAACTCCGAATTTGGACAGTCTGCAGTTTTTCACAAAAAACACCCTGATAACTCAGAAATACCCCCACAAAACTAATATTCCTGAAATCTAAACACCTTCAGCTATGTAGCATGTAGTTCGTTCCTTCATACCATCAATGGTGTGGGCGCAGTTCTTCGTAGAATTTCGATTTCTACACAATTTTCTGGAAAAATAGAGAAAAATACATTTCAAAGTTACAAAATCACACCAAAACCCCTGTAATGTAAAAAAAACTTACCCAATATCAATCTCCTAATGTCCTGAATAAACAGTGTGCCATATGTGTGGTTACACACACTGACGTGGGGAAGCGACTAGTCAAAATGTAAAACAATGCGCAGTGAGCCAATAACAGCATTTTCCCAGATTTTCCAAACTGAACACCCCTCTAACTTGGAAATACCCCCGCAAAACTATATATTCTCAGAATCTAAATACCTTCAGCTACGTAACGCTGTAGTTTGTTCATTCATACAAACAATGGTTGGTGGGCGCAAGTTCTTCGTAGAAATTCGCATTTGTCTGAAAAAATGAACAAAAACAACTTCAAAAGGTAGAAATCATGCCAAAACCCCAAGGAATGTAAAAAAAAGTTACCAATATCAATATCCCAAATGTTCTGAATCAAACGGTATGCCCTATGTATGGTTACACAGCAGACGTGGAATCAACTAGCCACAAAAGTGAGCCAAGAACAGTGGCCCAATTACAGCAACTTTTCAGATTTGTCAGACTAAACACCCCTCTATATAGAAATACCCCCAAAACTATATATTCTTGGACTCTACACCCCTAGCTACACAATGGTGTGATTCTTTTATGCATACCACCAATGGTGTGGGTGCAGTTTTGTGTACAATTTCGCTTTCTTACCAGATTTAAGAAAAATGTATAAAAAAATACAATTCAAAGTTAAAAATCATGGCAAATTTCCATGTCATGTAAAAAAAACTTGTCAATTATCAATCTTCCAAATGCCCTGAATCAAACGGTATGCATATGCGTGGATTCACACAGGGACGTGGCCACCAACTAGCTCAAATTGGACGCATGCACCAGTGTAATTACAGAAAAATATCAAAGTGCTCTGTAATTTCAAACAGCCCCAAAAACTTTGAAATGCCCCCCGCCAAATAAACCCCCCCACTAAATATCAATCTCCCACATGTTCTGAATCAAACGGTATGCCAATGCGTGGATGCACACAGAGACGTGGCACCAACTAGTTCAAATGGGACGCATGCACAAAGCAATTACAAGAAAAAAATCAAAAGTGCTCTGTAATTGAACAGCCTACCCTTTTTCTAAGGAAACAGTCCCAAAACATGGAGATTCCCCCCAAAACTATATATTTTTGGAATCTACAAACCTAGCTACGTTACGGTTTCATGCTTTCATGCAATAATGAAGAATTCCAGACCCAGCGATCCAAAGAACTCCGTGTTTTTACGAGGTTTTGTGAAAAATAAAATGAGATGATTCCAGGATTGAAATCCACCTAAACCCACGTGACAAGCAAAAAAACCCACTAAATAGCAATCTTCCACATGTCCTGAATCAAACGGTATGCCATTGCGTGGATGCACACAGAGACGTGGCCACCAACTAGCTCAAATGGACGCATGCACAAATGCAATTACAAGAAAAAATCAAAGTGCTCTGTAATTTGAACAGCCTACATTTTCTAAGGAAAACAGTCCGAAACATGGAAATCCCCCACAAACTATATATTTTGGATCTACACGCCTTCATGCTACGGTTACGGTGCACATGCGTTTCATAACATGCATGAAGAATTCCAGACCCAGCGATCCAAAGAACTCGGTTGTTTTACGAGATTTTGTGAAAAATAAAATGAGATGATTCAAGGGTTGAAATATACCTAAACCCACTTGACAAGCAAAAAAACCCACAAATAGCAATTCTCCCACATGTCCTAAAATCAAACGGTGTGCCATTGCGTGGGTGCAAACAGAGACGAGGCCACCAACTAGCTCAAATGGGAGCATTTAGAAGTGCAGTTACAAGAAAAATTTTTAAAAACGCCACAACCACCCCCCACACACACCACTCCCCTTTTAGTGGTATTTAGGGAAAGTCGGTCGTTAGTATGGAGAGTCACACACATTTTTGACACACTTTACTGATCCTAAAAAATTCAATACGGTCTATTTGGTACCTCTGCAAAATTCCTTATAAAATATGGCTTAGTTTCCCTTGAAATCGAACAAAAAGTAATCGCGTGTACTTTACCGATATCACTGGGGACATGGGGAGCTTGGAGAAGACAACTTTTTTTCTAATTTATAGTTTTAGGGTAAAAAAAAAAAAAAGGGTGTGTGTATCACTTTAAGAATTTTTTTGTGTGTATTCCACTTTTTTTCCCGATCATTCCAAAGATAATCATAGATCATCTTAGGGATGATACCGAAATTGGAATACGGGCATAATGCCCGTTTCCAATTCGAAATCGATCGGAAACACTTCCCGGAAATCATTTTCCAGGAAGTGATTTCATTCATTGGCAAAGATCAATAATTGTGGTGATCAGAAGTGATCACCAAAATATTGATCTCTGTCCCATTTTTTTCTAAGTCTTCGCTAAGTAGCAAAGATTAGAAAAAATCCTATTTGTGAAGGAACTTGAGTTCCCATTCACAAATGTATAGAAAAGCTGGCAGCTTGACAGCTTTCTATACTAGGTACTGCAGCATGATCAAATTGAGATCAAGCTGCAGTACCTCAACTAGAACCACCAGGGCAGTCTCCTACCACTTCAAGGGAGACCCGGTGAGAAGGAGGAAGCTCCGTGACTTCAACGGGGTCTCCCTTAGCCGCTTCCTCCTCTTCATCCACGTGTGGGACAGGGCTGCACATCGCGGACACCGCATAAAGGTGAGTGTATCTTCCGTTCCCCCCTCGGATTTGGATCACACCGAGGGGGGATCGCGAGGGGCTAGGGGGGCAGTTGAATGCTCCCCCGATCGGCCCCTAGCAGGGGGGAAATTTTTTTTTGCAGGGGGGAAGCCACAGATCGTATATTCACGATCTGTGGCA
Organism: Hymenochirus boettgeri; assembly: GCA_019447015.1. Taxonomy (NCBI): domain Eukaryota; kingdom Metazoa; phylum Chordata; class Amphibia; order Anura; family Pipidae; genus Hymenochirus; species Hymenochirus boettgeri. The sequence continues at coordinate 29,170,237 of CM033476.1, read as the reverse complement.
GTTAAAGCATTCTCTGCACAGATCGTGAATATACGATCTGTGGCAGGGAAAGGGTTAAAGGAACTGTAAACTCAAGATTTTAAGTCTTTGCCCTCTGTTTGTATTATTCACAGGGAGGTGAGAACGCTTATTCTCACCTCCCGTTGAAATATTTTGCTCAGGGGACACTGGGACTTACCTTCGCTCCGCCCGCTCGCAGACGCTTCTGCACAGAAACAGCTGTTGTCCTGACCGTGCGCCCTATCTCTTGTACTGGCGCGCATGAGCCTAAGGTGAGACGGGCATGGTCGGAGACAGTGATTTGTTAGGAAGGAGGAGCTGGCTGCGAGCAGAGCGGAAGGTAAGGTCCATGTCCCCCGAGCAAAATATTTCACAGGGAGGTGAGAAGAATAAGCTTTCTCCCGACCTTGGGAATAATACACAGACATATGGCATACCGTTTGATTCAGGACATTTGGGAGATTGATATTTGGTACCTTTTTTTTACATTCCATGGGGTTTTGACATGATTTCGACCTTTTTGAACGTTGTTTGATGTTCATTTTTTTTTAAAATCTGGTAAAAGTGCAAACTTCTACGAAGAACTGCGCCCACACCATTGATGGTATGAATGAACGAACTACAGCGTTACATAGCTGAAGGTGTGTAGATTTCAGGAATATATAGTTTGTGGGGGGTATTTTTGAGTTGGGGGGGTGTTTTGTGGAAAAACTGCAGACTGTTCAAATACAAAACTGGCTAATTTTTTTTTGCTGCTACTGACATTTGGCACTGGTCACGCTCTGGGTTAGTTGGTAGCCATGTCTCTGGGTACACCCATGAATGTGGCATACCGTTTTATTCGGGAGGGGTTAGGCTTTCATATTTGAGATGCGTTTGAACTTTCCTCCACAGTTTTTAGCTGAAATTCGCATTTGATTTTGTCTCTGATTTTACAGTTAAGGAAAAAAAGGAAAATGTGAGAAAGTAACTTACAATTTGACGAAGAGCTGCGTCCGGGTATCTGCATTTTGATCGAAACTAACCTCACTCGTAAAATCCTGCGAGTGTGTAGTTTCTAAAAATATCTCACTTGGGGGGATAGTTTAGATAATTTGGTAGATATTCTATGTTAACTGTCAGTAGTGGTTACACATTTTAATTTGGTGTAATATTCTAGGAGGTGCAGTTTTAGTTTGGGGGGGTCTCCTGTACAGGAAACGTCGGGTACCTACATATATCTGGTATCGTTGTACTCGGGAGTATCTGAGCTTTTAGAAACAGTAAGATTTTTGTGTGTAACCTTAAGATAACTATAAGTAAAAATGGGAAAAATCCATGAAAATTTGCAAATTTTTCATTTTTTTTACATATTTTACCCATAATTCCAGTAAAATTTCCAGAAAAGTTACAAAATTTTGTTACCATATTAAAGTAGACTTTGTGCTGAAAAAAACAATGTATAATATTCCTGATTTACTGCAAGGTTTCCTACTGTAAAATTAGTCTAAAGCGATTAAGGACAAAATCCTGAAAATTCTTCTGGCAGTTAACGCAAAAAAAAATGAAAATCTCCTGGCAGTGAAAGGGTTAAAGATGCCCAAGGGTTAACGCAGCTCACCAGAGATGGTGTGTTTGTGTAGGATCAAGGACGCCTGAACTTTTTATCTTTTATTGGGATGTACCCCTCTGAGCTTTATGTTTGCCTTGTGATTTCTTAAATGTATGCACTCTGCATTTGCATTTAATTCAATATTCTGCATATTTGCACTTTATACAGTGAACCCCAATAAATGTTTTTTCTTTTCTGACTATCATGTACCTGTTTTTATTTTATTGGGGTACTTTAGGTGCTTGTCTGTGCATTGCCATTGTCCCTTTTTTTGTATATTGCATTGTTTTGCCCATTTGTACTACCTTATATGTATATCTAAACTGGGATGTGCACTCTTCCCTTATATTTATGCATTAGATTATAGGGTGTGCACAATATTAGAACCAGGATTTGGCAGGATTATTAAAGAGATGTGCATACTAATAGACCCAGGGTTTGGTAGGATTCTACGATGGATTTCGAATTGGAAAACGGGCATTTATGCCCGTATTCCAAGTTCGGTATCATTCCCTAAGATGATTGATGATTTTTTGGGAATGATCGGGGAAAAAAAGGGGAGAATACACACAAAAAAATTCTTAAAGTGATACACACACCCTTTTTTTTTTTTTACCCTAAACCTATAAAATTAGAAAAAAAGTTGTCTTCTCCCAAGCTCCCATGTCCCAGTGATATCGGTAAAGTAAACGCGGACTTATTTTTCGATTTCAAGGGAAACTAAGCCTATATTTATAGAAGGAATTTTGCAGAGGTACCAAATAAGACCGCTATTGAATTTTTTAGGATCAGTAAAGTGTGCAAAAATGTGTGTGACTCTCCATACTACCGACTCCTCCTAAAATACCACTAAAAGGGGGAGAGTGTGTGTGTGGGGGGGGGTTGTGGCGTTTTTAAAAAATTTTTCTTGTAACTGCACTCTAAATGCGTCCCATTTGAGCTAGTGGTGGCCTCGTCTCTGTTTGCAACCCACGCAATGGCACACCGTTTGATTTAGGACATGTGGGAGATTGCTATTTAGTGGGTTTTTTTGCTTGTCAAGTGGTTTAGGTGATTTCAACCCTTGAATCATCTCATTTTATTTTCACAAAATCTCGTAAAAAACACCGAGTTCTTTGGATCGCTGGGTCTGGAATTCTTCATGCATTTATGAAAGCGCACACGTAGACGACCTGAACGTAGTGAGAGGTTGTAGATCAAAAATATATAGTTTGTGGAGGGATTTCCATGTTTCGGACTGTTTTCCTTAGAAAAAGTGTAGGCTGTTCAAATTACAGAGCACTTGATTTTTTCTTGTAATTGCATTTGTGCATGCGTCCATTTGAGCTAGTTGGTGGCCACGTCTCTGTGTGCATCCACGCAATGGCAACCGTTGATTCAGGACATGTGGAAGATTGCTATTTAGTGGGTTTTTTGCTTGTCACGTGGGTTTAGGTAGGATTTCAATCCTTGATCATCTATTTTATTTTTCACAACCTCGTAAAAACACGGAGTTCTTTGGATCGCTGGGTCTGGAATTCTTCATTTATGCATGAAAGCATGAAACCGTAACGTAGCTGAAGGTTGTAGATTCCAAAAATATATAGTTGTGGGGGGAATCTCATGTTTTGGGACTGTTTCCTTAGAAAAGGGTAGGCTGTTCAAATTACAGAGCACTTTGATTTTTCTTGTAATTGCATTTGTGCATGCGTCCCATTTGAGCTAGTTGGTGGCCACGTCTCTGTGTGCATCCACGCATATGGCATACCGTTTGATTCAGAACATGTGGGAGATTGATATTTAGTGGGGGGGTTTATTTGCGGGGGGCATTTCAAAGTTTTGGGGCTGTTTGAAATTACAGAGCACTTGTATTTTTCTTGTAATTACAACTGGTGCATGCGTCCCATTTGAGCTAGTTGGTGGCCACGTCCCTGTGTGAATCCACGCATATGGCATACCGTTTGATTCAGGGCATTGGAAGATTGTAATGACAAGTTTTTTTTACATGACCTGGAAATTTGCCATGATTTTAACTTTTTGAATTGTATTTTTATTAAATTTATTTTTCCTGAAAATCTGGTAAGAAAGCGAAATTGTACACAAAAATGCACCCACACCATTGGTGGTATGCATAAAAGAATCACACCATTGTGTAGCTGAAGGTGTGTAGAGTCCAAGATATATAGTTTGGGGGGTATTTCTAATATAGAGGGGTGTTTAGTCTGACAAATCTGAAAAGTTGCTGTAATTGGGCCACTGTTCATTGGCTCACTTTGTGGCTAGTTGATTCCACGTCTGCGTGTGTAACCATACATAGGGCATACCGTTTGATTCAGAACATTTGGGAGATTGATATTTGGTAACTTTTTTTTACATTCCTGGGGTTTTGGCATGATTCTACCTTTTGAAGTGTTTTTGTTCATTTTTTCAGACAAATGCGAATTTCTACGAAGAACTGCGCCCACACCATTGATTGTATGAATGAACAACTACAGCGTTACGTAGCTGAAGGTATGTAGATTTGAGAATATATAGTTTTGCGGGGGTATTCCAAGTTAGAGTGGGTGTTCAGTTTGGAAAATCTGGGAAAATGCTGTTATTGGCTCACTGCGCATTGTTTTACATTTTGACTAGTCGCTTCGTCAGTGGTGTGTAACCACACATATGGCACACTGTTTGATTCAGGACATTAGGAGATTGATATTTGGTAAGTTTTTTTTACATTACATGGGGTTTTGGTGTGATTTTGTAACTTTGAAATGTATTTTTCTCTATTTTTTCCAGAAAATTGTGTAGAAATGCGAAATTTACGAAGAACTGCGCCCACACCATTGATGGTATGAATGAACGAACTACAGTGCTACATAGCTGAAGGTGTTTAGATTTCAGGAATATATAGTTTGTGGGGGGTATTCTGAGTTATCAGGGTGTTTTTGTGGAAAAACTGAGACTGTCCAATTCGGAGTTGGCTAAATATTTTCGCTGTTTCTGAGCCATCGTGCATGTCTCACTTTGTGGCTTTTCGCTTCCACGTCTGCGTGTGTTACACACATATGGCATACCGTTTGATTCAGGACATTGGGAGATGTGATATTTAGTAACTTTTTTTTAGATTCCATCAGGTTTTGGCATGATTCTACCTTTTGAAGTGTTTTTTGTTCATTTTTTCAGAAAAGTGCGAACTTCTACAAAGAACTGCGCCCAACCATTGATGGTATGAATGAACAAACTACAGCTTTACATAGCTGAAGGTGTGTAGATTTCAGGAATAATAGTTTGTGGGGGTTTATTTCTAAGTTACGGGGGTGTTTGTGGAAAAAACTGCAGACTGTCCAAATTCGGAGTTGGCTAAATATTTTCGCTGTTTCTGAGCCATCGTGCATTGTCTCACTTTGTGGCTTTTTCGCTTCCACGTCGCGTGTGTAACCACACACATGGCATACCGTTTGATTCAGGAATTTGGGAGATTGATATTTAGTACTTTTTTTTAGATTCCATCAGGTTTGGCATGATTTCTACCTTTTGAAGTTGTTTTTTGTTCATTTTTTCAGAAAAGTGCGAACTTCTACAAAGAACTGCGCCCACACCATTGATGGTATGAATGAACAAACTACAGCTTTACATAGCTGAAGGTGTGTAGATTTCAGAATATTAGTTTGGGGGTATTTCTAAGTTACGGGGGTGTTTTTGTGGAAAAAACTGCAGACTGTCCAAATTCGGAGTTGGCTAAATATTTTCGCTGTTTCTGAGCCATCGTGCTTGTCTCACTTGTGGGTTTTCGCTTCCACGTCCGCGTGTGTAACACACATATGGCATACCGTTTGATTCAGGACATTTGGGAGATTGATATTTAGTAACTTTTTTTTTAGATTCCATCAGGTTTTGGCATGATTCTACCTTTTGAAGTTGTTTTTTTGTTCATTTTTCAGAAAAGTGCGAACTTCTACAAAGAACTCGCCCACACCATTGATGGTATGAATGAACAAACTAACAGCTTTCATAGCTGAAGGTGTGTAGATTTCAGAATATATAGTTGTGGGGGTTATTTCTAAGTTACGGGGTGTTTTGTGGAAAAAAACTGCAGACTGTCCAAATTCGCGAGTGGCTAAATATTTTCGCTGTTTCTGAGCCATCGTGCATTGTCTACTTTGTGGCTTTTCGCTTCCACGTCCGCGTGTGTAACCACACATATGGAATACCGTTTGATTCAGGACATTGGGAGATTGATATTTGGTACCTTTTTTTTACATTCCATGGGGTTTTGACATGATTTCGACCTTTTTGAACGTTGTTTGATGTTCATTTTTTTTAAAATCTGGTAAAAGTGCAAACTTCTACGAAGAACTGCGCCCACACCATTGAGGTATGAATGAACGAACTACAGGTTACATAGCTGAAGGTGTGTAGATTTCAGGAATATTAGTTGTGGGGGGTATTTTTGAGTTGGGGGGGTGTTTTGTGGAAAAACTGCAGACTGTTCAAATACAAAACTGGCTAATTTTTTTTTGCTGCTACTGACATTGGCACTGGTCACGCTCTGGGTTAGTTGGTAGCCATGTCTCTGGGTACACCCATGAATGTGGCATACCGTTTATTCGGGAGGGTTAGGCTTTCATATTTGAGATGTGTTTGAACTTTCCTCCACAGTTTTTAGCTGAAATTCGCATTTGATTTTGTCTCTGATTTTACAGTTAAGAAAAAAGGAAAATGTGAGAAAGTAAAGTACTTACAATTTGACGAAGAGCTGCGTCGGGTATCTGCATTTTGATCGAAACTAACCTCACTCGTAAAATCCTGCGAGTGTGTAGTTTCTAAAAATATCTCACTTGGGGGGATAGTTTAGATAATTTGGTAGATATTCTATGTTAACTGTCAGTAGTGGTACACATTTTAATTTGGTGTAATATTCTAGGAGGTGCAGTTTTAGTTTGGGGGGGTCTCCTGTACAGGAAACGTCGGTGGTACCTACATATCTGGTATCGTTGTACTCGGGAGTATCTGAGCTTTTAGAAACAGTAAGATTTTGTGGTGTAACCTTAGATAACATAAGTAAAAATGGGAAAAATCCATGAAAATTTGCAAATTTTTCATTTTTTTACATATTTACCCATAATCCATAATCCAGTAAATTCCAGAAAAGTTACAAAATTTTGTTACCATATTAAAGTAGACTTGGTTGCTGAAAAAAACAATGTATAATATTCCTGATTTACTGCAAGGTTTCCTACTGTAAAATTAGTCTAAAGCGATTAAGGACAAAATCCTGAAAATTCTTCTGGCAGTAACGCAAAAAAAAAGAAAATCTCCTGGCAGTGAAGTGAAAGGGTTAAAGATGCCCAAGGGTTAACAGCAGTCACCAGAGATGGTTGTGTGTGTTAGGATCAAGGACGCCTGAACTTTTTATCTTTTATTGGGATGTACCCCTCTGAGCTTATGTTTGCCTTGTGATTTCTTAAATGTATGCACTCTGCATTTGCATTTAATTCAATATTCTGCATATTTGCACTTTATACAGTGAACCCCAATAAATGTTTTTTCTTTCTGACATCATGTACCTGTTTTTATTTTATTGGGGTACTTTAGGTGCTTGTCTGTGCATTGCCATTGTCCCTTTTTTTGTATATTGCATTATTTTGCCCATTTGTACTACCTTATATGTATATCTAAACTGGGATGTGCACTCTTCCCTTATATTTATGCATTAGATTATAGGGTGTGCACAATATTAGAACCAGGATTTGGCAGGATTATTAAAGAGATGTGCATACTAATAGACCCAGGGTTTGGTAGGATTCCTAAAGGGATGTGCACTCTAATGGACCCATGGTATGGTAGGATTATTAAAGAGATGTGCACACCAATGGAACCATGGTATGGTAGGATTATTAAAGGGATGTGCACACTATTAGAAGCAGGATTCGGCAGGGGTTTATTAAAGGGATGTGCACACTATTAGAAGCAGGATTCGGCAGGGTTATTAAAGGGATGTGCACACTAATGGAACCCATATTTAGTAGGATTATTAAAGAGGTGTTAACACTAATAGAGACAGAATTTGGTTGGATTATTGAAGGGATTTTAGTACTAATAGAACCAGGAGTTGGTAGGATTGTTTAAGGGATGTGCACTCTAATGGAACCAGAATTTGGTTGTGCAGACTAATAGAACCAGGCTTTGTTAGGATTACTAAAGTTGTGTGCACACTAATGAAACCAAGATTTAGTAGGATTTTTAAAGGGATGTGAACACTAAAAGAACCAGGATTTTGAAGGATTATTAAAGGGATTGTGCACACTAATGGAATCAGGATTTGGTAGGATTATTAAAGAGATGTAAACACTAACAAAACCAGGATTTGGAAGAATTATTAAAGGGATGTTAACACTAATGGAACCTGTATTTGGTAGCATAATAAAAAATGGTTGGGGGAGGGCTGAGGTAACATACAATACAGAAAATATTTTAATGCTAGGGGACGAAGGGAGGGCCTGTACGTGCCAGTGTCCTCAGGGAGGACAAGGAAGAAGCAGGGACCGGATGACACACAAACAGCTCCTACTCTTCACTTTTCAAAACTTTAAACAGGCACTGCAGGAGAACCATAAGTAGCAGAGATGTATGGTAAAGATTTTTTTAAACTACACAGTTTGGCCAGTAGTAGGTTAGATTTTAGTTTTGGGGGTGGACATTCCCTTTAAAATTGTTTCTTTACTATTTACTTTTTAATTATGAAACCTGTATATTGATAAACTAATATATTTTAAAGATAGTTACACAATGTTTTCCCCAAACTTCTGCAATCCATCAAACTCTTTATATTAGTTTCAAGAATGGGCATTTATGAGGTGTGGATTTTACTTTTTGATTTATGAAATAATAAAGTTAAAAAAAAAAAAAATCACAGCTCAATTCCTTCTTTTTTGGCTTATAAACTGACAGTAAGGTCAAGGCAGCAATATTTAATCTGATCCCTGGTCATTTAATAATGACAGAAATCTGGTGTTTTTCACACGAGTCTTCCCAGATGCCCCTGGGTTTGGTTCAGAGGCCAATGGCGCTCCTGCCTTGTGTGATCCAATCTGTCTTTCAGAAATTATTGCTAAGAATTTTTCATTTAACATCTTCTAAGTCCATCTCCTTTTGGCATTTTGACATATCTCATAATTCACATCTGCTATGTAAAGGACCTGCAGGAGAGAGAGAGGGATATATATATAATATATTACTAAGGGCTTTCTATTCTATGGTCTTACATTCATTTAATTTACAACAATTCCATAGAATTCATTCTAATTCAGTTGGGGCTTATGTAATAAGAGATGCACATATTTACCTGTGCTATTAATTTGCAACCAAATTACACAGTTTAATATCTTTATTATTTATAAAAAATAAACAGATTTTTTTTGTATTTTAACAGTTGCAGGTGTACATTTTAAATTAGAATATTTATTGAGCTTTAAGAACAAGATGTTATATATGGTTTTTTTAATGTAAGCTATTTTTAATTTGTACTCCCTTCACAGATCAGAATGAATTAAATGTTTCCTGAACTATAAGATAGTTTATCTGTTGTATTCAATTAGATCAACTGGACTTGAAATGTAGTTCTTGAAGACGTTTCGCTAGTCATCCGCTGGCTTTCTCAATTCAGAATGACTTGTACAAGAATCTGTGGCAATTAGGAAAATCCCAATTAGCATATCACAGCCAAGTGTTAAGGGCAGGATTGGATAGAGGCTAATTGGGATGTTCCAGGGTACATAATTGCCACAGATTCTTGTACAAGTCATTCTGAATTGAGAAAGCCAGTCGGATGACTAGCGAAACGTCTTCAAGAACTAAACTTCAGGTCCAGTTGATCTAATTGAATACAACAGATATACCATGACCTGGATGAATGAGAACCTTCACAAGCATATAAAGATAGTTGCGTCTTTTCTGGTTTCCTCCATAAACTTTCTGTTATCATTAACAATGGCTGAACTCACTGAAAAACGTTCTGCTGATTTTAGATCAGAATGAATTAAATGTTTCTGAACTATAAGATAGTTTATCTGTTGATTCAATTAGATCAACTGGATGAATGAGTTTGAAGAGTTTCGCTAGTCAACCGACTGGATCTCTCAATTCAGAATGACTTGTACAAGTATCTGTGGCAATTATGTACCCTGGAAAATCCCAATTAGCATATCACAGCCAAGTGTTAAGGGCAGGATTGGATAGAGGCTAATTGGGATGTTCCAGGGTACATAATTGCCACAGATTCTTGTACAAGTCATTCTAAATTGAGAAAGCCAGTCGGATGACTAGCGAAATGTCTTCACGAACTAAACTTCAAGTCCAGTTGATCTAATTGAATACAACAGATATACCATGACCTGGATGAATGAGAACCTTCACAAGCATATAACATAGTTTGTGTTCTTTTTCTGGTTTCCTCCAATCAACTTTCTGTTATCATTAACAATGGCTGAACTCACTGAAAAACGTTCTGCTGATTTTAGAAGTCAATGCGAGTTGCCTAAAATTAAGGTATAAATAGCAATGTTGACTTGCTGTAAATGGCTCGGGGATCAGGGAAATGGTCTGGGGAACACGTATCAATTCGCTTCCTGTTTTGGCATTCCGGTTCGGAAAAATCTGAAAAAGTTTAAATCCACAAAGCACATTGAAAGGGTCTGAAAGGCCCTAGATTCTTCCTAACAGAACAATATAGACTACATGGCACAATATTGTAATTTCTATTTCTTGTTTTACTGAAAACATAAACGCCCCAAGGTATGTAAAACAAGGAGCCTGTGTTATCAATGTTGGCATATTCTCGTGGGATAGATGTTTGTAGTACAATGTATAGACAAAGGAATGTTGAGTGTGCATGCACTGACAACATCCCACTCAGGGTATGTATCGTATCGCCTTTTTTAAAAAATAAAGTAGACAGCCTTTAATACAACATCATGTGTGTATTTTTCTTGGGGCTGTCTCTGGGTATACCCACCGGAGAATCATCAAGCTCTAATTAGGCCTAGGCAGACTCTCCTGTACTCAGGAACTGCAAATCCTTTCACCCATGAAATCTGCTTTGGAACCAGCTTCGGGCTCGGGTCAATCTCTACTCATTATCCCTTAAGTATAAGAAGCAACAATTCTGGATATCTATTTTTTTGCAGGTTGTGCCTATTCTATGCACAAAAAAGGTTAAAACTGACAGCTGAGATCCTTCAGGAACCCTTCTCTTTTAGCAAGTCACTAACATTGCCAGGCTGAATTGTAATTATCCACACAACTCCTCTTGCATGCTGTACCATCTCTACCAGTCATATGTGATTTAAAATTAAGTGCATCATGTATCCTGAGCTACCAAATATAAGAACAGGGAACGACACATAACCTAGGGATTATAAAGGCTATCAGGATTGATTAGACAGCAGGGAAGCCTAAAAGATAATAGATCAGCTTGGCCAGTAAACAAATCTGTATGTGAATAAACTCAAGGACAATGCATTGGTCAATCAAGACATAGCAAATACCAAGGATGGGTGAATGGAATCAGTAAAAGGGTAAACTCACTCAAGAGCTGATGTATCAGTGAGCAGGGTAAGGCTGGGTACACATGGACGACTTTTTGGGTCAATCGGCCGATACTTCTGTGTATCGGTCAGGGCAAAAAAATCTGCGCACGAAAGGAAGATGCTGGTAAATAATCATGCAGTACCCTATGGGACCACACAATCGGTCACAGGAACTGTCGGCTGCACCAACTACTGCCACAACTAGCAGTAGCGAATGTACCCAGCCTAAAGGGTTTGTTTTAAGTATTTTGATTTTGCCTTACTACAGTAGCGATGGACCCAAACCAGGTTCCAAATTGGATTTCACGGATCCACCGGAGCTTTTCAGGTTTAACCGAACCATAAAATTGTTTTTGAAAATTCTCGAAAGTGTAAAAAATCTAAATATTTTTGAAAAATTTCAAATTTACAAATTTGAAAACTTTCGAAATTTCAATACATATGGAAAATACTATATGGAATCCCAAAACAGGAAGCGCATATTTCCGGTACTGGACGGTGTTTGGGGGCATTTATACGTTTTCCTAAGTCTCTGAGCCATTTGCAGCAAGTTACCATTGCTATTTGTACCTTAATTTTAGACAGAACTTTTGTATTTTTTAACTTCCATTGACTTGAATGGTGTTTCGCTTGCAGATTTTTTACATTTTCTTTTTTTTTCCTCAAGAAATCACAAATTTGCAAGCAGGAACTAATTTTGTTTGTCCATCTCTATTCTACAGTATATACTTACTGTAAAGGTTACCATTAAACACCAAAGGTAAGGTTAGTGTCCACAGAGCAATGGAGTAAAGTGTTAAATTCACATAAAATGTAACCCTTCCAGTGTTGATCAACTTAGAGAACTAGAGATAGATTTTGGAAGTTTCGTGTCGGATCCGGGTTCCTGTCGGCCCTGTCAATTCCTTGGTTCAGAAATCTGAATGATGCGTCTGAATCCGGACGGATCTTCCGGATTTCCGGGACTTCGAAAATATTTTCGATATTTTTCGAATGTACGGAGCTATTTTCAATAATTTTCAAAAATAGCCTCGAACGTTTGAAAAATCCTCGAAAAAACGGACGGAAACTCGAAAATGGTCTCTGATCGTATTTTCGAGAATTTTTGACTGTTCGCAGCTATTTTAGAAAAATTTTGAAAATAGCTCCATACATTTAAAAATTCATTTCGGATTTTTGAATCTTCGGGAATCCGAAAACGGAACGAAACTAGTGAGTTTCGGCCATCTCTACTTTACAATAGATATAAGGATGTATCATGCTAAATTCTTGTGCAAGGTAATTATTGTTTCACCCTCTGCCCTCCAGCTCAGGATTGAATTCATTCCCAATATTGATCATTGTAGATAGAATAGAGAAAACATTTTTCCCCCCTCTGTTTACTTTAGTAGTTTGCTTCTGTGCAGACATGAAGAAACAGTGAAAGGAATAAATCACTATAGAGATTAAAAGTAACACAAAACAGATGGCACACAAATAGATGCCTGAGTAGGCTTTTAAACCACAAAAATATAGGTCAGTCATTAAATCAGCTTCAGAAAGACATAGATTTTTACTTTAACATCTACACAATTATTAGAAATGTTGCCTTAATTTTGGTTTTGCAGATTAGGATATTAGTGTTCATTATAAATCTTTGCATCTCCATATGTGTTGCTATCAAAGTAAACCGAGTAATATTAAATATTATATTATATTAAAGTAATATTAAATTCTAAGCAATTAAACAGAAATGCCTTGTTTTCAATAGGGTTTATCTTCTACTTATCTTCAAAACCATAAAAAGAACCCAAGAGAAATATCTGATTGTCTGGCTAGGAGATACTTTTTTGCTTTCCATGTAAAGATGTATTATTAATATTAACTAAAATGCATCTTCATATAAAAATAAGGAACAAAGACTTCTGGGAATTTACCAAGCTTCCATTAGGAAGCTATATCTTTAAAAAGACTTTTACAGCATTCCACAAGCTAAATGCAAAACCAGAGTGCCAACTACAGACCGGTTTCTGCTTTATTGAGCTATCATCAATGTAGTGCAGGAAAGGTACAGTGTATTGCTGAAAGGGGAGTTTCAAAGCCTTTGTTGTCTCCTTATCCTATTAAATTTATTGGTGATGTCGGTCTATAAACGCTTCACACTGCAAAACCAGAGGCCTGCACTACACTGATGATGGCTCAATAAAGCCGAAACCGGTCTGTAGTTGGCTCTCTGGTTTTGCATTTAGCTTGTGGAATGCTGTAAAAGTATTTTTAAAGAATTCCCAGAAGTTTCTGTTCCTTATTTGCATATTGCTGAAAGGGGAGTTTCAAAGCCTTTATTGTCTCCCTATCCTATTTAATTTGTTGGTGTCTTCATATAAAAAAAAAAATACAATTCTACAGAGATGGTGGTGAGTTTTGACTAGGGAATGCTAGGCTGAAAAATCCATGGCATGCCATAGGCCAGAGATTATGGCTGGCTGGTCTAGGTGATGGATTCTTTGGTATAGCCAAACTATTTGATTCTTGAGTGTTATAATTGTCTTTAATGAAATAGTTCACTGAGAAAGTGAACTATTCCTTTATTGCATTCAATATAAAGCGGGAGGTAAGGAGCTATTTGTCAGAGGGGCCAGTGGTGGATCGTGCAAGAAGTAATTATCTGTTGCTTTGCTCCTGGCTCCTGTTAGATTAATTGAAGAACGGAAGGTAATGCATAGCTTTTTTTTAACCCTGTTCTTCAATTATTGCCATTAAGGAATAGTTCACTTTCTCAGAGAACTATCCTGAAGGTTGACTTGTCAGGTGGTGATTGTTCTCCTTTAAGCCAGTAGAATTGAGACATTACACAAACTAGGTCCATAATGTAAATGTGGCCAGAATCTTTGCGCTAATCGGGAAACACAACTTCACTTTATAAAGGGACTTTTTTTTAACAAAATCCTTCTTCACAGACATAGCACACAATGTTCCATGTTGGGACAATTCAATAAAACCTTTAATTTTACATCATTCTCATTATGATTCCCTGAAAGGCTGTTATCTGCAGTTCACTGCTTCTACTAATCACCTAATCTCCAAACAGTGTAGAGATTACAGCTCACTCTGCATATTACAGTAAGTGCTATTTCCACCATACGGGTAAATGATCCATAATAACAATAAGTACCAGCGTATTTATGTAATCTTTTATACATTAATTACCCCACATTTAATTTACTTTATATAATGATACCAATACAAGTGAAATTAGTAAAAAATAGTACTAAAGTAAGTGTCCATTATGACTGCAATACTGTATGTAATATGCAACTTTAGTTTGTAGAGGATATAGAGGATAGTTATATGCTTTTGACTCCATAGTAGAGATGTCCGAACTTCGCAAAATCCGGTCCGCTCGAGGATCCGCGGATTTTCGAAAAAATTTGAAAATTTTAAAATCCGCGAGTGGACCCATTAAAATGAAAAATATCCTTGAAATTACGAGATTTCTCGTATTTTGGAAAATTTTCGAAAATACGTACTTTCGAAAATTTTCGAAAATACGAGAAATCTCGTAATTTTCGAAAATTTTTGAAAATACAAGTATTCCTTGTAATTTCGAAAATTTTCGGAAATACATATTTTCGACAATACGAGAAATCCTCGTAATTTCGAAAATTTTCGAAAATACGTATTCTCGAAAATTTTAAAAAATACGAGAAATCTCGTAATTTCGAAAAATTTTGAAAATACGAGAAATCCGCAGTTCGGAAGTTCGGAAGGCGGAAAATCCAGAAAAATCCACCGTTCGCGAACGGGATAAATCCGCGGCGGATCTGGGTTCAGATCCGCGAACCGGCCATCCCTACTCCATAATCATATTTTGTTTTGATCTACAGGGCATAGTTCAGTCTATGGGGACTCTATGTGGATCTCACTCATAGAGAATGGAGACTGGGTTGCTTTAAAGGGCATGTCTACCCTTAACACAAAAAACTGGTGACTTGTCAATTATCTGCCCGCAACCCCAACTGCTATTTTCTCAGTTTATTACATGCAGATAGTGATAGTTCTCTTCATTTCTGGAAAAGGTATCTGCCTCTTCACTCTGCTCAAACAGCTTTTTATATCCTAGAGAATGTGCAGAGGAGACAGCAGGTGAAACAGCAGTCAATCATTGGTTGTTATGTCAGTTGTCACAGATTTGATTGACTGCATGGAGGGAGGAGCCAGCTTACTCTGCCAGAATGGAGACAATAATTATTTTTAAATATCTGTTTAGTAATGCAGGTAATAAAGTGCAAAATATATCAGTTAGGGTTGAGGGCAGGTAACTTGACAATTGACCAGTTTTTTGTTTTAAACAGTGGAAGTATATAGGGGCGTAACTACGAGGGGAGCAGGGGGAGCAACCGCAGGGGGGCCAGGGAGCCAAGGGGGACCCATCTTCTTAATTTTCCTATGACAGATATAGCCTTCACCCAGAAAACCACTGTGGATGAAGCACGTATAGGGGCCCCTCATAGCTTTGCTGGGGAGTCCAGTGATTCCTAGTTGCACCACTGGTAGTATATTGTATCAGAATAACATAGTAAAGTCCACAGTGAGCAGTTTTATACACTGTACATTTAGGAAGAAATCCATAAAGCTCATACATTTCCATCTATTTTACTAAAGTACCATTTAAGTATGGGGCAAATGATTTCATTTATACATAGTATCTACATTACGCTACTAAAATGACTCTTATGCAACTCAATCATTCAAGGCATCAGAGAAAATGATTGAATTAATTAAGCGCTTTTGTGCTATTTAAAGAAGTAATTAGTTTAAAGAATAAACTTAATTTCATCCTAAGGCTTTTGAACATTCTGTCATTATTCTAATGGAGTGGGGAGAAAATATCAGTTGCATAAACAGCCTGCTGTGTATCTAAGGACCTCAAGAGACGCTTAATGTGGGTGATGCTTTTATTTTACATTCTGGCCTATAATATATTTATAAATCTTTGGAAGAGCCCTTTGTATGCTTTTAAAAGCATTTGTCTCCCCTGAATTTCTCCATGGGTGAACTTTCTTTTAATAGCAAATGAACACCTTCACAGTGGTATAAAATACATCTTTAATGAGCCTTAAAACCAGTTTAAGGTTTTGGAAGTTTATGTTGACTAGATATGGAAAAACAATAGTTTGTCTCAAAGTACAGTATATAGCAATTAAAGGAGAACTATAGTGCGTATAGTTTAAAAAAACTTGGGCAGGTGAGGTATGATTGGCACTTACTAAAGCCCAATATCATTTCTATGAGGAGGAGCTACAGTATGGAGAAAACTGCTTCTGCCAGGCTCCCCAAGTGCTTCAGAGCTATCTTTAATACAGGAAGGCCCAGGGCACTAACTTGTCAGATTAAAAACTGTATCTGCTGTAACTCCTCAGTAAAACAAAATTGGGAGGTAGGAATAATTCATGTTACCGCCCTGCCGCAAGTACAAGTTAATTTTTACAGTATAGTTGTCCTTTAAAGGGATGTTTCCAAATGACTATGGGTCCGTAATAACATAAGATTATATTTTGATAATGATGGTAAGTAGTATTTAGTTAAAAATATCATTGAGAGAAGATAGAATTGTGATTGTTATGAGAGAGGAACAGTGGTCCCAGATGTTGAAAAGGTTGTGTATAAATGTTTGTTAAATGTACTGTACTTGTTAAAAAGAAATCCTTAAAAATCTATTTATACTATTTAAATCTATACTCTTACTTTCTATCATAAAATATAATCCTCTTTCTCTCCCCTATATTTCAGGAGATGTGGGAGAGATGTGGCGGACGTGCTAAGTGGTGGCCCAGTTCTGACGGAAGGGCTGACAATGGACTTCAGTCTTACTGTGATTTGTCAGTATTTAACTTCCATTAAAGTTATATGAGATGTGGGTGGGTATGTTTGTATAGGTTCACCTTGTTCAAACCCTATTTTTTCCTTGGCCTATCAAAAAAAAAAACAGAATAAAGTTATTATAAGGCTACCTAAGAACCATCTTGAGTTATAATTACCATGATATTATCAATATTATGATAAATGACACAGAATAGGCTTCATTTTGTAACATTTCTATAATGGAAATGGAAAGGTTTTATTGCTTGGTATTGACTATTTGTTTAGAAGCAGAAGGTTTGTCTGTAATATAGTTAAATTAGACTGCAAAGAATGTGGTTGAATGTATGTATATGTTTATTTATATAGCGCCACTAGGGGGCTCAGCGCTGTACAATATAGAATACAAAAAGCTGTACAAGGGGGACAATAAATAAATACAAAAATATATAAATAAGTATGTGCATTATGAAATATACAAGTGTTTGAAACATTTAACATGAGGGAAAAGGCCCCTGCCCCGTTGAGCTTGCAATCTACTTGGGAAACATATAGATAAGTGTGAAACATACAGATACATAGGAAAGGGTGGACGTGCTAACTAATAACTGGTGCAGTGTCAACAGTCCTATGGTGTGCTGTGCTCAGAGAGATAGGGAGAGGTTAGATTTATACTTTTTTATTGAGGTTTCTTGATGTAAAGAGAGGGGAATAGAATTCCAGAGGACAGGAGCCAGAAGAGAAAAAGGTTCAAGGTGAGAGGAGGCAGTGTGAGTGGGGGGGTCTATGTTCTGTGATGGTTCTGTGATGTGCGGAAGGTACGGGCAGGGACATATGGGGACACTAGAGAAGAAATATATGAAGGAACAGCAGAGTGAAGGGATTTAAATGTTAAGAGAATGATTTTGTAGATAATGCATTTTTTATTGGGGAGCCAGGAAGATGTGCGGCACAGAGAAGATTTAATTTCCGATTGTTAGAGAGTGAGATAATGCATGCAGCAGAGTTAAGTATGGAATGTGGAGAAAGATGGGAAGCAGGAAGACCAGAAAGCAGAAGGTTACAATAATCTAGGCATGATAGGATGAGAGCATGGATAAGCATAGCAGTAGTTGGAAGAGAAAGAAATCTATGGATTTTCGCACTGTTACGAAGAAAAAAGCGTCAGGTTTTAGCAGAGAGCAGAATCAATAATAACCCCTAAACAACGTGCTGACAACCGGCGCACAGATGGTACTTTAAACCAAATGAGTTGATGACTTCTTCCAGGGAAATTGTATAGAGGGAGAACAACAGGGATCCAAGAACAGAGCCCTGCGGAATCCCAAAATTAAGAGAAACCAGAGAGGATGTTTTATTATCAGAGAGGTAGTATCGTAGCCATGATGCCGCTTCATTCCGTCTCATTGTTTTAAGCAATAAGCATCAACTAGAAAGGGAAAGTTTAAGTATAAACTTTGAATTTGGCTTGAAGGGCTGCATTTTGGAAGGTAATATGTGTGTTTGCTGCAGATTTTAAAACTCAATAATGGGAATGATGAGTTTGTAGTGAACGCTTGTTTGGGACAAAAAAACTTTTGTGTACCCAGCCCAAAGTGGTGCTAATTTTGATCCAATCAATCAGAAAGCTAACATCTGATTGGTTAGGGCAAAATTAGCACCATTTTCAATGATAATAACTTTTATTGAATCTCTCTGTATCTTTTTGATGATTGGTCATAATTTGTTTTTTTGACTTTAGTTACCCTTTAAGTAATGGATAAGGAGATCAGTAGGTGTGTGTACCTGTGTCTGGTTGGGGGTTAAAAAAACAAACTTTTTTGATGATTGGTCAAAAACTTTTTTTACTTTAGTTACCCTAGGTATGGCTGCCACAGTAATGGATAAGTAGATCAGTATGTGTGTGTACCTGTGTCTGGTTAAAAAAACAAACTTTTTTGATGGTTGGTCAAAATTTGTTTTTTGACTTTAGTTACCCTTTAGGTATGGCTGCAACAGTAATGGAGGGTTAGGTCAGTAGGTGTATGTAACTGTGCCACATGGGGATTAAAAAAACAAACCTTTTTTATTATTAATCAAAATTCATTTTTTTGACTTTATTACCCTTTAAGTATGACTGCCACAGTAATGGATAAGTAAATCAGTAGGTGTGTGTACCTGGGTCTGGTTGAGGGGGTATGTCTTTTTTGTGTTTACAACCATAAAACTATATTTTATTGAGGATAAATCTAAATTATCTTTTTTTACTTTAGTTACCCTTTACGTATGGCTGCAACAGTAATGGAGAGGTAGGTCAGTAGTAGGTGTATGTACCTGTGCCACGTGGGGATTAAAAAAACTAACCTTTTTGATTATTGATCAAAATAATTTTTTTAACTTTAGTTCCCCTTAAGCATCGCTGCCACAGTAATGGATATGTAAATCAGTAGGTGTGTGTACCTGTGTCGTTGGGGGTTAACTTTTTTCAATTTTTTTTTCACTTTAGTTACCCTTTAAGTATGGCTGCAACAGTAATGGAGGGGTAGGTCAGTAGGTGTATGAACCTGTGCCACGTGGGGGTTAAAAAAAACGAACTTTTTTGATGATTGGTCAAAAAAAAAATTGACTTTAGTTACCCTTTAAGTATGGCTGCCACAGTAATGGATAAGTAGATTACTAGGTGTGTGTACCTGGGTCTGGTTGAGGGGGTATGTCTCTTTTGTGTTTATAACCATAAAACTATCTTTTATTGAGGATAAATCTAAATTAGTTTTTTTGACTTTAGTTACCCTTTAAATATGGCTTCCATGGGAATGGAAAGGTAGGTCAGTAGGTGGGTGTACCTGGGTCTGTGTGGGGGGTTGGGGGTATCACCATTTGTATTTATGACCATGAAACAAACTGTTTAGAAATATCCACATTTGAGGATTGTTACCATTATAGTCTATGGGAAAAAATGTCCGGAAATTCGCAGATAAGGCTGTAACGCTTCTGCAGATAGAAGATAGCACACTTCTCCTATATGCCCCGCACGTCTGTACTGAATTTCATGTCTCTAGCTCAAAAACTGTGGGAGGAGATACAGTCCAAAAAAGCGGAAGAATAAAACGGAAGAAGAAAAAGAAGAAGAAATAGAAAGAACAGTAATTTGGCTTTTTCAAGCCAAATTAATTAATGGACATGTCCACCCTTAAAACAAAAAAACTGGTCACATGTCAGTTACCAACCTCAACTGAAAAATTCAGCACATTATTACCTGCATTATTAACCAGATATTTAAGTATAATTATTGCCTCCATTCTGACAGAGATTGAGATCACAATCAATGATTGACAGCTGATTCCCCTACTGTCTTCACTTCACATGCTTAAGCTTATAAATAACTCATTGATCAGAGAGAGGAGGTAGATACCTTTGCTAGAATGGAAGATAACCTATCATTAAATATCTGGTTACAAATGTTTGAAACAAACTGGTAAAAATAGTTTGGATAAAAAATAACAGACAAGTGACCAGTATTTTCTTTTAAGGGTGGACATTATTATTATTTTTATTATTATTGTGGATTTATATAGCGCCAGCATCTTCTATAGTGCTTTAAAGTTACATGTATACATTCACATCAGGCCTTGGCCCTGCCTCAAAGTCCTTACAATCTAAACACATACAATCTTGACACATACAACCAATCAGAATGTCTTTATGGTTGTGGGGGAAATTGGAGTGCCCAGAGGAAACCCACACAAGCACAGGGAGAACATACAAACTCCTTGCAGTCGCAGATGTGTCCAAGGGTGGATTAAAACTCAGGACTTCAGTGCTGCGAGGAATCAGCGTTAACCACTGAGCCATCATGCTGCCCTCTACCTTTGTTGCTTCTTCAAAGCTCTCTTTTTGAAGTTACAGTGTTTTACTACGGGGACTTTAGTTACCCCCACAATTGTAGAGAAATACTGATATTGTTGACTGAACAGTGGCAGGTGAACTGGATTGATGACTTGACACTAACTGGTGTATTGGAAGTCTGACCTAGCAGAATCTGGTGAACTGGAGGGCTGACCTAGCAGTAGCTGGTAACCTGGAGGGCTGACCTAACAATGGTTGATGAACTCTAGGGCTGACCTAACAGTGGTTGGGGAACTGGAGGGCTGACCTAACAGTGGCTGGGGAACTGGAGGGATCACATATATATGCTACATGGAGGATGGTAATATATGTACCAGAGTGCCTCCGAAGAGAGGCAGGCACTTACAAGTTGCCCGCAGTGACTGAAACATACAAGTTATCCACAGTGACTTGTACATACAAGTTAAGTGGCTTGTACATATAGGTTAAGTGTCTGGTACATAAAAGTTGTCCACAGTGACTGGTGCATACAAGTTGCCTACATTGACTGGTACATACAAGTTGCCCACAGTGACTGGTACATACAAGTTGCCTACAGTGACTGGTGCATACAAATTGCCCACAGTGACTGGTACATACAAGTTGCCCACATTGACTCATACATAAAAGTTAAGTGAACTTGATTCCTCTCTGCAATAATGAACACTGTCTACAAATTGTTTAAATATCTGTATACCTGGCATACTTGTACAATTTCTTCTCTTTCTACCTTTGTTACTATTACTATATGCACTGTGGGGTTGTCATGAAATGTAATTACACAATGACAATAAAGTGCTTGAACTTGAAGTTGCCAATAGTGACTAGTTATAGAAGTTTTATTTTACTGTGGCAAGATATGTGATGGCAGGCAGGCAGGCAGAGGCAGGATCAGATTACAGCAACTTGGAGGTGCAGGTGCAATGGGGAACCTTTTTTTTCTTATGCTTTTCTCACCGTCTTTCTTGCTGTTTTGTCCTTTGTCAGGAACATAATACCCAGATTATTTTACCAAGAAGCATTTCACATCAGGTGAGTGGGCTCCTCAATGTAGATATTGTTTCCTCTATTTCATGGAGTAGCAATCTAAGCAATCTGTTACATTCTGTGTAATTACAATGTGAAAATAGTGATACCAACAATAGTGAGCCATTTAAATATAGTTCAGAACTGATGTATGAAAATGAAGGAGCGTCTAATTGCTAAACTCATCAGCAACACATCATGTTCTGTGCCGTCGCTGACTGTGGGTAGTCTAATGAGGGAAAAACATTTTCCTATCAGCAGTATGGGCATCATAATGAATTCCTAATTAGCAAGACAATTATATGTGTTGAAAGGTAATGTTTGATGTGGCTATAAATTACATTTTGCTTCCAATTGAGACATTAATTTAAAATAAACTAAAAAAGACATAATGCATGGATATTTTCAATTATCATAAATATTTTATTTTCTTTAACAAATTTTCTTTATGTAAACAGCAAATATAATCACTGAAAACATTCTCTCACGTTGTTTAAATGATTTCTAGGCTTGACTGAATGCAATAACAATGTATTCCCTGTCTGTATAGTATTATTATAATTATTAAGCACTTAAAGGGCATGTCCACCCCCAAAACTATAATTTCCCCCGCTACTGGCCCCACTATGTAATGTGTAAAATCCTTACCTCACATCCCAGCTCCAAATGGTTTCCCCCCCCCCCCCAAAGTCCCAAAAACTGCCCACCAGGAGGATAGCAGAGTCCATATAGGACTCTGCCTCCCTGAATTTGTGCCTGCGCAATCGCAGCCATCCTCTCCCCCCTCTCCCTCCTGTATTGCAATCCACCCCCCTACCATAAAATCCCTTTGCCATATAATAGCTTTCCTTCCCCCAGCCCAAACGCTATAAAGAGTTTACAGGAACTCCCCGATCTTTATACCTTTTTTCTTCCCCGGCATTCTGTGCAGCCGGCAGCGCGTCCGTATTGGCTGCCTCTCAGCCAATCAAGGATGCGGTGCCGGTCCGGCCCCCCGCTTGAGTTCCATGCAGCAATGGCCGGTACAGTACGCCAGGGAAAGAGGTAAGCTGGTAAGCTAAGAAAGATTGGGGAGTTCCTGTAAAATCTTTTATAGCGTTTGGGGCTGGGGGAAGGAAAGCTATTATATGGCAAAATTCTGAAAATGGGGTGGACATGCCCTTTAATTCCTGCCCCCTCCCATGTTTCATGGTCCAGACATGCTCAGTATGCTTTATCCAGTGCTGTGGGGGAACCAGCAGCTCTCCAATTAAAGGGTCACTATGCTCACTGAAACAACTTAACATTTTCTGAAACTACAAATTTAGACAAGTAAAATGGTGGTATTCACATATTTATCTGTGCTGAGTTTCATTCCGTTTTAACATTTTTGAAATTTACAGATGTTCGAAAGTTCGATTTTCAAAAATCTAAAGTAGACAATTGTCAAAAATAGATGATTGTTGAAAATGGAAAGTAGACAATTTTCGAAAATCGTCTAATTTTGATTTTCGTTATAAATCAAAAATTCTAAAAATCTAGGTTCCGTGAAATTCGGGAGTTCCGAAAGTTTTGTCTGGACTACGAAACCCTCAGATTCAATTCAAAGCTGGAATCTATTCGAACCCACATTACATTTCTACTCCTAATTCCCCCGCCCTCCCTTACTCACTGCCTTCTTGTAGTGTCTGCGACACTTATAAGTTCTGCACAGCCTCACCATGGACACTGCTCTGCTTATACAATTAAAGTATGAAAAAAGTTTTGTAGTTGTGGGATCTTTCTGTATCCAAAGGTATACTTTTTGAAAATGACATTTTTTAGAGTAAAGATACCCTTTAACTACAGTACTTTGTTGCTAGCTCTGTGCTAAGGGAAGATGGGAGTAAAAACTATGGGGTGCCCTTTGTTCCCAGATCATTTAGTCAACAAAAAATAATACTTTGGTTACAAAACTATATTTAGTCGACCAAAAGAAATTCTGTGGGAACCAAACATACATTTAGTGAACAAAACATATATGGTATTTACAAAACATATTTAGTCATAAAAATAAAAAAAAACGTTTTGGTGACAAAACTATATTTAGTTAACCAAAAAAACAACTGTAGCACCAAAATGCATATTTTGATGACTAAAATCTTTTTGTGAACAAAATGTACAGTGGGTTGAAACGGAATAATTTTTGTATACAAAAAGTGGTGAGAAGAAACATTATGTTGGCAAAAAGAAAATTTGGTAGACCAAATAAATCTTGTAGAGCAAGCGTATGTGTTTAGTACACAAAATGAACAAAGGAAAAACAAGCATACTTTTTGTCTTAAAAATGCAATTTTGTGCACCAAGAGTTATGTTTGGTAATGGTAAATGGCAAGCTTTTCCTTTAATCTTTGTAAAAAAAATATAAAGTGGTAAATTGTTTGCTTTCCCTTTAATCCCTTCAGAAAGAATGTGTACACTTAATGACTCTCTTGCACAAAATATATTTCCCTTTAAACTCTTTAATGAGAAATTTATGGTATATGATACACTTCCCCTTTAAAAGTGGTAATTGTCATACATTACCTAAATAAATTCTGGTAAATGGAAAATGTTTCCTTTAATCTCTGCTGTAAGAAAATACTACTAAATGGCACAGTCCTTATTTCCTTTTTATGGGCAAGGCCCTACTAGGCAGCATTCAAGAGTCACGCTACGCAGCGAAATCATAACATTGCGCAATTCATGTGCACTACCCTGTGCGTGTGCTACGATTGCTTTGATATTACCCTATCGCAGCGCATGTGTCAAAAAGGTAAGTCCAAATCCACTTTGCTTAATAGCTGCCTTTGGTGCAACCTCAGGTGTTCTGCCCCAAAACATCAAGTTATGCAGAGTAAAGTATGTAGTTGAGGTACTCCGACAGGACTTAATGTAACTCAAATAAATAATTAATTTAACACACGAGATGTTTTGAACCAATAAAGGACTCTGTCCAAAACAGGTTGTAAGTTAAATAAATTATTTCTTCAAGCAATATCTATTTGAGTTGCGTTAAGACTTGTTGGAGTACCTCAACTACATACTTTACTATGGCAGCGCATGTGATGGGCACTAAAAATGGATGTAATATAGGCTGCGTGGAGTTTTGCGCTACCTTGTAGCACAGGACTTAATGCCTTTAAGGCAGAGGCACAGAGCGGTGCTTATTACCTGACCGGGATCCCGTGATTCAGTAAATCTCACAAAGGGATCTACAACACTGTGGGATCTCGCAAAGTTAAGTAATGCTGCTTCTGGTTCTGCATTGGCCCCTATGTTTATAAACACTTCTTATAATCATCTTATAATGTTCATCAAACAATTTCTGTAGAACAAGTCTATCAATTCTGTTCACCAAATAAGTTCTGTGGAACAATTTTTTCCACCAAATAATTTCCGTGGAACAAGCCTGTCTTTTCTGTTCACCAAATTATTTATTTAAAACAAGTTTGTGCACCCAATATTTTTTGTAAAACAAGTCTATTACTTTAGTTCACCAAATAATTTCTGTAGAGCAATTATATTCACCAAATTATTTCTGTAGACCAATTTGTAAATTTTGTGTGTTTTATACATTTGGTCCATTTTTTACATTCGGAGGATGGGGATGGCCATACTATCTCTGCTGCCCTGCGCTGCCGACCCTTTTTGCAGCACATGCAATCACAATTTTTGGTGCGCATTGCATGTGCTGCCATAGGGTAACATCAGAGCAACCGCAGCGCATACGCAGGGTAGCGGACATGAATCGTGCAACGTTGCAATTTTGCTGCGTAGCGCAATTCTTGAATGCTGCCTAGTGGGGCCTTGCCCATAAAAAGAAAATAAGGACTGTGCCATTCAGTAGTATTTTCTTACAGCAGAGATTAAAGGAAGCGTTTTCCATTTACCAGAAATTATTTGGGTAATGCATGACAATTACCATTTTTACAGGGGAAGTGTATCATATACCAGATCATTCTTATTAAAGAGTTTAAAGGGAAATATATTATGGGCAAGAGTCATTAAGTGTACACATTTTTTGTGAGGGGATTAAAGGGAAAGCAAACAATTTACCAGGGTTTTTTGGGGTTTTTTTTTTAGAAAAATTAAAGGGAAAGCATGCCATTTACCATTACCAAACATAACTCTTGGTGCACAAAATTGCATTTTTAAGACAAAAAGTATGCTTGTTTTGTGTACAAAAACCATACACTTATACTACAAGATGTATTTAGTCAACAACATTTTCTTTTTGCCAGCATAATGTTTCTTTTCGCTACTTTTTGTATACAGAAAATATTAACACACAACATTTCAATCCACCGTACATTTTGTTCACAAAAAAGATAATGGTCATCAAAATATAAATTTTGGTGCTACAGTTGTTTTTTTGTTGACTAAATGTATGTTTTGTTACCACCAAATTTTTGGGGGTCGACTAAATATAGTATTGTCACCAAAATGTTGTTTTTTTGTTGACTAAATATGTTTTGATACCACTGAACTTCTATTGGTTGACTAAATATAGTTTTGTCACCAAAATGTTGGTTTTTGTTTACTAAATGTATTAGTGAATTTCTTTTGGTCACCAAAGTGTGTTTTTTGTTACACAATGATCTGGGAACAAATGGCACCCCATGAAGAACATGTTGGAAATCTTACTTTCCAGGGATAGTGTAGAGTTGTCTGGTTCCGGTATTGTAATAATTTTGGATAGTGTTGTACAAAGCATCGCTCTAGGCATAGGGGGCTGATGGTAGTGGACATAAAAAAAATGTAATAGATCAAAGCATAATCAGTATAGCACCTGGAAGGAAAATAAATTATCCTTTTTTAGTAGCAATTATTACTATTATATAAATCACATATAAATAATTGGCTCTAATTTATAACTTGAGCTTGTAAAGTAATATCTGATTTAAGAAGGATCTGCTACATTATATCTATCACAGTCCCTAATGGGCATGTCATCAAGGAAGAAAATTCTGTAATCACACCCCCCCAACTTGAGTTATAGTTACTTACCTTACCACAGTCCCTGAAGCTCAGTAACTTTATCTCTCTCTGCCAGCGCTTGTACTTCCAGTCTCTTCCTCCTCGATGAATTCTTAACTGAGCTCACGTTCAGAGGCGCATGCCAACATGCAGTCAGCCATTGGTCATGACATCATGGCCATGACTGACTGCTCCAACACAGAAAAAAAGCTGGCAGCTGATGAATATGCCAGCTTTTACATGGGAACTGATCCTCATTCTAAGTTCCCTACCATACCTATATTTGGCTTCAACAAATGTTTATATTTTCGATAGGTAATATAGTATCTATTGTAAAACACAAATTTCAATTTGTAAATATAATTAGGCATCATTTATAAGGATCTGTATCCCAAGATGCATATTTAAAAGATCTTTTTCTCTCCATCTATTACAGAAACAATTGGTGGCAATTACCCTTTTTGGATGAGTCTCCTGTGTTCTTCTCCAAGATTCCATTTTTATTATTTCCAACTAATTCCTTTAGCACACGCACAAAAGGATAATTAGGCTTATTTATTTTTAGCGATCAAGCTTATTGGATTGAAATCATTATTTCTTCTCGTCATTTCTAATAAATGGTACTGGGGAAGAAAAAAGAAAATGCACTTGAATTAAATTGTGACAAGCCCAAACAACTATTCTCAGCATTCATTTTGTGTGATGTGCGAGTTGTTTTGTGCCTACCAGGAGACCTGGTTAACTGGGTTTAATGAGCTTTGATTGATGCTTATCTAACATGATGAAATTCTAAAGCTGATTGCATTGTACTTTACATGCCGTATTCAAATAGCTTTGACTGGTTTCTTCAAGATTCCAACTACTCCAACAGTTTTCACAGGACTTTTCATCGGTTATGATAGAAATGATGAAAACACAATCTAATCATAACAATCTCACCAAAGAAAACCCATATTCTACAACAAGCAAGTTGTAAATAATTTCCTGTAATAAGATATATCATTATTGCTGCTCTTAGGCAAAACCTTCAATAATTCGGCAGCCTTGCTACATTTTGTAATCATGAGTGGATACAATGCAGAGGGAAAACAAGTGCTCAACCAAGGCAAGGATAAACTAGTAGAAGGGGTCACTTCCATGCTCTGATAGTTGAGTCTGGGTGGCTGAACTGCAAGTTGTCCACCGAATTGTTTATAAAATCTTTAAAAGATTCTATGGGTAGGGGAAGGGTTAAAAGCAAAAAAATAAATAGGTTAAGTCAAGATTTCCGTAAAAAAATCAGTTAAAAATGACACTTCCATATATTAAAATTCTTAAAACACTCACTTATGCCTCTCCACCGCTAGGGGCAATGCAGGCTTTATTCAGGAATAAGGTTGCCAGCAAACTTTATTGTAGCAATTAGTTTGGCAACCTTATTCCTGTGAGCAGAGGTTTTTGGGAGCTATACAGACCAAGCAAGCATCAGAACAGAACACAAAACTGATTTTTTTTTTCATCTTAACCTATTTTTTATTTTTTGCTTTTAACCCTTCATCTACCCATACCCCAAGCGCAAGCAGGACATTTTTAAATATTTTATTAGTTAAGAATAAAGACTACACTAGTGGGCCACTCCAAGTAGGTTCACTCCCACTCTACCTCACCACCCACCCACCCTCAGCCCGTCCACACTCTCCCATATCATACAATTCTAACACTCCAGTTGGCCTAAAAAAATACTTGATTATGCCCCATGTTGGTCACACAAAGAAACTCTGAAAAATCCCATTATACATTTGTAATTGAGATTTCAATACAGAAGCCAACCTGCAATGATACTGTAAGTATGTTGCCTTTTAAATTAGGGAGTGGCAACCTTATTAACAAAATATTTGCTTGACTTGTGGTCTCCCCCTTTGTATTCTAGTGGGAGCCATGCTTGTTTTCTGTGATTTCTATGCCGGTACAGTGCAACCCATCACCTTACTTGGTGATTGGTTGGACTGTATATCTAGGAATATGCACACATAATATAATAATACATAAGAGGAGTAAGCAGTATAACAAAAACAGATAAAAGTAAGCTTTTCAAAACATTTTGACACAACAATAATGACATAGGGATATTACAGCAAAACATGTTCCTTCATGTTAAAAGGTAATTGTGGTCTCCATACAAAAGTGTCCTTTATTAAAAAGGATCCAGGATCATGCTTCTACCTGCAATCTATGCAAACTTATAACAGTATAAATGCTGATGTTTCCAGCTAGCACTGTGAGCTGTGACATCACAAGCACCATTGCTCTGCCCCCCCCCCCCCCTACAGGCACTGACCATGCCCAGTTGTATCCTACTGCTGTAACTATCTCTTTATAGCTTTTCTTTTTTTTTTGTGCGGTTTTTTGGGGGGGGGGGGTTCATTTTTTTTTTGGAAGGTATAAGATATCTTTTGTAAATAGAGTACAATTGTATAGAGACCACAGTTACCCTTTAACTTATTTCAGTGTACATGCCCTTTAAGTATCTTAACCCAAATAGAATATGTGTACAAAAAAATCTCCATATCCCCATGGAACAAACACAATTTTAATGCTATTTTTTAAATTCCTGATCACTACTAAGTATTAATTTAATGCTGACGAATTTTCACAATGTTCACAAAATATTCCTGTGGTGAGCGGGTTGAAAAGTTAAACATTCCAGCTCTATATTAAGAAACTATAACGTATTTAAAACAAATTAACTTATGAGGTAGCAGTTAATCTTTGGTGTCAAGCTATGCTGCCTTTTTTCCTATGTAATTTAAAAGATAATTTCCCTTTGGACTTTCTTGCTTTTAAATATGCTGCTTAGGTTGTTAGTCGATGTAGTGACGAATACTGAGATCTCTGCTCCACAGAAATATAACAACTGCATTCCCATATGCCGTAAAGTGGCCTGTATTCCCCCCTTTCTTAAATATGAGAATATAACTTAAACATATCTAGAAAGGGCATTTTGATTTGAAATGACAGAACACTACTGTAAGTGCAGATAGTTTTGTCATATTTTATTAAAATGTGTTCATTTAAAATATCCTTAACCTCACCCTTCTTACCTAAAATAATTTATACCTTTTTAGAAGTTTGCACAGTAAAAAGTGGGGGTGAGAGATTTACAGGGGGATTCAATAAAAGTTCTTATCGCTAATTTTGCCCCAACCAATCAGATCTTATTTAACATTTAAAAGATAACATCCGATTGGTTGGGGCAAGATTAGCACCATTTTTAATGATAAGAACTTTTATTGAATAGCCCTGTTAGTGCTCTATCACACATACCGGGATTTTTACTGGGGGAAATGCAGATCTCGCACAAAACCTGAGATCTTTATTGTTTGTGGTTTGCAAACAGAACATTCCTGATAGTGTTAGCTCCAAAAGAAAAAACAGTAGTGGAAATAAGCATGAGCCCACTCTACATATGACTGGAAAGTAAAAACTCCTTTATTGGAGTGTCACAAAAAACAGTATTAGATCACCCATAAAGTTACATTGGCTGGATGAAATAGAACTTTGCTGGAAGACTTGCTACATATGGATCTTATCATTTGCCTCCAGCTGTATAAAAGGAGTAGGAGTACTTTAAGGTCATTAAGCCTTCTTATTGGACATTATATTACCCTAAAAAAAAACCTTGAGCTTTCAATAAACCTCAAAAATACAATCGGAATCTCAAAAGTAGTTTCTGATCGTATTTTCCAGTGTTCCCAAAAATAACCTTGAACGTTCAGTAACCGTCAAAAATACTGTCCGAACCATTGAGTTCCGTAAATCCGAAAAAGGAATGAAGCATCTAAGTTTCGGTTATCTTTATTTAACACCTGTTGGCAGCTGGTATAATAAAAGCACAGCCAAAGTGCTACTATTTCTGTCTGCATTAGCTGTATTTGTGGCCTCTGCAACTGTATGTATGAATAGCAGAGCTGTACAATATTAGAATGCAAAACATCATACAAGGGGGACAGGGTGTGTGCAAAAATATAAATAAATGTAGAAACAAATAATTATCTAAATTATTAATTATTAATTAGGAAAGAGGTCCCTGCCCTGAAGTGCTTTCAATCTAGTTAGGTGGTTAACATACAGATATATAGGGAAGGGTAAAAGTTCTGTAGTGGGAACTTATGAGTGTCAGTCAAAACAATCATTTACTGTGCTGTGCAGTGTTCTGAGTGGTAGGATGTCAGATATTAGATTTAAACCTGCCAATTGAGTTTTTTTTGATAAAGAAAGAATTCCAGAAGATGGGATCCGCAAGAGAAAAAGGGTTAAGCTGGGATGAAGCAGATGGATACACTATATGGAGACACTAAAGTTAAGGGATTTGAATGTTAAGAAAAGAATATGTTAATTTGGAATATTGTCTGGCACAGAGGAGATTTAAGTTGCATGCAGGAGTGTTTAGTATCAACTGAAGGGGAGAAAGATGGGAAGCAGGAAGACACTAGAGGCTTACAATGGTCCAGGCGTGATAGGATGAGAGCATGGATAAGAAAAACACTAGTTGTAAGAGAGAGAGAGAGCTTCCAATTTCCGCAATATTGTGAAAAAAACACAATTATTTAGCAATTATGATGCTTTTAGCGAGGAATCAATAACTACTAAATTTCCACTTCCTCACTGGCATTTAGTGGCTTATAACAGACAATTAAAATTTATGTAAACCACTTCTTGCTTCCTGTGTACAGCTCCACTCAAATAGTTTCAGCCTTATCGTTTATACCCAGAGATTTTTCTTTTAGATTTGGCTTCAATTGTTGTTAAACATATATACATACCCCCTCCCATACCCCCTCCTCCTTTCTTATTTACTCTATCATGTCTAAACAAGCAGTATCCTTCCAAATTGCCGCCCAGTCATGTGAATCATTTCACCATGTTTCTGTTATACCAGATGTCAAGGAGGCATTGGATATGTGACTTATTTTAGAGTTATTGACCTGATAGCAGTGCTTCAGTAAAATGCGGACATGGGATCAAAAGGACATGTAGTGGGTGGGCAGAGCATTAAGCAGGTAAAGATTTGCAAAACTGCAAAATCAGCCTTTAAAGTGTTCCTAAGTGTACAGCAAATACTATAATCAATGCATTGAAGTCATTAGCTTTAAAATATGAATACATTCAAAAATTTTGAATCACAACATTTTTAACTTTGAGAATGTCAATACAATGTGTATTATTTTGATTGTTGCTAATCTTCCCAAGCTGCTTTGCTGCTAATAACACATTTGTTGTTGTCAATAGTTTTAAGTCACCATTCATTATAAAACTGAACATGGCTGACTTCACCAGCTGCAAAGAATTATTACAAACAGGTAGGAAGAGGATTCTGAATTAATTTTTATGATTTGTAAGTGACATTCCTTTGACAGTTACATGCTACAGTAGTTTAGGAATTTCATAATCCATAGCATTTAAAAACATGGGGGGTTATTCAATAAAAGTTCTTATCGCTTAAAATGGTGCTAATTTTGCACCAACCAATCAGATGTTAGCTTTCAAATGTTACATAAGTTCTGATTGGTTGGGGCAAAATTAGCACCATTTTAAACACTAAGAACTTTTTTTGAATCTCCCTGATAGTCTTGAAGTCTTGAAGTCTTAAAGTAATGCCATGCCCATAAAACACCCATTGTTACTTGTATTTTACAATCACAGCTTTGCTTTGGAGACGAAAAATACAACAACTAGCGGTACATTTCTACTGTAGATAAAGAATCAATATTCTAAAATTCTGATATCGCTTCTTTATGAATAACACCCCAAGTGTGCCTGGCATCTTGTTCCTGTATCATTAAACAAACTCGGTTTTAATTTGGAACTTTTGGATTTGAAAATCTGTGGAACATATATACACCAAATAAGTGGTCAAAAGTCAAAAATGTCAGTAATTTTTTTTTTAATTCTGTTTTGGGTTCAAATTGGATTTTCAGAATTTGAATATATTCCACGGAACTGCAGTCGAAACGAATTTCGCCAGTTGTTTTCCTATATCAATAGGTCTTGTTAAAATGATTATTCTACAACTTGCTTTTCTTTTCTAACTTCAATAGATTTTATTTTTCTCGCCTGGAGAAGTTCACTCACCATCATAAAACTCTCCTAAGGGAACAGATAGCTGAAAGAAACCACAAATTTAAAGTTTTAGTTTAAAAGCTATAAAAACTCAAGATTTTAATAACAGATTGTGCAAATTGCTCTATAAATCATGCGGGAATTGAGTCACATTGTGGTTTAGGGAAATAAGAGTTCAGGGGAACATTCTAGATGTAAGAATATTAATTCCCATCATGCAGTTACTTTAAATCATGCAGCTCAGCCTATAATATAGCACGCCATCGTTTGTTACATTTGAAGAAAGCCCTAAGCTACAGTGGATTTATTTATTATAGAATGAGATTACAGTGTTACGTCTCCCAGTGTAAGCCAGTTCTGTATTTTATCAAAAAAATATATATTTCCCTTAAAATGAAACAACAGTTACGGTATAGTAACCAGAGAAAATATTTCCTTTCCATGCTGCCATTTTGTTTTCTTTTTTGATTTGCACATTTGGTGACTAATGCATGTATCATTTTCTCTGTTTTTCAGGTTTTTTGTGTATGTGATAAAAAGAAGATCTAAACTGGCTAGTAGCGAACGGTCAGCTGTGATGGGGAGTATCCGTACATTTTGTCTGCTTCAATGACAATTAATGTTTCCCTCACCCCCTTCCAATAAATGTGCCCATTGTGAGGATACATTTTATTGAATCAAGAATGCAAACATTTTTTGAAATGACAAAGGCCAGTTATAAGCCCACATGATAACCAGGTATTGCCCAGTATTAAGCTAGGTACACACAGTACCGATAAAGTCCCGATACCATCAGATCCGACAGTATCGGGGTTTTAGCGGTACTGTGTGTATCTAGCTTTCCCGAACAAGCACACCTCCGCAGAACGGTCAGGTCAGCCGAGTGTTCGTTTGGGAAAGAGGGAAAAAAAGTCCTGAGTGTTCTCCCTATGCTGTGTATATACTGTGTATATGCTGTGCATAGGGAGAACGCTCGGGACTGTGATTATTGTGATTTTTGAAAAATGACAGACAGGATCCTGCAGATGTGTGTACCCAGCTTTACACCTTTCCTTTGTACTGTATACATACTGTAAATAAGTGGGGGAATTCTCTTACAAACTCTAGGCAGGGACTTCCTTCACATCTTGTATTATATCTGTATAGTTATTTTTGTGTCGTCGCCCCCCCCCCGGCAGTTCTAATTAAAGGGCATATATGGTGAAAATTTAGTTTTTAAGATTTTTTTTCCCAGGGAGGCAGGAGAGAATGCTCCTGCCTCCTGTTCTGCAATAGAAGACGAGTAAAGACAAATGACTGGTTCACTGCTTTTTTCCATAGCTGCCCTACCTACCATTCTAACGTATGTATGCGACATTATGTCAGAGGTAAGTCACTGCAGCAGACTTGAGGAAAATTGGTCAAGCTCTAAGCCATAGACGGGCAGCAGACCACTTGTCTAATATTGCAGAATGGGAGGTAGAAGTATTTTCCCCTACCTTCCTGACAGATTAAGATTTAAGATTTAAATCACAAAAAAATAAATATACAGTATAGGTGCTCTATATTGAATTTAATAGTGCACTGCCATGGGGAACACTATTGTACTGTAAATCTCCAGTAACTCTTATCATTGCAATGGTAAGTATGGTCCAACTTATTTGATGTATTTATGTATTTATTTTTTGGTGACACTTTCCCCTTAATGCAGTGAAGTTGGTAAATTGAAAACAGAACAAAACAGAATGAGACATCCTGCATTTCCTCCATTTACAATGAGACATCCTGTATTTCCTCAATTTACAATGAGACATCCTGTATTCCCTCATTTACAATAAGACATTCTGTATTTCCCCCATTTACAATGAGACATCCTGTATTTCCTCATTCCCATGAGACATCCTGTATTTCCCCCATTTACAATGAGACATCCTGTATTTCCTCAATTTACAATGAGACATCCTGTATTTCCCCAATTTGCAATGAGACATTCTGTATTTCCCCCATTTACAATGAGACATCCTGTATTTCCTCCATTTACAATGAGACATCCTGTATTTCCTCAATTTACAATGAGACATCCTGTATTTCCCTCTTTACATAAACATTCTGTATTTCCCCCATTTCAATGAGACACCCTGTATCCTCCATTTACAATGAGACATCCTGTATTTCCCCCATTTACAATGAGACATCCTGTATTTCCTCCATTTACAATGAGACATCCTGTATTTCCTCCATTTACAATGAGACATCCTGTATTTCCCCCATTTACAATGAGACATCCTGTATTTCCTCCATTTACAATGAGACATTCTGTATTCCCCAATTTACAATGAGACATTCTGAATTTCCCCCATTTACAATGAGACATCCTGTATTTCCTCCATTTACAATGAGACATCCTGTATTTCCCCCATTTACAATGAGACATCCTGTATTTCCTCCATTTACAATGAGACATCCTGTATTTCCTCCATTTACAATGAGACATCCTGTATTTCCCCCATTTACTATGAGACATCCTGTATTTCCTCCATTTACAATGAACTCCTGTATTTCCCCAATTACAATGAGACATCCTGTATTTCCCCCATTTACAATGAGACATTCTGTATTTCCCCCATTTACATATGAACATCCTGTATTTCCCTCCATTTACAATGAGACCATCCTGTATTTCCCCCATTTACTATGAGACATCCTTGTATTTCCTCCATTTACAATGAGACATCCTGTATTCCCCCAATTTACAATGAGACATCCTGTATTCCCCCTTTACAATGAGACATTCTGTATTTCCTCTATTTTCTTTGTTTGAAATGAATTGAGATGTCCTATGACTTTTTAATCCAACCAGATTTGCTTTTTTTTATTATTCAGACTCATACACTATTCAGACTAAAAGCCCTTTATGAAATGATTTGAATTCATTATGTTTACTCAGTGAGTTATGGCACATTTCTCATTTTCCCC
>CM033476.1:29100914-29128825 GCA_019447015.1 Hymenochirus boettgeri | reverse complement strand
ATGGGGTAATTAGCCTGTGACATTCTATGGGGTAATTAGCCTGTAACGTTCTATAGGGTAATTCGCCCATGACATTCTATAGAGTAATTATCCAGTGACGTTTTATTCTATAGGGTAATTAGCTCGTGACATTCTATAGGGTAATTAGCCTGTGACATTCTATAGGGTAATTAGCCTGTGACATTCTATAGGGTAATTAGCCTGTGACATTCTATAGGGTAATTAACCTGTGACATTCTATAAGGTAATTAGCCTGTGATGTTCTATAGGGTCTTTAGGGAAGTAGCCTGTGACTCTATGGGGTAATTAGCTATGAATTCTATAGAAATTTAGATTGTGGCATTCTATAGGGTATTTAGCTGTGACATTCTACAGGGTAATTAGCCGTGTGACATTCTATAAGGTAATTAGCCTGGGACATTCTATAGGGAAATAAACCTGTGACATTCTATGGGTAATTAGCCGTGACATTCTATGGGGTAATTAGCCTGTAACAATCTATCGGGTAATTAGTCCATGACATTCTATAGAGTAATTATCCCATGACGTTTATTTCATAGGGTATTAGCTCGTGACATTCTATAAGGTAATTAGCTGGACATTATAGGGAAATAAACCTGTGACATTCTACAGGGTAATTAGCCTGTGACATTCTATAAGGTAATTAGCCTGGGACATTCTATAGGGTATTTAACCTTTGACGTTCTATGGGGTAATTAGCCTGTGACATTCTATAGGGAAATAAACCTGTGACATTCTATGGGGTAATTAGCCTGTGACATTCTATGGGTAATTAGCCCTGTAACAATCTATCGGGTAATTAGTCCATGACATTCTATAGAGTAATTTTTTTGAATTTATGAATGAGATGGACTAGAACTCAAACCCGAGTTCGAGCCGAACTATTCAAGTTCGAACGGACTCAGACTTCTCGAACTATACTGGACCCGGATTTCTCGGACTTTCGATATTTTCGGGACTTTCGCTAATTATCGAATGTTCTATACACGAGTAAATATCGAATCCCTCGACGCGGACTTTTCGTATTTCCCGGACTTTCATGATTTATTCGAATGTTCGAACGTTCGAGTATCGAATCCGCAGTAAATATACATGGTATCTAGGCGCGAACACTCGAATCTGCGAGTAAAGCTCCCTATACACCAACAGCCTATACACAGTATCGAATCTGCAGTAAAATGTCCCTGTTACCTCGAACGTTCGAACGCGAAAGCTCGAAAGTACGCGCGTGAGAGTAAAATCGATTTTACTTATTCCTGGATATTGGAACATGCTCCCCAGACCATTTCCCAGGTCCCCCAGCCATTTACATTAAGTTACCATTAATATTTTAGTTGTATTTGACTACCGAACTTTTCGAACTATTTGCCCTCCCATAGACTTTAATGGGTCCTTTTCGAACTTTCGAACTTTTACAATAGTTCGAAATTCAAAAACGGACCGAACTTTCAATAGTTCGACCACCTCTAGTCAGCTCTATAGAGCTTTACATTTCATTAGTCACTTAGGTTTGAACTGAAATTTTGACACATTCCACAGAACCTCTGGTTACGTTTTTTTTGTTCATCTCCATTTTGCACTTGTTTAAGCTGCCTTGGTTAAGGCCACACTGGACGGTACGGTAATGTGCGTGAGAAGTGCATCGTTACCATCTGTTTGCACAACCATTTGTGCAAAGTCTTCAATGCGCACATCAACACCGCATGCATACTACTCGCATTACTGCAATCCATCGCATGCAATAACCCCCACCAGATTAACATGCACTGCTCTGAAATTCGCACATGCTAATGTATCATAAGTAGAGATGGCCGAACTATAAAGTTCGGTCTATTTTCGAAAGTTCGAATTCGGACCCATTAAAGTCAATGTGGGAGTAATAGTTCGAAAAGTCTGGATGATTTACAGCTAAACTAACAATGGTACTTACTGTAAATGGCTGTGGCACCTGGGAAATGGTCTGGGGAACAGGTCATTATCACGGAAACTTGTTAAAACACTTCCTAAACACGAGCAGGAAATTGTCGGGGTTTTGCGCAAGCTACATTCGAGGGTTAACGGCCAATTCAAGGGTTAGCGAAATAGAACCATAAATTCGAGGGTTACCGAAAACTAACAATAATTTTGAGGAGTACCAAAAAATAACTTTTGAGGTTTAGTGAATGATACATTCTAGGGTTCAAAAACGATCATACATTCGAGGTTAACAAAAACGAACAATACTTTGAGGGTTACCAAAAATCAAAGGCTACATTTGAGGGTTAGCGAAAACGATCCGTAATTTGAGGGTTATCAAAAACGAACAATACTTTCGAGGGTTAGCAAATGATACATTCTAGGGTTACCGAACAGCCCGTAAATTCGATAATTTTCGATAATTAGCGAAAATACACCGCGAGTCCAAAAAAAATTAACTAGTTCGAACGGAAACTAGTTTGAATAGTTCGGTGTTGTCCGAACTCATAAAGTTTGGCTCGAACTCGGGTTGAAGTTCAGTTTTGGGTCCATCTCTAATCATAAGTGCGTGAGAAAACATGCAAGTGTGGCCCTAAGGCTCCTGCAAAAATAAATCAATCAT
Source organism: Hymenochirus boettgeri (assembly GCA_019447015.1). Taxonomy (NCBI): domain Eukaryota; kingdom Metazoa; phylum Chordata; class Amphibia; order Anura; family Pipidae; genus Hymenochirus; species Hymenochirus boettgeri. The sequence goes on along the minus strand of CM033476.1, from coordinate 29,126,226 downwards.
TGATTCTTGATGGTTTTCTTCAGCGTTTCTTTTAAACTAATTAAACATTTCTATTTTTCCACATTCATTTGTATTACAAGGTTCATTGAAGCACATTGCAGTACAATTATTAATAGAGGTGCTAACTAGTTCACCAGGCTAACCATTTGGTGTCTCAGGGATTGTTAATTACATTTTAACACTACTATGCAACCTCTAAGATATATTTCCTCATGCTCCATACGGATGTATTAATAAACCCCTTGCCACCAATTGCGGTTTTCATCTTAATACCGATGCTAAGAATTAAATTCCCTTTAGCAAATGTTATCAGAAAAAGCTATAATCACTTAAACTTAGGGTAAAAAAACAAAACAATACAATGCTTCCTATTAATGTTCGGTCCGTTTTTGAACTTTCGAACTATATGGGAAGTTCGAAAGTTCGAAAACGGACCCATTAAAGTCAAAGTCGAGTCAAAATAGCTTGAAAAGTTCTAATGAAATACAATTAAATATCAATGGTAACTTAATGTAAATGGCTGTGGGACCTGGGAATGGTCTGGGGAACATGTTCGAATATCCAGGACTTTCCAAAAATCATTTTACTCTCACGCGCGCTACTTTCAAGCTCTCGCGGTTCGAACATTCGATAATTATCCCATGAACAACTCGCGGATTCGATATTCGATATTACTCTCTATAAGTAAATAGACATTTTACACTCGCAGATTCAATACTCGCGAATAGGTATAATAGACATTTTACTCGCAGATTCAATACTCGCGATAGGTATAATAGACATTTTACTTGCGATTCGATACTCGCGTATAGTTATAATAGACATTTTACTTGCGGATTCGATACTCGCGTATAGTTTAAATAGACTTTTACTTGCGATGTCATACCGCGTATAGTTTAAATAGACATTTACCTCGTGGATTCGATATTTACTAGCGAATAGGTATAATAGACATTTTACTCGCGTGATTCGATACTCGCTAATAGGTTAATAGCCATTTTACTCTCGCTGATCGATACTCGCGTATAGGTATAATAACATTTTACTCGCGTATAGTTAAATAGACATTTTACTCTGCGGATTCGATACTCGCGTATAGGTAAATAACATTTTTATCGCGATAGTTAAATAGACATTTACTACTCGCGGATTCGATACTCGCGTATAGGTATAATTAGACATTTTACCTACATCGCAGATTCGATACTCGCGTATAGGTATATAGACATTTTACTCGCGGATAGTATAATAGACATTTAACTTGCGGATTCGATACTCGCGTATCGGTATACAATAGACATTTTACTCGGGATTCGATACTCGTGTATAGGTAAAGAGACTTTTTACCGCGGATACGCGTCTCGCGTATAGGTATAATAGACATTTTACTCGCGATTCATACGCGCGTATATATAGACTTTTACTCTCGCTATGGTATACTGCTTTTATTGCGTTTTGATACTCGGCGTATAGTTATAACATTTCACTTGCTGATTCGATACTCGCGTATAGTGTTAATAGACTTTTACATGTGGATTCGATACTCGCGTATAGGTATAATAGACATTTTCACTTGCTGATTCGCTACTGCGCGTATAGGTATAATAGACATTTTACTCGTGGATTCGATACTCGCGTATAGGTATAATAGACATTTTACTCGCTGATGTCTGATCACTCGCTTATAGGTATAATAGACATTTTAACTCGCGTATAGGTATAATAGACATTTTACTCTCGCGGATTCGATACTCGCGTATAGGTATAAAGACATTTTTTACTCGCTTATAGGTATATAGACATTTACTACTCGCGGATTCGATACTCGCGTATAGGTATAATAGACATTTTAACTCGCAGATTCGATACTCGCGTATAGGTATAATAGACTTTTACTCGCGGATAGGTATAAGACATTTAACTGCGGATTCGATACTCGCGTATAGGTATAATACATTTTACTTTTACTCGTGATTCGATACTCGTGTATAGGTATAATAGACATTTTACTACTTTACATGCGGATTCGATACTCGCGTATAGGTATATAGACATTTTACTCGCTGATTCGATACTCCGCGTATAGGTATAATAGAAACATTTTACTCCGCGTATAGGTAAATAGACATTTTTATTTGCGGATTGATACTCCGTATAGGTATAATAGACATTTCACTTGCTGATTCGATACTCGCGTATAGGTATAATAGACATTTTCATGTGGGATTCGATAACTCGCGTATAGTATAATAGACATTTCACTTCTGATTCGATACTCGCGTATAGGTATAATAGACATTTTACTCGTGGATTCGATACTCGCTATAGGTATAATAGACTTTTACTCTGATTCGACTCGCGTATAGGTATAATAGACATTTTACTCCTAGTTGATAATAGACAATTTAGTGCGATTTGATACTCCATATAGGTATAATAGACATTTTACTCGGAATCGATACTCGCGTATAGGTATAAATAGACATTTTACTCGCGTATATGGTATAATAGACATTTTACTCGCGGATTCGATACTCGCGATAGGTATAATAGACATTTTACTCGCAGATTCGATACTCGCGTATAGGTATAATAGACATTTTACTCCGTATAGTATAATAGACATTTACTCTTGCGGATTTCGAACTCGCGTATAGGTATAATAGACATTTTACTCGTGGATTCGATACTCGCGTATAGGTATAGTAGACATTTTACTCGCGTAAGGTATAAATAGACATTTTACTTTGCGAATTCGATACTCGTGTATAGGTATAATAGACACTTTCACTTGCTGATTCGATACTCGCGTATAGGTATAATAGACATTTTAACTCGCGTATAGGTATAATAGACATTTTTACTTGCGGATTCGATACTCGCGTATAGGTATAATAGACATTTCACTTGCTGATTCGATACTCGCGTATAGGTATAATAGACATTTTACTCGCGTATAGGTATAATAGACATTTTACTTGCTGATTCGATACTCGCGTATAGGTATAATAGACATTTTACTCGCGTATAGGTATAATAGACATTTTACCACTCTACTTCAACTCCGTTAGTACTAATAATCCTTTTAACTCCCTTCAGAACTCGCTAACGTACTCACCTACATATACTCACTACTTGCAAATACTACACTCCACTCCTACTACTCTACTCCCATCCTACTACCTCTTCTACTAACTTACCACTAGCTCTACACTACTTACTACAAAACACTCCTCTGCTAACCACTCACGCTCACCAACATACGTTCTACCCTACACTCCAACTCCACGTCCTACTACTCACCACACTCCTCACTTCTTTACAACTCAACCCTACTTTACCACTACCATATCTGACCCTTACTACCTACACACCTTACCTCTAACTTCCCAACACACTTCACACCCTTTTACACAACACTCACCCCCCCACCTGCCCACCCCACTCCCCCACACCCCCACACCTCCCACGAACAACTACTCTCCCCACCCGGCGTGCCACCACACCTCCACTCTACTACACTCCACTTACTTTACTTCTAACACCTCACACATAAACACTCTATATCTAACTTACACCTCCTCTACTACGTACGCCACTTTACCCACTCACTACTACTACGCTACCTCTTTTACTTAACTACTTACTACTACTAAACTACTACCTCCCACCCTCTACTACCCTTACACCCTTTACAACTCACTTACTACTTACTCCCCCCTACTTTTTACACTGTTTACTTTACCTCTACCTACTACTACACCCCTCACTGACTACTTACTGAACCTACACACACTCTCCCTCATACTACCTACCCTTACTACTACTACACTACTCTTACTTTACCCCCACTACCACCTCACACGTCTCTACACCCAACCCACTCTAACTTTACACCACCTCAAACGACTACTTTTCCACCACCTACTCCTTCATTACTCTCCCCACCCCCACTCCCTTACTACCACCCTTCTCTCAAAACTACCTTCTAACTCTTACTCTACTACTACACTACCTCTGCTCCTCTACTCACTACATTAACACACTGTACTCCTTACACCATTTCACTACCTAACTACCTCCACTACTATATTTACACTACCCTACTACAACACACCACCTCACACCCCTCTACCTCTCCACTTACTACCCACGACCTACCTTCATACACAACACTACCACTTCCCCCCCCCCCCCCAACCACCATTACCATCTTACTACTCTCAAAACACTACCAAACACCACTCACCACCACACTCCCCCCTCCCCCCCCTGACCCTACCTTTACACCTACCACTAAAACTCTTTACTACGTCTCTTACCTCCCCTCATCCACCCCACTCCACCCCACCTACCCGCCCCACACTACTACCTATCCCATACCCCCCCGTTTACTCCTCCCACCCTACACTTCCCCCTCCCAACAACTACTAAACCTCCCCCCACCTCCCACCACACCTACACCCACCTACGTACTTTACCACACTAAACCCCACACCTTCTTTACTCCACCCCAACTCAACCCACACCTCCTTAACTCCGCCAAACGCACTCTCTCTACCACTCTCTGCCCACCCCCCTACTCTCCCCAACCAACACTACTCTACCCCCTATACTGACCCCCTTACTTACCACCATCCCCCACCGCCCTACACACCCCCCCTCTCCCCCCTACTTAACCTCACCGAAACTCATCAACTTTTTACCTACCCCCCCCCAATTACACCACCCTACGACTACCTTACTTTACCCACCACTCCAATCACGACACTTCACCTAAACTTAACCTCTTACACACCTACTCCACACCCACACCCTACACTACCAACTAACAACCCAAACTACCCACCACACTACTACTCCACCCCCTACAACACCCCACCAACCACACTACCTAACTTTACACAACACTTACACTAACACCTTTACAACCCTACTCCCACCCTACACTCACCTACCTACTCCTTAAAACACCTCACCCCCCCCTACTACGCACTACTCCTTACCCTACGTCCCCCTACTACTCCTACTCCCATACAACCCCCATCCACTACACCACCACTTACACCTACCTACCCATCACCTTGACTCTCCCCAACTCCCATACTACCCACCTACTCTCACTTACTTCACCTACTACTCACCCCCACTCACAATTTTATCTACACCTCCCCTTACTATTACTACTCCACCCCCCTCAACCAACCCCACTACGCACCACACCCCTAACACACAACACTAACTACTAACTCCCCTCCTTACTCCCCCACCACTATTAACTCCTACCCCCCCCACATTAGTTTTACCTTAACACAACTACCCTCATACAAAAAAACTACCCCCTCTACTTACTCCCAACTATTACTCCTCCCCACTTACTCCACACTCCCCCCTCACCCACAACACTCTACTGCCAACACTCGCCTTCCAGTTCCTCCCCCACCTCCCCTTCCGCAACTCCACAACTCACCCTACTACACACTACTCTCTTACTCTTACACTACTCTACCTCATCCCCCCCCCCCCCCTATCACACACTACACCTTTACACTTACCTTTACTAACCACCTCCTCTCACTCCCACTACTAACTTCTACACCACTACCTCCTCCCCTCTACAACCTCACAAAAAAAAACCTTTACTCCCCGTACAACTTAACCATTACTCACCACGCCACCCCCCCACTCCAACTCTCCTTAAACCTCCTACTAACCTTCCACTCTTTACTTACTACAATACTCTTCCCCTTCACCACATACTTTTTACTTACAACCCCCACACTTACACACACTTCCCACCTTATCACACTCCCCACTCTAACCTCCCCCACTACTTACCTACCTCCTTTACCCCACACCTATTACTACTCATACTTCCCTACGCCCTACACTTACTCCCACTCCACCTCCATTACCTTTACTCACACTTCACTTAACTACCACTACCCCACTCACTACTTTCTCCCACCCCCCTACTTTACTACTTACACTTATACTACTCTACTTTACTTTAAACTACCATTTAACACCCTACCACCCCATCCCCACACAAACTCCTTTTAACTTACCCTAACACTTTAACTTACTCCCCCCCCTAACTCAACTACTAACAACCACCCTCCAAACTTACTCCTCACTACCTCAACTTGCTACACTAATCTCACTCACAACTACTCCCCCACACACTCACGCCACTACCTCCCTTTACACTTTTACTTACGTTACTAACACTACACTCCTAGCTCTACCTTACTTTTACACTCCCACCTACTATCCTCCAACCCTTACTCCAACCACTCCTTAACCTTAACTACTACCCACCACCCCCCTACCACAACTCTTTCTCCCACACCTCTTACTACCTTTTTACTTCTCCCCTAACTTCCCCTACCTCTTTACTTACTCCCCCACTCACTACACTCCATTTACTCACTCATTGTAACTTTAACTCCCATACTTCTACCTTACTTTACCTACTAACCATCCCCTCCTTTTACTCCCGCAACTCATAAACTCTACTTTACTTCCTCCACTCTCACCTACTCCTTTACCTTCCCTCCCGTACACTCTTACCTCCCACACTTAACTCCTCCCCTACCTATTTTACTCCCTACCTTTACCTTTTACCTACCACTTACTCCCCGCCTTTACACTTCCACCTCACGACCTCCGTTACTCACCCACTCTACTCATATCTCACATACATACCTCCCCACACACTCACCCAACTTTACTCTTACTATACTACAACACTACGCCACTCCCCTACTCACCCCCCCACCTCCCTAACCCACCCCCCCCCCCACTACTATCACTCGCAACTTTTCTTTACTCTTTACTACTATCCTTTACCTCAACTACCTTTTACTCCTTAAACACTACCACTCACTACTCAACTCACTCTAGACTTACTCACCCAACCTACTTCTACTCCCCCCAACTTCCTCTTTACCCTCCTACACATCCACCACAACTCTACTACTTACTACTACTTACTTTTACTCACTCCCCTTTTAATTACACTCCCTCCACTACTAACTACTTTACCTACATGACTTAAACTCAACTTTCCAACACACTCCACGTTTTTTAACACTTACTTTAACTTCGTTACCCCCCCACTCACCGCTCACTTCCCCACTCCCAACACTTTTTACACGACTCCCCCTCCCACACCTCCTCCTTACCCCTTACTGACATACCTAACTTACTACCCGTCTAACCTACTTACTAAACTCCCCCACACCTACCACACCCAACACACCACCCACCCTACCCCTCTCTTAACTCACTTAAACAAACCTACTACTTACAACTCTTTACCTCCACACCAACACCCACACTACCTTTAACTCCCCCTTTACACTCCTCCACACTCCCCCCACCTTTACTCCCCCCCACCACCACCTACTCACTGCTACTTAACTAACTACCTAAACCACTTCTCACTCACCTTCCCCCATTACCTCTCACCACTACACTCCCCTCCTCCACGCGTCCCAACTCCTAACCACTTACTTCCCCTCTTATACCCCCACTACTTACACACATACACTACTTAACTCACTACTTAACTGTTACGCCCCTACAACTCCCCTTACCCTCCCCCCCCACCTCCTACTTCTCACTTTACTACTCCCGCCCACCTACTTTACCTCCACCCCACCTCCCATTAACACCCACTCCTACAACTACTCAGTTTCACAACACTTACCCCACCTCTCACCTTCAATACTTACTTACTACTACTTCCCCCCATCTTACTCCCGACTTCTCACTCTCCGTGTGCGGACTTACCTTTACTTCTTATCCTCACTCCCCACTCACACTACCCTACTTATTACTTAACTTACCCTCTCACTTTTACTTTTACTTGCCCTTACCTCTCACCTCTATCCCCCCCCTCGTAAAAAAAAAAAACTCCTCTCCCAACAACTTTACTCTCCCCAACTACCTCCCCATACCTCCTCTTCTACTACTTCAACTCCCTTAACTCCCTACTACCTGCCTACCTAACCTTACACTCCCTACTAGCTCCACACCTATCCGTGACAACTCCGTTACTCCACCTTACTCATTCCATACTTTTACTACCTTTTACTAACTCACTCAACTCTACTTTACTCTCTAACACTCCCACCCCTCCACTGCCCCACTACTTACTCCACACTATACTTTACTCACATACCCTCCTCCACATAGTCTTACACTATCACACCCTTACTTCCCCACTCTCTCCTCTTACTTACTTCCCAAACTCCTACTAAACTCCACACACTTACTACTCTCAAACTTACACTCCCCCACAATACCACCTCTTTACTTACTGCTCCCCCCCCCCCTACTCTTACCTTACTTACTTACTACTCACCTAACTACTCTTCCTACGCTCCCTACCTCTTACTTCCCCACCCTTTACCACTACTACTATCTCCACCACTATACACTCCACACCTTACTTACTCTTACTACTCAACTCTTACTACACTCTACCTTCCTACCCCCCACCTCCCCCTACCTCACTACTCCTACCTTAACTCTCACTTTTACCTTCCCCACTCTCAGTTTAACCTCCATTCTCCTCCCCACCCACCCACTCTGCTACCTCTCCTACTCCACTTCACCTCCATTTACACACTCCCACACCTCCCCCACCCCCTACCTCCACACTCACTCTACACTACTACATCCTCCTCCTCCCCTTACTAACCTCCTACTCCCGACACTAACTTTACCTCCATTACTCCCCCCCCACCTCCCCCCTCCACAACTCTCCAACTCTCACACATTAACCACACTACCTTACTAACTTCATCCACACTCTTTACAACAACACACACCACACGACTACTCTCCCAAACCCCCCTCCTCCCATTACCTAACTCCTTCCTCCAACCACTCCCCGTACTTACTCACACTCCCCTACACTCAACTAACACTCCTACCACCCAACCCTTTACTACCCTGACTCCCACCACCACTCTACCTACTTACTTTAACCTTCCTTACCTCCTTACTTCACTCCACTACTTCTCCTTACTCCCTTTACACCTACTACCTACTTCCTTACTTCCACACCACCTACCTACCTCCCGACGTTACCACCTTAACTAACCAACCTACTCTTACTTACTTACTCACCCCTCTTACTACTTCCACTACTCTCTCTACTCCACCCTTTACTACTTAACTACCTTACTACACTCCCTCAACTCAACTACTCCTCACTACTTACACTTACACACTCACGATTACTCCCTCTTCTTTACTCTCGTTACTACTCCCTTCCTCCTGTCTTACATTCCATCCCACCACTCCCTTACCTTACCTCCCCCCATTTTACTACCACACACTTTCCTCAAACATGCCGAATATTCAAGTTCGAACGGACTCAGACTTCTCGAACTATACTGGACCCGGATTTCTCGGACTTTCGATATTTTCGGGACTTTCGCTAATTATCGAATGTTCTATACACGAGTAAATATCGAATCCCCAAGTAAAATGTCTATTATACCTATACGCGAGTATCAAATCCGTGAGTAAAATGTCTGTTATACCTATCCGCTAGTAATCGAATCACAAGGTAGATGTCTATTATACCTAAAGAATTATTGAATCTGCGCGTAAAATGTCTATTATACCTATACGCGAGTATCGAATCCGGCGTAAATGTCTATTATACCTATCGCGAGATCGAATTGCGAGTAAAATGTCCTATTAACCTATACGCGAGTAAAATGTCTATTATACCTATATGCGAGTATCGAATCAGCGAGTAAAATGTCTATTATACCTATACGCGAGTATTGAATCTGCGAGTAAAATGTCTATTATACCTATACGCGAGTATCGAATCCGCAAGTAAAATGTCTATTATACCTATACGCGAGTAAAATGTCTATTATACCTATACGCGAGTATCGAATCCACAGTAGTAAAATGTCTTTATACCTATACGCGAGTATCGAATCCGCAAGTAAATGTCTATTATACCTATACGCGAGTAAAATGTCTTTTATACCTATACGCAAGTATGAATCAGCGAGTAAAATGTCTATTATACCTATACGCGAGTATCGAATCCGCGAGTAAAATGTCTATTATACCTATACGCGAGTAAAATGTCTATTATACCTATACACGAGTATCGAATCAGCGAGTAAAATGTTTATTATACCTATACGCGAGTATCGAATCCGCAAGTAAAATGATATACCATACGCGAGAAAATGTCTTACCTATACCGAGTATCGAATCTGCGAGTAAAATGTCATATACCTATACGAGTATCGATCCGCGAGTAAATGTCTATTATACCTATACGCGAGTATCGATTCACGAGTAAAATGTCTATTATACCTATATCGCGAGTATCGAATCCGCAAGTAAAATTCTATTATACCTATACGCAGTAAAATGTCTATTATACCTATACGCGAGTATCGAATCAGCGAGTAAATGTCTATTATACCTATACGTGAGTATCGAATCCGTAAATGTCATAGACCTATAGCGAGTAAAATGTCTATTATAACCTATACGAGTATCGAATCAGCAGTAAAATGTCTCTATTATACCTATACGCGAGTATCGAATCCGCGGGTAACATGTCTATTATACCTATACGCGGTAAATATCTATATACCTATACGCGAGTATCGAATCACGAGTAAAATGTCTATTATACCTATACGCGAGTATCAATTCCACGCAGTAAAATGTCATTATACTATATGCGATATCGAATCCGAAGTAAAATGTCTATTATACCTATACGCGAGTAAATGTTCTATTATACTTACGCGAGTATCGATAGCGTAAAAGTCTATTATACCTATACGCGAGTATAGAATCGCGAGTAAAAAGTTCTATATACCTATTACGCGAGTAAAATGTCTATTATACCTATACAGAGTTCGAATCGCGAGTAAAATGTCTATTATACCATAGCGGTATCGAATCGCGAGTAAAATGTCTATTATACCTATACGCGAGTAAAAGATTTCTATTATACCTATACGCGAGTATCGAATCCACGAGAAAATGTCTATTATACCTATACGCGAGTATCGAATCAGCAAGGAAATGTCTATTATACCTCATACGCGAGTATCGAATCCGCAATAAAATGTCTATTATCTCATACGCGAGTAAAATGTCTATTATACCTATACGCGAGTATCGAATCCACGAGTAAAATGTCTATTATACCTATACGCGAGTATCGAATCCGCAAGTTAAATGTCTATTATACCTATACGCGAGTAAAATGTCTATTATACCTATACGCGAGTATCGAATCTGCGAGTAAATGTCTATTCTATACCTATACGCGAGTATCGAATCCGAGTAAAATGTCATTATACCTATAAAGTGTCTATTAACTATACGCGAGTATCGAATCCGCGAGTAAAATGTCTATTATACCTATCCGCGAGTAAAATGTCTATTATAACCTATACAAGTATGAATCAACGAGTAAAATGTCTTTATACTTACCGGTACGAAATCCGCGAGTAAAATGTCTATTATACCTATACGCGGTATCGATAGACGCGAGTACAAATGTCTATTATACCTATACGCGAGTAATTCTATTAACCTATACACGAGTATCGATATCAGCAGAGTAAAATGTCTATTATACCTATACGCGAGTATCGAAATACGCGAGTAAATGTCTATTTATACTATACGCGAGTTACAAATGTCTATTATACCTATACGCGAGTATCGATCCAAGAGAAAATGTCTATTATACCATACGGAGTATCGACAGCAAGAAATGTCTATTATACCATACGCGAGTATCGAATCCGCAAGTAAAAATTCTATTTTAACTATACGCGAGTAAATGTCTAATTTTTATACCGTATACGCGAGTATCGAATCCACGAGTAAAATGATGTCTAAATGTCTATTATACCTATACGCGAGTTATCGAATCATCAAGTGAAATGTCTATATACCATACGCGAGTATCGAATCCGCAAGTAAAATGTCTATTATACCTATACGCGAGTAAAATGTCTATATACCTATACGCGAGTATCGATCCACGAGTAAAATGTCTATTATACCTATACGCGAGTATACGAATCCGCAAGTAAATGTCTATTATACTTATACGCGAGTATCAAATCCGTGAGTAAAATGTGTATACTATCCGCTAGTAAAATCGAATCACAAGTTAGATGTATTATACTCTACGCAGTATGAATCTGCGCGTAAAATGTCTATTATAACCTATACGCGAGTATCGAATCCGCGGTAAACGTAATGTCTATTATACCTATAACGCGAGTATCGAATCCCGAGTAAATGTCTATATACTATACTAGTTCAATTCCACGAGTAAAATGTCTATATACCTATATGCAGTATCGAATCCGCAAGTAAATGTCTATTTACCACGCGAGTAAATGTCTATTATACCTATACGCGAGTATCGAATCAGCGAGTAAAATGTCTATTATACTATACGCGAGTATCGAATCCCGAGTAAAATGTCTCTTATACCTATACGCGAGTAAAATGTCTATTTTACCTTACCGAGTATCGAATCAGCGAGTAAAATGTCTATTATACCTATACGCGAGTATCGAATCCGCGAGTAAAATGTCTATTATACCTATACGCGAGTATCGAATCCGCGAGTAAAATGTCTATTAATACCTATACGCGAGTAAAATATCTATTATACCTATACGCGAGATCGAATCCACGAGTAAATGTCTATTATACCTATAGCGAGATCGAATCAGCAAGTGAAATGTCTATTATACCTATACGCGAGTATCGAATCCGCAAGTAAAATGTCTATTATACCTATACGCGAGTAAAATGTCTATTATACCTATACGCGAGTATCGAATCCACGAGTAAAATGTCTATTATACCTATACGCGAGTATCGAATCCGCAAGTTAAATGTCTATTATACCTATACGCGAGTAAAATGTCTATTATACCTATACGCGAGTATCGAATCTGCGAGTAAAATGTCTATTATACCTATACGCGAGTATCGAATCCGCGAGTAAAATGTCTATTATACCTATAAAGTGTCTATTATACCTATACGCGAGTATCGAATCCGCGAGTAAAATGTCTATTATACCTATACGCGAGTAAAATGTCTATTATACCTATACACGAGTATCGAATCAGCAGTAGTAAAATGTCTATTATACCTATACGCGAGTATCGATCCGCGAGTAAAATGCTATTTACCGTTACGCGAGTATCGAATCCGCAGTAAATGTCTATTATACCTATACGCGAGTAAAATGTCTATTATACATAGACACGAGTATCGAATCAGCGAGTAAATGTCTATTATACCTATACGCGAGTATCGAATCCGCCGAGTTAAAATGTCTATTATACCTATACCGAGTAAAATGTCTATATACCTATACGCAAGTATTGAATCTGCGCGTAAAATGTCTATTATACCTATACGCGAGTATCGAATCCGCGCGTAAAATCGTAAAATGTCTATTATACCTATACGCGAGTATCGAATCCGCGAGTAAAATGTCTATTATACCTATACGCGAGTATCAATTCCACGAGTAAAATGTCTATTATACCTATAGCTCAGTATCGACATCCGCAAGTAAAATGTCTATTATAACCTATACGCGAGTAAATGTCTATTATACCATAAGCGAGTATCGAATCAGCGAGTAAAATGTCTATTATCCTATCGGAGTATCGAATCCGCGAGTAAAATGTCTATTATACCTATACGCGAGTAAAATATCTTATTATACCTATACACGAGTATCGAATCAGCGAGTAAATGTCTATTATACCTATACGCGCGTATCGAATCCGCGTAAGTAAAATGTCTTTATACCTATACGCAGTACGAATCCGCGAGTAAAAGTCTATTATACCTATACGCGAGTATAAAATGTCTATTATACCTATACACGAGTCTCGAATCAGCGGTTAAATGTCTATATACCTATACGCGAGTAATCGAATCGCGAGAAGTAAAATGTCTATTATACCTATACGCGAGTAAAATGTCTATACCTATACGCGAGTATCGAATCCACGAGTAAAGTCTTATTATACCTATACGCGAGTATCGAATCAGCAAGTGAAATGTCTTTATACCATACGTGAGTATCGATCGAAGTAAAAATGTCTATTATACCTATACGCGAGTAAAATGTCTAATACCTATACGCGAGTATCGAATCACGAGTAAAATGTCTATTATACCTATACGAGTATCGAATATCAGTGAAATGTCTGTTATACAATTACGCGAGTATCATCCGCAAGGTAAAATGTCTATTATACCTATACGCGAGTAAATGTCTATATACCTATACCGATATCGAATCCCGAGTAAATGTCTATTATACCTATAAGCGAGTATCGAATCGCAAGTAAATGTTATTATATTATAGCGAGTATCAATCCGTGAGAAATGTCTTAGTACCTAATATCCGATAGTAAATATCGACACAAGTTAGATGTCTATATACCTATACGCAGTATTGAATCTGCGCGTAAAATGTCTATATATCCTAAACGCGAGTATCGAATCCGCGCGTTAAAATGTCTATTAACCTATACGCGAGTATCGAATCCGCGAGTAAATGTCTATTATACCTATACGCGAGGTATCAATGCCACGAGTTAAAATGTCTATATACCTATAGCGAGATCGAATCCGCAAGTAAAATGTCTATTATACCTATACGCGAGTAAAATGTCATTATACCTATACGCGAGTATGAATCAGCGAGTTAAAAGTCTATTTACTATAAGCGAGTATCAATCCGCGAGTAAAATGTATTATACCTATACGCGAGTAAATCAGTAAATGTTCTATTATACCATAAACGAGTATCGACATCAGCGAGTAAAATGTTCTATTATACCTATACGTGAGTACGAATCCGCGAGTAAAATGTCTATATACCTATACGCGAGTAAAATATCTATTTATACCTATACGCGAGTATCGATCCACGAGTAAAATGTCTATTATACCTATAAGCGAGTATCGAATCAGCAGTAAAATGTCTATTATACCTATACCGAGTATCGAATCCCCAAGTACATGTATTTACTATAACGCAAGTAAAAATGTCTATTATAACCTATACGCGGAGTATCATCGCGCAGCGAAATGTATATTTACCTATACGAGTACGATCGCAAGTGAAAATGTCATATACTATAGTAGGAGGTATCAATCACGAGTAAATGTCTTATACCTATACGCGAGTATGAATCTGCGAGTAAATGTCTATTAACCTATACTGCGAGTATCGAATCCGCAAGGTAAATGTCTATTATACCTATACGCGAGTAAAATGTCTATTATACCTATACGCGAGTATCGAATCCACGAGTAAAATGTCTATTATACCTATACGCGAGTATCGAATCCGCAAGTAAATGTCTATTATACCTATACGCGAGTAAAAGTTTCTATTATACCTATACGCGAGTAAAATGTCTTGTTATACCTATACGCAAGTATTAATATCAGCGAGTAAAATGTCTATATTACCTATACGCGAGTATCGAATCCGCGAGGAAAATGTCTATATACCTATACGCGAGTAAAATGTCTATATACCTATACACGAGTATCGAATCAGCGAGTAAAAATGTTATATACCTATATGCGAGTATCGAACGCCAGTAAAATGTCTATTATACTATACGCGAGTAAAATGTCTATATACCTATACGCGAGTATCGAATCAGCGAAAGATGTAAAATGTCTATTATACCTATACGCGAGTATCGAATCCGGAGTAAAATGTCATTTTATACCTATACGCGAGTAAAATGTCTTATACCTATACACGAGTATACAATCACGAGTAAAAATGTCTATTATACCTATACGTGAGTATCGGATCCGCGAGTAAAAGTCTATATACCTAACGCGAGTAAATATCTATTATACCTAACGCGAGTAGCAGTCACGAGTTAAATGTCTATTATACCTTCGCGAGTACGAATCGCAAAGTAGAAATGTCTATTATACCTATACGCGAGTATCGAACTCCGCAAGTAAATGCTATAACATTAGCAAGTAATGTCTATTCTACTATACGCGGATATCGAATCAGCATGAAATGTCTATTATACCTATACGCGAGTATGAATCCTGCAGTAAAATGTCTATTATACCTATATGTGAGTATCGAATCAGCGAGAAATGTCTATTATACCTATACCGTATGATCGCGAGTAAAATGTCCTATTATTAACCTATACGCGAGTATCGAATCCGCGGGAAAATGTATTATACCTATACGCGCAAGTAAAATGTCTATTATACCTATACGCGAGTATCGAATCACGAGTAAAGTCTATTTATACCTATACGCGAGTATATCGAACGCAGTAAAAATGTCTATTATACCTATACGCGAGTAAAATGTATTATACCTATACGCGAGTAAAATGTTCTTATACCTATACGCAAGTATGTAAATCAGCGAGTAAAATGTCTATTATACCTATACGCGAGTATCGAATCCGCGAGTAAATGTCATTATACCTATACGCGAGTAAAATGTCTATATACCTATACACGAGTATCGAATCAGCGAGTAAAATGTTATATTACCTATACGCGAGTAGGAAATACGCAAGTTAAATGTCTTATTATACTGAACGCGAGTAAAATGTCATTATACCTATACGCGAGTTCGAATCAGCAAGTAAAATGTCTATTATACCTATAGCGAGTAAAAATGTGTATTATACATATACGCGGAGGATCGAATCAGCAAGTGAAAGTCATTTACCATACGCGAGTATCGAATCGCAAAGTAAATGTCTATTACCTAGAAGCAAGTAAAATGTCTATTATCCTTATACGCGAGTATCGAATCAGCAATGAAGTATTATATACTCTACGCGAGATCGAATTCGAAGTAAATGTCTAGTTACTACCTATATGTTACTATACACTGAACATAATCAACAGCAGTAAACAGGTCTATATACCTATACCGAGTATCGAATCCGCGAGTAACAATGTCTATGATACCTATACACGAGTAAATGTCTATTATACCTATACGCGAGTATTGAATCTGCGAGTAAAATGACTATTATACCTATACGCGAGTATCGAATCCGCGAGTAAAATGTCTATTATACCTATACGCGAGTAAAATGTCTATTATACCTATACGCGAGTATCGAATCCAAGAGTAAAATGTCTATTATACCTATACGCGAGTATCGAATCCGCAAGTTCTTTTTTTCTTTCCTTGACCAGCGGGGTTGATTCAGTTGCAGTAGAGATCTGAACATGTTTGACCCATCCAACAGCCAATCAGTAGAAATTACTGTTAGGAAAATTCCAAGGATGTGGTGATCCTGGGAGAAGGAACCGTTGACCTGAAATGTCAGCTCACTAATGTCAACAGCAGGGAACAGCAAAGGGTATGAAATCAACTGATTTTTCAAAATGTGGGAGAATATGTAGAATAACTAAGAAGGCCTTACACAACGAACAATTTAACAAATATTGATAATTTCCACTGAACTGTCCCTTTAAAGACCACATTGGAATTTACCCCGAGCCTGGTATTTAATTAGTGCACTGGGTGTGCGAATCTCTAATAATTCTTTTCTGTGTATATCAAATTCAGTAATTAACATACATGGGTACATCATAACTACATAGATGGTCTGGAGGAGCACAGTCTAACGCATTGACTGGAAAGCTGATCTACCAGTGGTGCCAAAAATGGGAAACAGTAAATATATGGCCTTGTACATTGATTTTTTATGGCAAACTACTAAACAGCTCATCAGCGTGTGTGGAGGGGAACTGATTTTTAACTGAACAAACTTGTTCAGCGAGGGGGGATTTAGTGGAACTGTCTCTCGGTTCGGACACACTAGCTTGAACTTACCTGAAGCGGTCGGGTACGACTGCCCATATACTGAACTTCATCTTTTTATGACAGATGCCGGAAGAATTCACACTCTTTTTTGATTAGTCTGACTGCACAAGCGGGTGTTCTTTTACAAAAAAGATCTTTTGTCTGTGGGGTTACTCTGTAACCGACCTTCAAGGGCTATTACAGAAAGTACATTGTTAAATAGCAGTACCACAGCTTCAGGTGAACAAGCCCATCATTGTATTATTTTTTTCTTGATTGTCACTATTTACATTCATCTGTCATTCCGTGCCTTATTATCAGAAACTTTCTGCCTGTTGGCAGTTATGCGGTAGCTAAAATGGGTTGGCAGATTGTACAGTATGTGTTAATTGATAGTGGGAAATTCGCTCTCCCAGGGCTGCCTTATAGAGAGCATGCTCGCCCTCACAGCTCGTCAGATTGGTCAAGAAGAATGGGGGGGGGGGGGGATACGGGACCTGAAAAAAAACAACTCAGCTTTTATAGATTGAGCTGAGGTATGCACCTTCATGTAAAAAGCAAAGTTTAACCGCTGGAGCAGGTTGAAGGTAGATTAGAGAGAGTGATTGAGAATACTACGGGACATGGTATAAAGGTATTTAGGTTAGTTTAAATTTACCTTATATAGGAAAATTGGTAAAATAAAACATATACATCAAATTAATATTAGTAGAAATAAAAGCTGATAAGACTTTATTTAAGCAAATTGCAATAAACCCTTTATTTGGTTGCCAATTTCATAATATCACTAACCACAAAAGACCTGGAATTAATTCTTTTGAATTATGAATGAGATGGACTAGAACTCAAACCCGAGTTCGAGCCGAACTATTCAAGTTCGAACGGACTCAGACTCCGAACTATACTGGACCCGGATTTCTCGGACTTTCGATATTTTCGGGACTTTCGCTAATATCGAATGTTTTACACGAGTAAATATCTCAAATCCACAAGTTAGATGTCTATTATACTATACGCAAGTATTGAATCTGCGCGTAAAATGTCTATTATACCTATACCGAGTAGTCGAATCCGCCCGTATAAATAATTATTATACCTATACGCGAGTATCGAATCGCGAGTAAATGTCTATTAACCTATACGCGAGTAAAATGTCTATTATACTTATACGTGAGTATCGAATCAGCGAGTAAAAGTCTATTATACCTGTACGCAAGTATTGAATTCGCGAGTAAAATGCTATTATACCATACGCGAGTAAAATGTCTATTATACCTATTAGCGAGAGTATCGAATCAGAGATAAAATGTCTATTTCCTATACGCGGTATTGAATCGCGAGTAAAATGTCTATTATACCTATACGCGAGTATCGAATCCGCGAGTAAAATGTCTATTATACCTATACGCGAGTAAAATGTCTATTATACCTATACGCGAGTATCGAATCTGCGAGTAAAATGTCTATTATACCTATACGCGAGTATCGAATCCGCAAGTAAAATGTCTATTATACCTATACGCGAGTAAATGTCTATTATACCTATACGCGAGTATCGATCAGCGAGTAAAATGTCTATTATACCTATACGCGAGTATCGAATCCGCGAGTAAATGTCTATTATACCTATAGCGAGTAAAATGTCTATTTACCTGTACACGATATCGAATCAGCGAGTAAAATGTTTATTATACCTATACGCGAGTATCGAATCCGCGATAAAATGTCTATTATACTATACGCGAGTAAAATGTCGATTATACCTATACGCGTAAAGTATCGAATCAGCAAGTAAAATGCTTCATTATACCTATACGCGAGTAAAATGTCTATTAAACTATACGCGAGTATCGATCACAAGTGATGTCTATTATACCTATACGCGAGTATCGAATCCGCAAGTAAAATGTCTATTAACCTATACGAGAGTAAAATGTCTATTATACCTATATACGCGAGTATCGAATGCAATGAATGTCTATTATACCTATACGCGAGTATCGAATCCGCAAGTAAAATGTCTATTATACCTATATGCGAGTATCGAAATCAGCGAGTAAAATGTCTATATTCCTATAAGCGAGTATTGAATCGCAAGTAAAATGTCTATATACCTATACGCGAGTATCTAATCCGCTGAAGTAAAATGTCTATATACCATACGCGAGTAAATGTCTATTATACCTATACGCGAGTAATCGAATCACGAGGTAAAATGTCTATTATACCTATACGCGCGTATCGAATTCGCAAGTAAAATGTCTATTATACCTATACGCGAGTAGAAATGTCTATTAACCTATACGCGAGTATCGAATCAGCGAGGATAAAATGTTATAACCTATAAGCGAGTATCGAATCCGCGAGTAAAATGTTCTATTATACCTATAACGCAGAGTAAAATGTCTATTATACCTATACGCGAGTATCGATCAGCAAGTAAAATGTCGCTTATACCTATACGCGAGTAAAATGTCTATTATACCTATACGCGAGTATCGAATTCAGCAAGTAAAAGCTATTTTATACCTATACGGAGTATCGACATCAGCAAGTGAAGTCTATTATACCCTATACGCGAGTATCGAATCCGCAAGTAAAATGTCTATTATACCTATACGACGAGTAAAATGTCTATTATACCTATACGCGAGTATCGAATCAGCAAGTGAAATGTCTATTATACCTATACGCGAGTATCGAATCCGCAAGTAAAATGTCTATTATACCTATATGCGAGTATCGAAGCATCAGGAGTAAATGTCTATATTCCTATACACGAGTATTGAATCTGCCAAAAAGTCTATTATACCTATACGCGAGTATCGAATCCGCAAGTAAATGTCTATTATACCTATACGCGAGTAAAATGTCTATTATACCTATACGCGAGTATCGAATCCACGAGTAAAATGTCTATTATACCTATACGCGAGTATCGAATCCGCAAGTTAAATGTCTATTAACCGTAACGCGAGTAAATGTTTTTATACCTATACGCGAGTATCAATCCGCGAGTAAAATGTCTATTATACCTATACGCGAGTAAAATGTCTATTATACTTATAAGTGAGTATCGAAATCAGCGAGTGTAAATGGTCTAATACCTGTACGCAAGTATTGAATTCGCGAGTAAAATGTCTATTATAACCATACGCATAAATGTTATTAACTATATGCGAGTATCGAATCAGCGAGTAAATGTTCATTATACCTATACGCGAGTATTGAATCTGCGAGTAAAATGACTATTATACCTATACGCGAGTATCGAATCCGCGAGAGAAAAGGTCTATTATACCTATACGCGAGTAAAAATGTCTATTATACTATACGCGAGTATCGAATCCACGAGTAAAATGTCTATTATACCTATACGCGAGTATCGAATCCGCAAGTAAAATGTCTATTATACCTATACGCGAGTAAAATGTCTATTATACCTATACGCGAGTATCGAATCCACGAGTAAAATGTCTATTATACCTATACGCGGTACGAATCCGCAAGTAAAATGTCTATTATACCTATATGCGAGTAAAATTCTATTATACTGTACACGAGTATCGAATCAGCGAGTAAAATGTTTATTATACCTATACGCAGTATCGAATCCGCGAGGTAAGGAAAAGGCTATTATACCTATACGCGAGTAAAGCTTTCTATTATACTATACGCGAGTATCGAGATAGCAGAAAATGTCTATTATACCTGCTACGAACGCAGTTAAAATGTCTATTATAACCTATACGCGAGTATCGAATCAGCAAGTTGAAATGTCTTATACCTATAGCGAGTAACGAAATCCGCAAGTAAGTATGAAATAGCTAAAAAGTCTAGTTACCTTATAGCGAGTATCGAATCAGCAAGTAGAAATGTCATTATTACCTATACACGAGTATCGAATCACGCAAGTAAAATGTCTATTATACTATACGCGAGTAAAAATGTCTACTATAACTATACGAGAGTATCGAATAATCACGGGTAAAATGTTTATTATACCTATAGGCGAGTATCGAATCCGCAAGTAAAATGTCATTATATCCTATAACGCGAGTAAAATGTCTATTATACCTATACCGCGTATCGAATCTGCGAGTAAAATGTCTATTATACCTATACGCGAGATGAATCCGCAGTAGTAAAATGTATATACCTATACCGGCGAGTATCGATTCCACGAGATATAAAAGTCTATTTCATATACACGAGTATCGTATCCGCAACTAAATGTCTATTATACCTATACGCGATGTAAAAATGTCTATTATACTATACGCGAGTATCGATCAGCGAGTAAAATGTCTTATACCTATAAGGAGTATCGAATAGACGAGTAAAATGTCTATTACCTATACGCGAGTATCGAATCACAAGGAAATGTCTTTTCTAACCTATACGCGAGTAATCAGAGATGCCACGAGTAAATGTCTATTATACCTATACGCGAGTATCGAATCAGCAAGTGAAATGTCTATTATACCTATAAGCGAGTACGATCCAGCAATAAAATGCTATTATACCTATACGCGAGTAAAATGTCTATATAACTATACGCGAGTATCGAATCAGCGAGTGAGTAAAATGTCTATTATACCTATACGCGAGTATCGATCCGCGAGTAAAGTCTATTATACCTATACGCGAGTAAAATGTCTATTATACCTATACACAGTATCGAATCCACGAGTTAAATGTTCTATTAACCTATACGCGAGTATCGAATCCGCAGTTAAAATGTCTATTATACCTATCGCGTAAAGTAAAATGTCTATATACCTATACGCGAGTATCGCATGCAGTAGTAGTAAAATGTCTTATACCTATACGCGAGTATCGAATCCGCGAGTAAAATGTCTATTATACCTATACGCGAGTTAAAAAATGTCTATTATACCTATACGCAGCGTATATCGGATCGTGAAAAATGTCTATCTACCATAACGCGAGTAAAATGTCTATTATAGTACACGAGTATCGAATCAGCAGTAGTAAAATGTTATTATACCTATAGCGGTACGAATCCGCAGAGTAAAATGTTATTATACCTCTACGCGAGTTAAAATGTCTATTATACCTATACGCGAGTATCGAATCAGCAGTAAAAATGTTAAATTATACCTATACGCGAGTAAAATGTCTATTACCTATACTCGCGAGTATCGAATCAGCAGTAAATGTCTATTATACCATACGCGAGTATGAATCCGCAAGTAAAATGTCTATTATACCTATACAGCGAGTAAAATGTCTATTATACCTATACGCGAGTATCGAATCAGCAAGGGAATGTCTATATACCTATACGCGAGTATCGAATCCGCAAGTTGTAAAATGTCTATTATACCTATAGCGAGTATCGAATCAGCGAGTAAAGTCTATATTCTATAGCGAGTATTGAATCTGCCAAGTAAAATGTCTATTATACCTATACGCGAGTATATAATCCGACGATTAGAAATGTAAAATGTTATTCTACCTATACGCGAGTAAAATGTCTATTATACCTATACGCGAGTATCGAATCCCGAGTAAAATGTCTATTATACCTATACGCGAGTATCGAATCCGCAAGTAGTAAAATGTTCTATTATACAATAGCGAGTAGTAAAAGTAGTATTAACTATACGCGGGTATCGAATCGCGAGTAAAATGTCTATATATAACTATACGCGAGTATCGAATCCGCGAGTAAAATGTCTATTATTACCATACGCGAAGTAAAAATGTCTATTATACCTATACGCGAGTATCGAATCCGCAAGTAAAATGTCTATTATACCTATACGCGAGTAAAATGTCTATTATACCTATACGCGAGTATCGAATCAGCAAGTGAAATGTCTATTATACCTATACGCGAGTATCGAATCCGCGAAGATCGAATAGAGTTAAAATGTCTATTATACTAAAACATATACGCGAGAAAAATGTCTATTATACCTATACGCGAGTATCGAATCAGCAAGTGAAATGTCATTATACCATACACGAGTACGAATCGCGAAGTAAAATGTTCTATTACCTATACGCGAGTAGTAAAATGTCTACTTACCTATACGGAGATGAATCACGAGTAAAATGCTATTATACCTATACGGAGTATCGAATCCGCAAGGTAAAATGTCTATTATACCTATACGCGAGTTTTAAAATGTCATTATACCTATACGCGAGTATCGAATCTGCGAGTAAAATGTCTATTATACCATACGCGGTATCGAATCGCGAGTAAAATGTCTATTATACCTATACGCGAGTAAAATGTCTATTATACCTATACAGCGAGTATCGATTCACGAGTAAAATGTCTATATTATATACTATATGCGAGTATCAAATCCGCAACTAAATTGTCTATTATACCTATACGCGAGTAAAATGTCTATTTACCTATACGCGAGTATCGAATCAGCGAGTAAAATGTCATTATACAAGCAGTATCGAATCCACGAGTAAAATGTCTATTATACCATACGCGAGTATCGAATCAGCAAGTGAAAATGTCTATTATACCTATACGCGAGTATCGAACCACATGTAAAATGTCTATTAACCATACGCGGTATCGAATCAGCAAGTGAAATGTCTATTATACCTATACGCGAGTATCAATCCGCAAAAAAATGTCATTCCTATACGCGAAGTAAAATGTCTATTATACCTTACGCGAGTATCGAAATCAGCGAGTAAAAATGTCTATTATACCTATACGGAGTATCGAATCCGCGAGTAAAATGTTCTATATACCTATACACGAGTATCGAATCCACGAGTTAAAATGTCTATTATACCTATACGCGAGTATCGAATCCGCAAGTAAATGTCTATATACCTATCCGCGAGTAAAATGTCTATTATACCTATACGCGAGTATCGAATCTGAGAGTATGTAAAATGTCTATTATACCTATACGCGAGTATCGAATCCGCGAGAGTAAAATGTCTATTATACCTATAGCGAGTAAAATGTCTATTATACCTATACGCGAGTATCGAATCCGAGAGTAAAAGTATTATACCTATACGCGAGTAAATGTCTATTATACCTATAAGCGAGTATCGAATCAGCGAGTAAAATGTCTATTATACCATACGCGAGTATCGAATCCACGATGTAAAATGTTATTATAACCTATACGGGAGTATCGAATCAGCAAGTGAAAAGTCTATTATACCTATACGCGAGTATCGAATCCACATGTAAAATGTCGCTTATAACTATACGCGAGTATCGAATCGCAAGAGAAATGTCTATTTATACTATACGCGAGTATCAATCCGCCAATAAAATGTCTATTATTAACCTATACGCGAGTAAAAAGTCTATATACCTATCGGAGTACGAATCGCGAGAGTAAAATGTCTATTATAAACATATTAGCGAGGTATCGACATCCGCGAGTTAAAATGTCA
>CM033476.1:29003488-29091911 GCA_019447015.1 Hymenochirus boettgeri | reverse complement strand
ATACGCGAGTAAAATGTCTATTATACCTATACGCGAGTATCGAATCAGCGAGTAAAATGTCTATTATACCTATATGCGAGTATCGAATCCGCGAGTAAAATGTCTATTATACCTATTCGCTAGTAAATATCGAATCCACGAGTTAAATGTCTATTATAACTATACGCGAGTATCGAATCCGCAAGTAAAATGTCTATTATAACTATACGCGAGTATCGAATCCGCAAGTAAAATGTCTATTATACCTATTCGCGAGTATTGAATCTGCGACGCGAGTATCGAATCCGCGAGTAAAATGTCTATATACCATCGCGAGTGTAAAATGTCTATTATACCTATACGCGAGTATCGAATCAGGCCAAGTAAAATGTCTATTATACCTATACGCGAGTAAAAATGTCTATATACCTATACGCGAGTATCGAATCAGCAAGTGAAATGTCTATTATACCTATACGCGAGTATCGAATCCGCAAGGTAAAAGTGTCTATTATACCTATACGCGAGTGTAAAATGTCTATATACCTATACGCGAGTATCGAAATCAGCAAGTGAAAGTATTTATACCTATACACGAGTATCGAATCGCAAGAAAAATGTCTATTATACCTATCGCGAGTAAAATGTCTACTATACCTATACGCGAGTATCGAATCCACGAGTAAAATGTCTATTATACCTATACGCGAGTATCGAATCCGCAGTAAATGCTATTATACCTATACGCGAGTAAAATGTCTATTATACCTATACGCGAGTATCGAATCTGCCGAGTAAAAGTCTATTATACCTATACGCGAGTATCGAATCCGCGAGGTAAAATGTCTATTATACCTATACGCGAGTAAAATGTCTATTATACCTATACGCGGTATCGATTCACGAGTAAAATGTCTATTAACTATATGCGAGTATCAAATCCGCAACTAAATTGTCTATATATACCTATACAGCGAGTAAAATGTCTATTATACCTATACGACGAGGATCGAATCAGCGAGAGTTAAAATGTCTATTATACCTATACGCGAGTATCGAATCCACGAGTAAAATGCTATTATACCTATACGCGAGTACGAATCAGCAAGTAAAATGTCTATTATACCTATACGCGGTATCGAATCACAGTAAAATGTCTATTTCTTACATTACGCGAGTATCGAATCAGCAAGTGAAATGTCTATTATACCTATACGCGGAGTATCAAATCCGCAAATAAAATGTCTATTATACCTATACGCGAGAAAAATGTCTATATACCTATACGCGAGTATCGAATCAGCGAGTAAATGTCTATTATACCTTACGCGAGTATCGAATCGCGAGTGTAAAATGTCTTTATACCTATACACGAGTATCGAATCACGAGTAAAAATGTCTATTATACCTATACGCGAGTATCGAATCCGCAAGTTAAATGTCTATTATACCTATCCGCGAGTGTAAAATGTCTATTATACCTATACGCGAGTATCGAATGCGAGTGTAAAATGTCTATTATACCTATACGCGAGTATCGAATCCGCGAGTAAAATGTCTTATATACATCGCGATAAAAGTCTATTATACCTTACGCGAGTATCGAA
Organism: Hymenochirus boettgeri; assembly: GCA_019447015.1. NCBI lineage: Eukaryota > Metazoa > Chordata > Amphibia > Anura > Pipidae > Hymenochirus > Hymenochirus boettgeri. Next base: position 29,090,325 of record CM033476.1, on the reverse strand, counting down.
TCCGCGAGTAAAAATGTCTATTATACCTATTACGCGAGTAAAAATGTATTTACCTATACGGTGAGTACGAATCAGCGAGTAAAATGTCTATTATACCTATACGCGAGTATCGAATCCACGAGTAAAATTGTAAAAATGTCTATTATACCTATTACGGAGTATCGAATCGCAATGAAATGTCTATTATAACTATACCGAAGTATCGATCCACAGTAAAATGTCATTATACTATACGCGAGTATCGAATCAGCAAGTAAATGTCTATTATACCTATACGCGAGTATCGAATCCGCAAAATAAAATGTCTATTATACCTATACGCGAGTAAAATGTCTATATACCTATACGAGAGATCGAATCAGCGAGTAAAATGTCTATTTATACGAGTACGCGAGTATCGAATCCGCGAGTAAATGTTATTATACCTATACACGAGTATCGAATCCACGAGTAAAATGTCTATTATACCTATCGCGAGTATCGAATCCGCAAGTTAAATGTCTATTATACCTATCGCGAGTAAAGTCTATTATACTATACGCGAGTATCGAATCCGAGTAAAATGTCTATTATACCTATACGCGAGTATCGAATCCGCGAGTTAAAATGTCTATATCACATACGCGAGGAAAATGTCTATTATACCTATACGCGAGTATCGAATCCGCGAGTAAAATGTCTATTATACCTATCGCGAGTAAAATGTCTATTATTACCTATACGCGAGTACGAATCACGAGTAAAATGGCTATTATACCATACGCGAGTATCGAATCCGCGAGTAAAATGTCTATACTATTCGCTAGTTAATATGATCACGGTAAATGTCTATTAAACCTATCGCGTATCGAATCCCGCAGAGTAAAATGTCTATTATAAACTATACGCGAGTATCGAATCCGCAAGTAAATGTCTATTATAACTATACGCGAGTATCGAATCCGTCCCAAATCGACCATAAAAGTCAATCGAAAACCATAGTTTAAAAGTAGATAAATAACAATAGTAACTTACTGTACATTGGCTCTGGGACATGTTGAAAATGGTTCTGGGGAACATGGTACACAATCCAGAACTTGAAAATAATACTTTCAAGCTTCAGATTTTCTATAGTATCGAAATTCGATAATTATTATTTAGAATATTTATATATTTTCTAAAATTCTGTCTCTGAATCTGTCTCTGAATCTCGTAAAAGTATGGTGTGTTCATTCTTATACAAGAGGACTCATGCCCAGCATTGCAGTGGTAACGTTCCCTTGTTGCATTTATGCATTGACTGATGGACCAAACTGGATGAACTGAACGGTCCAAACTTATTTGGTTTTCCATCAAATGTCGTGGGAATTTTATAATTATCTAAAATTCAGTAAATTATCAAATGTAACGTATAAATTGCGTAACCCTTAATTATATATCAGTTGGGAACGCCGCGAATGTACTATTCGATTTTCAATAACCTTGGAATGTAGCCTTTAATTTTTTGTAACTTCGAATGAAGGCCGTCAGTTTTGGTGGGTAAACCTTCGAATGTAAACTTTCGATTCTGCAAACCTCGACTTCTTGTAGCGTCAAAACCCTCAAATGGAGGGTTCGAATTCGGTTAACCTCGAATGGTTCATCCGTGTAACCTCAATATAATGTTCAATTTAATAACAATCAATGTAGCGCCAAATTCGATTTTCCAATAATGAAGCCTTTGTGAATTTGATTTTTCGATAACCCTTGAATGTAGCCTTCGAATTTGATTTTCGAATAAACTACTTGAATGTAGCCTTCAATTCGATTTTGATCACCCTTGTGAATGTAGCCTTTCGACTCAATTTTCGATGAACTCTTGAATGTAGCCTTGTTGAATTACGATTTCGATTAACCCCCGAATGAAGGCCTTCAAATTCGATTTTCGTTAATTTTTTGATACCCATGAATGAGCCTTCGAATTTGAATGTTCAATAACCCTATTGAATGTAGCCGTTTGAATTTGATTTTCCCAAACCCTAGTATGTATCATTCGGTAACCTCGAATGTGGCCCTAACCTTGATGGTCGCATGCAGAAAACACGGACAATTGCCTGATCATGAGTAAGAAGTGTTTAGTTTAGTATAAGAGCATGTTCCCCCAGACCATTTTCCAGGTGCCACAGCCATTTACAGTAAGTTACCATTGGTCGTTTATCCAAACTTTTCAAACTAGTAGTCCCATTTGACTTCAATGGGTTAATTCCGAACTTTTGGAAGTTTGGAAAACTTGGAAAAAACCGAACACTTCAGTAAGTGTCGACCAATCTCTAGTTGCAGTTTCCGATGCCTGTGGATGCTCTTTTTGACCCTTTTAGCTTTAAATTGATTTCTGTGTATTTATCTGTTATATGACAGGATGGCTTTAGGGCTGTATTTAATAACGCACTGTATCGCTTTTAGGCGATTGTATACGACGGGAAAAGATTATGCATTTATTTTTACGATCATTGATAGTAAATTTGCAATTTTAAATTTACGAATGTAAACTACGATATCGAAATCGTTAGCTTTACAATCCCCAAGAATACCATTGTTGGTAGTTTTACTACACGCATTGTTTATCTTGACGAACGTTCGGATAATCATATCGCTTTATCAAATAAAATTTCGTTGTATTCTCACACGGTATAGTTTTACTTTATGGGGATTTTCATGAATGTAATGCAAAAGGCAAGACCATAACGAGTCCTACTAGGGGTCCTGCAAACAGGAAGTCAGTATTACGGTTGGCATTTATGTATACACAGGACACAAAAATGCTGAAGGACCAGTTCCGGTCATTGGGATGAAAAAATTAGTATATGTATTTCCCTTTAATCTTTATTTTTGTAATTTGCATTATATTTGCATTATATAGGGGAAAGCAAGAAAGGGTAAGGCTTCAGAGAGTTGCACTCATGCAGCCAGGCAAGCTTGGCCTTCTAGACAACATCCCAATACACTTTGTCTTATACCTTGGAGTATGACATCAAGCAAGGGAAATTGGACAGAAGGGCAACACATACAATGCCACCAGGGGGTTGGCAATGTTAAAAGAGCTTGTCATTGGAAATTGGCGCATGTTGGATGTATCTTCTCCACAATTCGATATAAATTTCCCCCCCCCCCCCCCCCCCCAAATTTCAAAAGTTTGAAAAATCTTATTCTAAAAGTTCGAAAAGGTCCACAATTCATGCGAACCTCATAAAATCTGATTCAAAACTCGGGTTTTATTCGAGTTCTTTGAGTTTCAGTCTATTGAGCACAAATGGATTAGATTGTTCGGGAAAAAAATGTCCAACAGTCCCATTAGAGACTGCTAGATTTTGGGCAGAAGATTGTCCAAGATAGGTGGTACAAGGGTAGGCAATTTAGGGCCAAAATACAGAGGATCTGTTATGATCTATTAAAATGCTAAGCCAGGTAGATGGTAGATATTGAGTATAGTGTAGTTAGATATAAGAATACCTCCAAAAACCCAACTTCTGTTTTACTCCATCACCCGATGCTCCCATAAGAAGAACATGGATCCTTGCCGGAAAGTACACCCGCCTTTGCTCCGTTGCGTGCGGGCTACAAGGGACAACTGCTCGCCATTGTTAATGACGTCAGCCATTGGATACATTTTGTTTAGAGCAGTATCCCTCCTCCCTCGTGTAACCAACTCCCACTCATAGACCGAACCTTTTTCAAACAAACCAACTGTCAAGCCTTGCACACAGCATACAGCATTCCAACTGTCAAATTCTGTCCCACCATTCCAGCTAAAGTAAATCTTCTACAGAGAATCGCGTTTTTAAGGGCAAGGAAAAATTGATTGACATCGAAAATAATAAAGTTGTTTTTTTTAAAGAAATTGGATATCTAAAAAAAAATGGGGGCAATCAAACAAAAAAAGATACAAGTGTGTGGAGAAAGTGATAGTTTCCAGTTATGGTCAATTTAAAATAACCTATTTTGCAATTAAAGATGCCCTTTAAAGTGGTTCTCTACTTTGTGCATTTAAATTTTTTTTGTGTATGAGGTCAAGGTTAAATCAGAATTTTTATTGCAATTCAGTTTATTTTAATTATAGAAAGATAACCTGCAAAAAAAAAACGCATGATACTTATCAGCATACGAAAAGCACTACAAACAGCTAGTTTATTTAGCATCTAAATTGTGACAAACTTAACAGATGGGGACTTATATACACACACACACACACACAAATGGATAATTAAAGGTTTAGACTTTGCATTACTTTTCCCTATTTATTTTGTTATTTTTACCAAATAGACAAGAACAATTTAATCATAAGATAAAATGTGAAATATTTTAAAAAAGCATATGAAATGCTAAAAAAGGAAACTTCGTAATTGTTCACAAAATACAATAGGTAATAACAACATTCAGATCCCTAATGTAATTAGATTTTATCTGTTCATGGGCCCGTTGAAGAGTTTTTAAAAATTCAATTGGTTTTCACACAAAGTTGTTGATTCTTTGGTTGTATCTCCAATCTTGTCAGTCAATTTGATGGCAGAACTTAATACAGTCTGTCCAGTGGATAGTTCTATGGACAAACAGAAGCTGCAAAAGAAAAAAATGTGTGTTAAAAACGTTTGTTTTTAATAGATATCGGGCACTAATTAACTGCAAGTTATCCTGTTTCAATGAAAATAATAATCAAGATGCCTTGGCCGGATAAAAACAATTTGTCTTGATGTTTTATGCCCTTGAAATGTGTAATTGCTAATAAAACGAACTTGTTATGCCTTTAAAAAATATTGTAGTGTTGTGCATGGAGATCAAGATTGTTGTATTTGTCCTCATCCTACTGTGGCACTTAGATTATCATCTAACCATTGTACACTGTATAGATACCCTACAGAAATTACAACGGAAAAAAAAAGGTTAAATAAAGGTTGATTATTCAGACTGCAAATATTCTAAGATATGACGAGCACATAAAATAGATAGTAGAGATGAACTTTTTACATGAATCTAGACAAAAGTAAAAAGCAATACTGAAATATCTAAAGTGTTTTACAGAATGTTGATTTAGGGTCACATTACAGTAGATGTTCTATAAAGGATTAATGTCTCCGTATTGCATAATTTATATATGTTTAATACAAATTATCCTCAGCCTTAGGTAATCCAGTTACCTTATGATCGATTATTGAAAAAATGTATTTTTTAGTTTTTAAAATTAGCTTCTTATAAATTATTCCATAATGTGAGAGGAATTTTTCAAGATTGATAGATTGAGTGATACTCTAGAATTTTTTGTTCTTCTAAGCAGGTATTTCTGGGGGGGGGGGGGGGGGGCTCAAACTTACTTTAACAGTCGTCCAGCAGGAGGCAGTAAACAGAGCAACTTGGGAAAAGCTGATTTCAATTAAAGGGAAAGGCAAGCAGCTAAGGACATACTAAGTGGAGCAGGAGTGTTATAATACAGATATTTACTACGGTTATCCAATCCAAACATATACCAAATATCAATTATATGCTTTTCAGCTTCTGATCATACACATCGTAACTAAACTCCAAGTTCACTATAATGGGACTAGTAAGATTCAGAGGCTCAGGAATTGGTTCATTCTCATTGGTGTACAAATGTCTTTTCTTTGCATTGTCAGTAGCACTCTGTGAATGTGTAATGAAATTTTGTTTAAGAGCATTTTATTGTCCCTCTTTTGTATGGATTACAGAATGTTACAGTTGGTGGTAAGTATTTTACTTGATGTACAATGTATCAGAGTTGTAGTTATGGAGCAAATGTAAAAGGCCACACTACCCAATGCAAAATAGCGGCTTAGCCGGGGTTTTGCAGTCATTTTACTGAGGCTTGTTTTCTCCAAATGTTTATGTTGCTGAAAGACCGACCACCACTCAATTATGACACTGAAAAACTTTGACTTAGGGGAATAAAAAGAGTAGCCAATCAGGACTAGAAATTGGATCCCAGGGTTCGACATGGAAACCCTCTGTCCCGAAATCCGAAAGATCTGTCCGAATATGGATTTTCGAAAAATAATCGATACTATGATTCGGAAACTCGGATAATGGTCTCCGATCGTATTCAATAATTTTCAAACATTTAAGGCTATTTTTTAAAATTTCAAAAACTTGTTCCAGATTTCAGATGTCGGATCTGGGGATTTTCCAGAGTTGTGGGAATCCGAAAATGGAACCAAACTAGGAGTTTTCAGCCATCTCTAATCAGGACATAAAAGAACAATCCTTACCTGACCCGTTGATGCGAGTAATACCACAAACGTTGACTGCATTGTGGGATCTTGGACAGGTAAGAAGCAGAACTTTTTTTTTATTTTTGTTACGAATACATAAAACACTATGGGAGGGTAAGCCATGTGCAACACTTAAGGCAATCCACCTTCAAGTGGATTATTTTATGGACAAAGTGAAGCCCCCCTCCCCATTTCCCATATTTTTTATTTATACTTACCTATTCCAAAGAGTCTTTGAAGCGATACACATCAGCCTCCTCTGCTGCTGTTGTGGACGAGGCTGCTTCAGTAGCGGGACATCAGCCATTGGCTGTGACGTCTTGTCATGGCTTTGAACTCTTTGCTCCCTACGCTCGCTGCCCACAGATCGGAGTGCCAGGGGTAAAAGGAGTATTGTTAAAAAATTAGGCAAAATTTGTGTGGGGTGACTTGCCTGAATTCATGTGGAGCCAGTGAGAATATTACTCTGTGTGTTGTGTGTGTGTGGGGGAGGGGGGGTGAACGTCCATGGCAGGAAATTCACCTTTTGTCTAGTAAAACATAAACCGTAATAATGTTCTTTGTGTCAGGAAACAGAATTGTAATATAAAGAAGCTCTATGTCCAATAAATGCCAAACTGGAATAAAAAAATCTTGAAGGAAGATTTTAGGACAAAGTCAAGAGTTCCAAGCAGATCATTGGTACATACAAGAAAGGTCATTTGGGGAAAATCACTAGAGATGGGGAACGTGATTGATTTTAACAAGAATGTCATTACGCTACTAAAATTGTATAAAAAAAAATCTTTTTGTTTTTGGGCCTGATCTATCCCCACAGTCCCTCACCACCCGTCCAAAGTGATTTTAATGCTTTGCCCCTATAGTAATTCCAGGGGGGGGACTGGGACTTCTTAGGGGGAATGGGGGGGGGGGGGGGGGGGGGGGGGGGTGGGGGGAGGGGGGGGGGAGGGGAGTGGGGGGACTGGGGACGGCGGGGGGGGGGGGGGGGAGGGGGGAAGGACGTCGGGGAAGGGACTCCAGGGGGGGGGGAGCGGGGAGGACTTGCATTGGGTGTGGGGGGGGGGGACTTAAGCAAAAGTCATTACTTACTGAATAAAAAAATCAGATCAAAATCTGCCAAGGTCTTCTAACGTTTTAGTTTCATTTGGTCTATGGGGAATCAAGCTCAATTCTTTTTTCAATAAGTCTTGAGAGGCATGTGTCATTCAATTTACAGGAAATACGTTGAATAAATTCTCTTCCCTCCAGTTAAATAGGATTTGATATTTTTATTAAAAAAAAGTGTTTAATATGTTTTCATCCAATATGTTAGAGAAACAAAGAAACATTAAAAAAAAAAACCACACACAACGCAATCACAGTAGTCATGGCTTTTTTTTAAATTTGGTATTTTTACTTGGGTCCTCGAATTAGTTTTAAGCGTGTTCTGGTAACTTAATGTACAATCTTTTGAGAAACTTCTAAACAAGAATTGTTCATTTTTAAAAAGACAGAAATATAGAAGAAATACATTATACACTGGCATCTAGACAGCGTTTCGAGCTTTTAAGGAATACGTACGCAGTCTCTGGATTTTGACAGGTATAATGTAAACTTCATAAAAAATAAATATAACTTCATCCAAAATCACATGCTTTGGCCTAGCCATGTGAAAACATCTTTTCTTAAAAACGGGGGAGGAAAGGAAAAAGTTAAAGGATTTTGAAACATTGCTCTAGATTTGCATCAAGGAATCAATCATGTTTATTTTTTTGTTTGGATCGCGAAGTGTTTTCATTCGTAGCTTCCAGCTTCGTCGTACAGTGCTGTAGCGGTGTTGATAATTTTTTTTTTAATGGAACTCTAACTGATTTTCATAGCAAGCAAAGGAGTTTACGGAGTTTGACTGCACATCTCCAAATATTAAAGATGGCGTACACACATACAATAATTGGGCCCGACCAACCGACATGTCAGGTTTCGGGTTCAGTTGGGGTGCCCTTCCGAATTATTGTATGGCCGCCTCCAACCGATCGGACAACCATTCCTTTCATCCGAAGCAGACGAAAAGCAACAAATCGGGACGGGCGCTGCTGCTTTTGACACGACCCACCTGTCCTTTCCCCTGGCCTGACCGGTCAAAAATCTTGAAAAGGTTAGTCAGGAGCGAAAATTGTACCTTGTGTTACCAGCCTTAAAGGGAAGTCCAATGCAAATACATATGCCTTTCAGAAGAAAAGAAGCAGATGTTTTCATCCAAAAACCTTAACTGCCCATTCAGCATTTTGTACTGTGCATAAATAATGCAACTGAAATTCTGACTTCCTGTTGGCACGGACCCTGGTAGAGACTGTTATGGTCTTGTCTGGGCCCAGCGCCTTAGGTTGATTCAGTTGATCAGTAGAAGATCTGAACATGTTTGACCCATCAACAGGCCAATCAGTAGAATGTATTACTGTTTAGGAAAACATTCCAAGGATGGGTGCATCATGGGAAGAAGGGACGTTAGAACCTTGAAATGTCCAGCTCACTAATGTCAACAGCAGGGAACAGCAAATGGTATGAAATCAACGATTTTTCAAAAGTGGGAGAATATGTAGAAAACTAAGAAGGAGATTACCACCAAGACGAAACCATTAACAATATTGATAATTTCCACTGAACGTCCCTTAAGACCACATTAGAATGTACCCCGGAGCCTGGTATTTAAATTAGTGCACTGGGTGTGCGAATCTCTAATAATTCTTTTAAACTGTGTTATAAATTCAGGAAGTAACATGACATGGAGCATCATAATACATTAGATTGTTTTGGAGGAGCCACAGGTCTTAACGCATTGGACTGGAAAGTGATCTACATGGTGTCCCAAAAATGGGAAACAGTTTTTAAATATATTAGGCCTTGGTACTATTGATTTTTTATGGCAACTACGTAACAGTCATTCCAGCGTGTGGGAGGGGAACTGTGATTTTTAACGACCAAACTTGTTCGCGAGGGGTGATTTTAGTTTGAACTGCTCTCGGTTCGGACACCACTAGCTTGCACTTACCTGAAGCGGTGGGTACGATGCCCATATTACTGAACTTAATCTTTTTATGACAGATGCGGGATGATTCAACACACTCTTTTTTGATTTTAGTCTGACTGCACAAGCGGGTGTGTCTTTGTGTTGCAAAAGATATCTTTTTTTTCTGGGGTGACTGGTGTAACGACCCTCAAGGGCTATATACAGTAAGACATTGTAACAATCAGACCACAGCTTCAGGTGAACAAGCCCTATCATTGTATCTATTTTTTTCTGATCTGGTCCACATTACATTTCATCTGTCATCAAGTGCCTGAGTATGCAGAAAACTCTTTGCGTGTGCAGTTATGCGGTAGCTTAAAATGGTGGCAGAGTGTAACAGGATGTGTATTGCATAGTGGGAAAATTCGCTCTCCCGGGCTGCCTTATACTTTTTTTTTGAGAGCATGGCTCGCCTCCACAGCTAGTCAGATTGGTCAAGAAGATGGGGGGGGGGGGATACGGAACCTGAAAAAACAACTCTGCATTTTATAGATTGATGAGCTATTGCACCTTCATGTAAAAAAGCAAAGTTTAACAAGTGGAGCAGGTTGAAGGTACGATTAGAAGAGAGCTGATTGAGAAACTACGGGGACATGGTTATAAGGGTATTAGGTAGTTTAACTTAAACTTTTATGTAGGAAACATTGGTAAAATAAAATATACAATCAATTAATTATTAGTAGAAATAAAGCTGATAAGATTATATTAAGACAAATGCAATCAACCCTTTAGTGTGACAATTCATAATATCACTAACCACAAAAGACCTGGGAATGAATTATTTTTGAATTTAGAATGAGAGGACGAGGAACTTCAAACCCGAGTTGAGAACGAACTATTCAAGTCGAAACGGACTAGACTTCTCGAAATAACTATACGGACCCGGATTTCTCGGATTCGATATTATTCGGGGACTTTCGCTAATTATCGAAGTTCTATACACGATTAAATATCGAATCTCCCAAGTAAAATGTCGATTATACCTATACGCGAGTATCAAATCCGTGAGTAAAATGTCGGTTATACCCTATCCGCTAGTAAATATCGAATCCACACGTTAGATGTCTATATACCATAAGCAAAGTATTGAATCTAGAGTTAAAAATGTCTATTATACATATACGCGAGTACGAATCGCCGTTAAATGTCTATTTATACCTATACGCGAGTATCGAATTGCGAGGGTAAAATGTCTATTCTACCTATACGCGAGTAAAATGTTATTAACCTATATGCGAGATCGAATCAGCGAGTAAAATGTCTAGGTATACCTATACGCGGTAGTATTGAATCTGCGAGTTACATGTTCACTTTATACCTATACGCGAGTATCGAATCCGCGAGGTAAATGTCTATTTATACCTATACGCGAGTAAAATGTCTATATACCTATCGCGAGTATCGAATCCACGAGGAAAATGTTATTATACCTAACGCGAGTATCGGAATCGCAAGTAAGTAAAATGTTATTATACCTATACGCGAGTAGTAAAATGTCTTTTATACCTATAAGCGAAGTATTGATGAATCAGCGAGTGTAAAATGGTCTATTATTATACCTATTACGCGAGTATGAAATCCGCGAGTAAAAATGTCTAATACTATACGCGAGTAAAATGTCTATTATACCTATAAACGGAGTATCGAATCAGCGAGGTAAAATGTTTGATTATACCTATACGCGGCGTACGAATGCAGCAAGGTAAAATGGTCTTATTTATACCTATACGCGAGTAAAATGTCATTATACCTATACGCGAGTATCGAATCTGCGAGTAAAAATGTCTATTTACCTATTACGACGAGTATCGAATCCGCGGAGTAAAATGTCTATTATACCTATAGCGCGCGTATCAATTCCACGACGTTAAATGTCTAGTATACCTATATGCGAGTACGAATCCGAAAGGTAAAATGCTATTATACCTATACGCGAGTAAAATGTCTATTATACCTATACGCGAGTATCGATCAGCGAGGATAAAATGTTATTTTACCTATACGTGAGTATCGAATCCACGATTAAAATGTCTATTAACCTATACGCGAGTTAAAATGTCTATATACCTATTACACGAGTATCGATATCAGCAGGTAAAATGTCTATTAGACCATACGGCGAGTATCGAATCGCGAGTTATAAAATGTCTATTCATACCTATACGCGAGTAAAATATCTATATACCTATACTGTTGCGAGTATCGAATCCACGAGTTCTAAAATGTCTATTATACTATACGCGGAGTATCAATTCCACGAGGTAAAATGATCTATATACCTATATGCGAGTATCGAATAGAGGGTCAATTTAAAAGTTATATACCATACGCGATGTAAAATGTATTAACCTATACGCGAGTATCGAATCGCGAGGTGGTAAAATGTCTATTATACCTATACGCGAGTATCGAATCCGCGAGTTAAAATGTCTATTAACCTATACGCGAGTAAAAATGTATTATTATACCTTATACACGAGTATTCGGAATCCAGCGAGTTTGTAATATTTAAAAAAGTCTTGTCTATTATACCCTATAAGCCAGAGTCTCTAAATCTCGCCGAGTTTAAAAATGATAAGTAAATTTTAAAAATTGTCTAGTTATACCTATACGGGTAAGTAAAGTATAATAAAATATTATTATAACCTATACGGAGTATGAATCACGAGTAAAATGTTATTATACCTATACGCGAGTAATATCGAAATCAGCAAGGTTGAAATGTCTAGGTTATCCCTATATGCGCGGACAGTATTTTCGAGACGCGACTCGAAATCCGCAAATAAAATTGTCTAGTTTATTACCTATACGCGTACTGAGTAAAATGTGCTTATTATTACCTATACGCGAGTATATCGAATACAGAGTAATGTTGGTGTTTAGGTTTTTGGTTTTGTCAAAGTTTAAGTGGTTAGTAGGTTAGTTGAAAATGTTCATTATTACCTATACGGGAGTATTGCGCTCGCTTTGCGATCGGTTTCGTTCGCCGATCCGATTTTCTCGTTTGTCGTTGCAGAATCGCAAAGAGTTAAGGTCTATTAGACCTGATACGCGAGTTAAAAAAAAAAATGTCTATTTATACCTCTACGGGGGGGAGGTAGTGGGAGTAGAGGGAGTAGCGAATTTCTGCGAAGGTAATAATGCGATTTTTACATTAACCTATACGCGAGTATCGGAATCGGCGAGTTGAAATATTTGTCTCATGTATGTACTATCCCCTATTAGGGTCTATTATACTAAATAATAAATTTAAAAGTGTACTATTTTATACTATACGCGAGTATCGAATCAGCGAGTGAGTAAAATGTCTATTATCCTATTACGCGAGAAAATGTCGATTATACCTATACACGAGGATCGAAATCTTATCAGCGAGTAAAAGTCTATTAGACCTATACCGAGTATCGAATCCGCGAGGTTAAAAATGTCTATTATACCTATACGCAGAGTATAGAATCCCGCGAGTAGTAAAATGTCTCTATTATACCCATACGCGAGTAAAATGTCTATTATCCTATACACGAGTACATCGAGAAATCAGGAGTAAAATGTTCTATTATACCTATACGCGAGTATCGAATCCGCGAGTGTAAATGTCTATTATACCTATAGCGAGTAAAAAGTCTCTTAACCTATACCGCGAAGTATCGAATCAACGAGTAAAATGTCTATTATACCTATACGCGAGTATCGAATCAGCAAGGGAAATGTCGTATTCATACCAATACGCGCGTATCGAACCCGCAAGTAAAATGTCTTTATACCCTGATAAGCGAGGAAATGTCTATGATACCTATACGCGAGTATCCGAATTCCACGAGTAAAATGTCTATATACCTATGACGCGGAGATCGGAATCAATCAAGTGAAATGTCTATTATACATACGCGGAGTATCGAATCCGCAAGTAAAAATGTTATTATACTTACCGAGTAAATGTCATTAATACCTACTACGCGAGTATTCTGAATCCACGATGGTAAAATGTCTATTTATACCTATACGGAGTACGAATCCGCAAGTTAAATGTCTATTATACTAGACGCGAGTTGTATCAAATCCGTGAGTAAAATGTCTTTATACCTATCCGCTAGTAAATATCGAATCCACAAGTTTTAGATGTCTATATACCATTAAGCAAGTATTGAATATGCGCGTAAAAAGGCATTATACCTATAGCGCGTATCGAATCCGCGCGTAATTAAAATCGTTAAAAGTTTCTATTATACCTATACGCGGAGTATCGAATCCGCACGAGTACAAAGTCTATTATACCTTAGCGAGTATCAATGTCCACGAGTAAAATGTCTATTATACCGATATGCGAGATCGAACTCCGCAAGTTAAAAATGTCTTTATACCTAGAAGCGAGGTGTTAAAATGTCTATTATACCTTACGCGAGTACGATCAGCCGAGTTAAAATGTCTATTAACCTATACGGAGTATCCATCCGCGAGTTTAAAAGTCTATTATACTATTTTAAACGCGGACAAGTAAACTGTCTATTATACCTATACACGGTATCGATTTATCAGCGGGGAGTAACATGTCTATTAAACCTATACGCGAGTATCGAATCCGCGAGTAAAATGTCTATTATACCTTATACGCGAGTATCGAATCCGCGAGTGTAAAATAATGTCTATTATACCTATACGGCGAGTAAAATATCTATTTATACCTATACGCGAGTATCGAATCCACGTTGGGAGTAAAAATGTCTGATGGATACTATACGCGAGTATCGAGATCAGCGGTAAGGAACGTCTTATATACCTATACGCGAGTATCGAACCGCAAATAAAGATGCTATTATACCATGATACGCGCGTAAAATGTCTAGATATACTATACGACGAGTATCGAATCCACGAGAAAAATGTCTATTTTATACCTATACGCGAGTATCGAATCCGCAAGTTAATAGTCTATGATACTTACGCGAGTAAAATGTCTAGTTTATCACTATACTTGCGAGTATCGGAATCTGCGAGTTTTAAAATGTCTATTATACCTATACGCGACGTATTCGAATCTCGCGGGTTAAAGTAATCTCTAATAGTGTCATCTAACCTATAACGCGAGTATCGAATCCGCCGAGTAAGACAATGTCTATTATACCTAAGCGGAAATTAGAGTATCGAACCAGCGAGTAGAAATGCTACCAAGCGAGTAAATGTCTATTATACTCTACGTCGCGAGTATCGAAATCGCGAGTAAAATGTCTATGATACTATACGCGAGTATCGAATCGCGAACTAAAAGGAAAATTGTTCTATGTATACCTATACGCGAGTTAAAATGCATTTTATACCTATACACGAGTATCGAATCAGCCGAGTTAAAATGCTATTATTACCTATACGCGAGTATCGAATCGCGAGTAAAATGTCCTATTATACCGTATGAACGCGAGTAAAATGTTATATTACTCTAGCAAGTATGAATATGCGCGTTAAAATGTCTATTATACCTATACGCGAGTATCGAAGTCCGAAGCGTAAAATCGTAAAATGTCTATTATAACCTATACTCGAGTATCGAATCAGCGGTAAAAGTCTATTATACCTATACGCGAGTATCAATCCCGAGTAAAATGTTATTATACCTATAGCCGAGTATCGAATCCGCGAAGTAAAATGTCTATTATACCTATAGCGCGAGTAATAAATGTCTAGTATACCTATACGCGAGTATCGAATCAATCAGCGAGTAAAATGTCTATATACCTATACGCGAGTATCGAATCCGCGAGTAAAATGTCTATTATACCTATACGCGAGGTTAAAATAGTCTATTATACCTATACACGAGTATCGAATCAGCGAGTAAATAGTTATTATACATACGCGAGAGTCAAATCGCGAGTAAAAATGTCTATTATACCTATACGCAGAGTATCGAATCCGCTGAGTTAAAATGATTATTATACCTATATCGCGCAAGTAAAATGTCTATTATACCTATACACGAGTATCGAATCAGCGAGTGTAAAACTGTCTATTATACCTATACGCGAGTATCAATCCGCGAGTGTTAAAATGTCTATTATACCTATACGCGAGTAAAATGTCTATATTACCTTACGCGGAGTACGAATACACGAGTAAATGTCTATTTACCTATACGCGAGTATCGACCCCATCAGCAAGGAAAATGTCTATTATACCATACCGTGGTATCGAATCGCAAGTAAATGTCATGATACCTATAACGCGCGTAAAATGTCTATTATACCTATACGCGAGTATCGAATCCCGAGTAAAAAGTCTATTATACCTATACGCGAGTAGAATCACAAGTGAAATGTATTATACCTATTACGCGAGTATCGAATCCGCAAGTAAAAGTCTATTTATCCTATACGCGAGGTAAAATGTCTATCTATCCTATACGCGAGTATCGAATCCACGATTAACATGTCTATTATACCTAATAGCGAGTATCGAATCGCAAGTGTAAAGTCTATTATACTATACGCGAGTATCAATCCGATGAGTAAAATGTCTTATACCTATATCGCGTAAGTAAACTATCGAGATCTCAGCAAGTTAATGTCTATTACCTATACGCAGTATTGAATCGCCGTAAAAGGTCTATTATAACCTATACGCGAGTATCGAATCAGCGGTAAAATGTCTATTATACCTATACGCGAGTATCGAATCGCAGTAAAATGCATTAACTATACGCTGAGTACATCCACGAGGTAAAATGTCATTATACCTATATGCGAGTACGAATCCGCAAGTTAAAATGTCTATTATACCTATACGCGAGTTAAAATGTGATAATTATTATACCTATACGCGAGATGTCGAAATAGTTCCTGTGTAAAGTAAAATGTCTATTACTATCGCGGTATCAATCCGCGGAGTAGTAAAATGTCTATATACCTATACCATAAGTCTACATAGCTATGAACGGATATCGAATCAGCGAGTAAGTAAATGTCTATTATACCTATAGGAGTATGAACGCGAGTAAATGTCTATTATACCTATACGCGAGTAAAAGATCATATTATACCTATACGCGAGTATCGAATCCAACGAGTAAAATGTCTAGTCATACCTATACGCGAGTGATCGAGAAAAGCCAGAAATGGTCTATTATACCTATACGCGAGTATCGAATCCGCAAGTGAAAATGTATGACCTATACGCAGTAAAAATGTCTATTATACCTATACGCGAGTATCGAATCAGCAAGTAGAAATGCTAATTATACCGATACGCGAGTATCGAATCGCAGTAAAATGTCTATATACCTATATGTGAGTATCGAATCAGCGAGTAAAATGTCTATTATACCTATACGCGAGTATGAATCTGCGAGTAAAATGTTATATACCTATTACGCGGAGTATCGAATCCGCGAGTAAATGGTCTATTACACTATACGCGAGTAAAATGTCTGATCATACCTATACGCGAGTATCGAATCCAGAGTAAAATGTCTATTATACCTATACGCGAGTATCGAATCCGCAGTAAATGATACAAATGATCTATCTATACCTATACGCAGAGTGTAAAATGTCTATTATACCTATACGCGATTAAAATGTCTTTATACCTATACGAAGTATTAAACTGCGAGAGTAAAATGTCTATTATACCTATACGCGAGTATCTGAATCGCGAGGTAAAATGTCTATTATACCTATACGCGAGTAAAATGTCATTTAATATTACCGAGTTATCGAACAGCGAGTAAAATGTTTATTATACCTATATGCGAGTATCGAATCCGCAAGTAAAATGTCTAGTATACCTATACGCGAGAGTAAAATGTCATTATACCTATACGCGAGTAGAATCAGCAGTAAATGTCTATTATACCTATACGCGAGTATCGAAATCGCCGAGTAAAATGTCTATTATACCTATTACGCGAGTAAAAGTCTATGTATACCTATACACGAGTATCGAATCAGGGTAAATGGTCTATTATACTATACGTGAGTACTCGAATCCGCGAAGTAAAATGTCTATTATACCTATAAGCGAGTAAAATATCTATTATACTATACGCGAGTATCGAATCCACGAGTAAAATCGTATATTATACCTATACGCGAGTCGAATCAGCAGTAAATGTCTATATACCTATACCGAGAGTATCGAATCCGATAAGTAAAATGTCTATTATACGCAGTATACGCAAGTAAAATGTCTATTATACCTATACGCAGATCGAATCACAAGTGAAAATGTCTATTATACCTATACGCGAGTATCGTAATCCGCAAGTAAAAGTCTATTACCTATATGGAGTAAGTATCGAATATCAGCGAGTAAAATGTCTAGTTATACTATACGCGAGTATGAATCTGCGAAGTCGTTGTAAAATGTCTATTATACCTATACGCTGAGTATCGAATGCGAGTAAAGTCTAGATCCTATACGCGAGTAAAATGTCTATTATACCTATGACGGGAGTATCGAGATCCACGAGTAAAATGTTTATTATACCTATACGCGGAGTATCGAATCCGCAAGTAAAATGTCTATTATACCTGATACGCGAGTATAAATGATAATATTCAGTAATCGTCTATACCTATACGAGTTATTAAATCGCGAGTAAAATGTCTATTATACCTATAGCGAGTATCGAATCCGCGAGTAAAATGTCTATTATACCTCATAAGCGAGTAAATGTCTATTAACCTATTACAGAGTATAGAATCGCGAGTAAAATGTCTTATTAACCTATACGCGAGTATCGGAATCCGCAAGTTAAAATGTCTATATATCCTATACGCGAGTTAAATGTCTATTAATATATACGCGAGTATAGAATCAGCAGTTAAAATGTCTATTTATACCTATACGCGAGTAAAATGTCTATTATACCTATAGCGAAGTATCGATATCAGCAAGTAAAATGTTTATATACCTATACGCGAGTATCGAATCCGCAGTAAAATGTCTATTATACCTATACGCAAGTAAGTCTATTATACATATAGAGTACGAATCAGCATAGTCTATTAACCTATACGGGAGTATGAATCCGCAAGTAAAATGTCTATTATACCTATATGTGGTATCGAATAGCAGAGTAAAATGTCTATTACTAACCGAGTATATCGCGAGAAAGTCTATTCACTATAGCGAGAGTACGAATGCCGCAGTAAAATGTCTATTACCTATACGCGAGTAAAAAGTCAGGCTATACCTATACGCGGAGTATCGAATCACGAGTAAAATGTCTATTATACCTATACGCGAGTATCGAATCCGCAAGTAAAATGCTTCTGATACTATACGAGTAAAATGTCTATTATACCTAACTGCGAGTATCGAATCAGCAAGTTAGGTAAAATGTCTATATAGCTCCTATAGATATCGATCCGCGAGGTAAAATGTCTATTATACCTATACGGAGTGTAAAATGTCTATTATACCTATACGCGAGTATCGAATCAGCAAGTGGAAATGGTCATTATACCTATACACGAGTATCGAATCCGACAATGTAAAATGTTCTATATACCTATATGGGCAGTAAAATGTCTACTATACCTATACGCGAGTATCGAATCCACAGGAGTAAAATGTCTATTACTACCTATACGCGAGTATCGAATCCGCAAGTAAAATGTCTATTATACCTATACGCGAGTAAAATGTTATAACCTATAGCGAGTATCGAATGCAGCAAGTGAAATGGTCTATTTTACCTATACACGAGTATCGAATCCGCAAGTTAAAATGTCTATTATACCTATACGCGAGTAAAATGTCTAAACCTATATGCGAGTATCGAATCCACGAGTGAAAATGTCTATATACCCCTATAGCGAGTATCGAATCCGCAAGTAAATGTCTATATACTACCTAACGCGAGTAAAAGTCTATATACTATACGCGAGTATCGAAATCGCGAGTAAAATGTCTATTATACCTATACGCGAGTATCGAACGCGAGTAAAATGGTCTATTTTATTACCTATACGCGAGTATCAATTCCACGAGTAAAATGTCTATTATAACTATATGCGAGTATCGAATCCGCAAGTAAAATGTCTATTATACTATACGCTAGAAAGTATAAAATGTCTATTACTATACCGAGTAGAATAGCGAGTTAAAATGTCTATATATACCATACGCGAGTATCGAATCCGCGAGAGTAAAATGTCTATTATACCTATACACGTAGTGAAATATCTATTATACCTATACAATCGAGTATACGAGTATCAGCGAGTAAAATAAAATGTCTATTATACTATACGCGAGTATCGACATCCGCGAAGTAAAATGTCTATTATACCTATACGAGAGTAAAAGTACTTTATACCTATCCGCGTAGTATCGAAATCCACGAGGTAAATGTCTATTATACCTATACGGCGAGTATCGAATCAGCAAGTAAATGTTATTTACCTATACAGCGAGGTATCGAATCGAGCAAAGTACATGTCATTTACCTATACGCGAGTACCGATAAAATGTCTATTGTAACCTATACGCGAGTATCGAATCACGAGTAAAATTATATACCTATACGCGAGTATCGAATCGCAAGTTAAATGTCTTATGATAGAGAGTAAAGTCAATACCATACGGAGGATCAATCTGCAGTAAACTGTCTATTACTATCGCGAGATCGAATCCGCGAGTAAAATGTCTATTATACACTGATAAAGTGTCATTATACCTATACGCGAGTATCGAATCGCGAGTAAAATGTCTATTATACCAATACGACGAGTAAAGTCTAGTTCCTTACCCGAGTTAATCGCGATTAAAATGCTATATACCTATACGCGAGATCGAATACGCGAGTGGTAAAAGTCTATTATACCCTATCACGAGTAAAGTAAAATTGTCTATTATAAAATACGACAGTATCGAATCAGCGAGTAAAATGTCTATTATACCTATACGCGAGTATCGAATCCGCGAGTGGTACAAATGTCTATTATACCTATACGCGAGTAAAATATGATATACACTATACGCGGTATCGAATCACGAGAAAAAGTCTATTATACCTATACGCGAGTATCGAATCAGCAAGTGAAATGTCTATTAATACCAATACGCGGAGTATCGAATCGCAAGTAAATGTCTATATTATACCTATACGCGAGTTAAAAATGGCTATCATACCTATACGCGAGTATCGAATCCGAGGTAAAATGTTATTATACCTATACGCGAGTATCGAAATCCGCAAGTTAAATGTCTTATTATACTATACTGCGAGTAAAATGTCTATTATACACATACGCGAGTATCGAATCTGCAGAGTAAAATGTCTATTATACCTATACGCGAGTATCGAATCCGCAGTTAAACGTCATTATACCTAGACGCGTGTAAAAATGTCTTATTAACTATACGCGGTACGAATCCGAGTAAAATGTCTATTATACCTATACGCGAGTATCGAATCCGCAGGAAAATGTTCTATTATACCTATAGCGAGTCAGAAAAGAATCTTTTATACCTATACGCGAGTATCGATATAGCAAGAAAATGTCTATTATACCTATATGCGAGTATCGAATCACGCGAGTAAAATTGTATATTATACCTATGCGCTCAGTTAATATCGAATCCACGAGTGTAAATGTCTATTATAACTATACGCGGAGTATCGCAATCCGCAAGTAAAATGTCGAGTATAACTATTACAGGCGGTATCGACTCTGCAAGTGCAAGTAAAATGTCTATTATACCTATTCGCGAGTATTGAATCTGCGAGTAAAATGTCTATTATACCTATTCGCGAGTATTGAATCTGCGAGTAAAATGTCTATTATATGAGAGTAAATATCGAATATCGAATCCGCGAGTTGTTCATGGGATAATTATCGAATGTTCGAACGCGAGAGCTTGAAAGTAGCGCGCGTGAGAGTAAAATCGATTTTTGGAAAGTCCTGGATATTCGAACATGTTCCCCAGACCATTTCCCAGGTCCCACAGCCATTTACATTAAGTTACCATTGATATTTTAATTGTATTTCATTAGAACTTTTCAAGCTGTTTTGACTCGACTTTGACTTTAATGGGTCCGTTTTCGAACTTTCGAACTTCCCATATAGTTCGAAAGTTCAAAAACGGACCGAACATTAATAGGAAGCATTGTATTGTTTTGTTTTTTTACCCTAAGTTTAAGTGATTATAGCTTTTTCTGATAACATTTGCTAAAGGGAATTTAATTCTTAGCATCGGTATTAAGATGAAAACGCATGTGCAAGGGGGTTTATTAATACATCCGTATGGAGCATGAGGAAATATATCTTAGAGGTTGCATAGTAGTGTTAAAATGTAATTAACACATCCCTGAGACACCAAATGGTTAGCCTGGTGAACTAGTTAGCACCTCTATTAATACTTGTACTGCAATGTGCTTCAATGAACCTTGTAATACAAATGAATTGGAAAAATAGAAATGTTTAATTTAGTTTAAAAGAAACGCTGAAGAAAACCATCAAGAATCAATGATTGATTTATTTTTGCAGGAGCCTTAGGGCCACACTTGCATGTTTTCTCACGCACTTATGATTAGAGATGGACCCAAAACTGAACTTCAACCCGAGTTCGAGCCAAACTTTATGAGTTCGGACAAACACGAACTATTCAAACTAGTTTCCGTTCGAACTAGTTAATTTTTTTTTGGACTCGCGGCTGTATTTTCGCTAATTATCGAAAATTATCGAATTTACGGGCTGTTCGGTAACCCTAGAATGTATCATTTGCTAACCCTCGAAAGTATTGTTCGTTTTTGATAACCCTCAAATTTACGGATCGTTTTCGCTAACCCTCGAATGTAGCCTTTGATTTTTGGTAACCCTCAAAAGTATTGTTCGTTTTTGTTAACCCTCGAATGTATGGATCGTTTTTGCTAACCCTAGAATGTATCATTCACTAACCCTCAAAAGTATTTTTTTGGTACTCCTCAAAATTATTGTTAGTTTTCGGTAACCCTCGAATTTATGGTTCTATTTTCGCTAACCCTTGAATTGGCCGTAACCCTCGAATGTAGCTTGCGCAAAACCCCGACAATTTCCTGCTCGTGTTTAGGAAGTGTTTTAACAAGTTTCCGTGATAATGACCTGTTCCCCAGACCATTTCCCAGGTGCCACAGCCATTTACAGTAAGTTACCATTGTTAGTTTAGCTGTAAATCATCCAGACTTTTCGAACTATTACTCCCACATTGACTTTAATGGGTCCGAATTCGAACTTTCGAAAATAGACCGAACTTTATATAGTTCGGCCATCTCTACTTATGATACATTAGCATGTGCGAATTTCAGAGCAGTGCATGTTAATCTGGGGGTTACGTTGCATGCGATGCGATTTATTTTCAGAGTGCGTGTGATTGCATGTGCGCATTGAAGACTTTTGCACAAATGGTTGTGCAAACAGATGGTAACGGTGCACTTCTCACGCACATTACCGTACCGTCCAGTGTGGCCTTAACCTAAGGCAGCTTACACAAGTGCAAAAATGGAGATGAACAAAAAAACGTAACCAGAGGTTCTGTGGAATGTGTCAAAATTTCAGTTCAAACCTAAGTGACTAATGAAATGTAAAGCTCTATAAGAGCTGACTAGAGGTGGTCGAACTATTGAAAGTTCGGTCCGTTTTTGAACTTTCGAACTATTGTAAAAGTTCGAAAGTTCGAAAACGGACCCATTAAAGTCTATGGGAGGCAAATAGTTCGAAAAGTTCGAGTCAAATACAACTAAAATATTAATGGTAACTTAATGTAAATGGCTGTGGGACCTGGGAAATGGTCTGGGGAGCATGTTCCAATATCCAGGACTTAAGTAAAATCGATTTTACTCTCACGCGCGCTACTTTCGAGCTTTCGCGTTCGAACGTTCGAGGTAACAGGGACATTTTACTCGCAGATTCGATACTCGTGTATAGGCTGTAATGGAGACTTTACTCGCAGATTCGATGTTCGCGCCTAGATACCATGTACATTTTACTCGCGGATTCGATACTCGAACGTTCGAACATTCGATAAATCATCGAAAGTCCGGGAAATATCGAAAGTCCGCGTCCGAGATAGTTCGAGAAGTTCGGGTCCGTTCGAACTCGAACAGTTCGGCTCGAACTCGGGTTCGAGTTCGAGTTCTATGCCATCCCTAGAGCTGACATGGGAGGGTGGATGACCTGACAGTGAATTGAATTCAACAAGTTTTGATTGGTCAGTATAAACAAATCAAATTTAGAAGAAAGTTGTAGATAAAATAAAATATGGTAAAAGGATATTAACCCCTGGTTGGTATGTTAGTGCCCAGACTAAATTTACCCCAGTTTACTTTTCCTAAGCAACTATGTATGTATGTATAATTTTATTTATAAAGCGCCACTTGGGTACGCAGCGCTGTACATTATAAAATACAGAGTATACAGTATGTATGTATAATGTTATTTATAAAGCGCCACTTGGGTACGCAGCGCTGTACATTATAAAATACAGAGTATACAGTATGTATGTATATGTTTATTTATATAGTGCCACTTGGGGACACAGCGCTGTATATTATAAAATACAGAGTATACAGTATGTATGTATAATGTTATTTATAAAGCCCCACTTGGGTACGCAGTGCTGTACATTATAACAATACAGAGTATACAGTATGTATGTATAATGTTATTTATAAAGCCCCACTTGGATACGCAGCGCTGTACATTATAAAATACAGAGTATACAAACAAGGGGATAAGTACAAGCCATTATACAGATAGATAAAAATTCTATTAAATTAAATACAATTTCATACATCGGTTAAGAAATCATATATATAAATTATGTATAAATTGATATAAGTGCAACAAGCCTCAACACATTAAAAATGAAATCCCTGCCCCGAAGAGCTTACAATCTAAGTGAATAAATAAATAAAGCAACTGAATAAAAACCATCATATGCTGGTTATAATGGGTCGTATTGTAAATGGGAAAGCAGTCACCATTTCAGACATGGGGTTCAGCTGTGGGGTCCATCCAGCCTTTTATTATATCGGGTGGGGTTCACAGTCGGTAAATCACAAAAAAAAAAACAGGCATGGTTTGGGGGTATTGCTTGCATTGTGGGGAGTAAAGCCTAGTACACGCGTCTGATGCAGATACCGACAAATTACCACCTAAGCGCGTTCACACACGTGACAATCGCACGAATGTATGTGTTCAGTGGGGTGTCATACATTGATCCGCCATGGCAGATTAACAAACGATGCCCGACCAAACGCATACGCACGCACAACTATCGCCTGTTCGTCCCGCCTGTGTCATGTGCTTGGGGATGTTCAACAGTCCTTGTGTCGGAAGTGTGTACGTGGCTTTAAGGGCACCAAACTTCCTAAATCTAAATCCAGCTCCACAGACACAACTATAATACTCTGATGCCTACTTCCGGGTTTGCATGTTAGAAATAGGAATGGTTATAATTAACCACAAACCTTATTTATCATATTATTACTTATCATGTATTTACAATAGTTAGAGCATTTAAATACAATTGTATATTACAGTAATTCTCAGAGTTCTTATGATTGTGTTACATCTATCTATATAAAATGGAGCCTCTAGTTTTAGTGAATTTACTGGAATGGACGTTATTTTCTTTAGGACGTAAATAATTAATGAGTTTTTCAGGATCTTGAGACAGTGAAATAGAATTTGCAATAGATTTCACCCCAGATGATCAATTTTCTTTGTATCTAAAGATAATTACAATTGAAATAAGTGCACCATAAACATTTCATATTACTTGTCTAAACCCCAAAAATATCATATATCACCTGAATAGGATATCAAATAATCTCAGTACACCACGATATAAGTTTATTTCATGGAGAACTAAAGTTTAAATTCAAATGAGTCTGAAAGAATTGTATAAATACCCAATAGTACATGGTTGTATTTCTGACTTTTGAAATCAGCAAAACATCTGTTTGATTTTGCAGCTTTTTACATTTTACCAGTGTGGACTAGGGTTGGGTTTCAAGTTCGTTCCGAACTTGCTGGTTTTGAATAGAGATGTCCGAATTTCGCAAAATCCGCTCCACTCGAGGATCCACGAATTTTCGAAAAAAATTCGAAAGTTCGAAAATCCGCGAGCGGACCCATTAAAATGAAAAATACCCTCTAAATTACGAGATTTTTCGTATTTTTGAACATTTTCGAGATTACGGGGTTTCGCGTATTTTCGAAAATTTTCGAAATATGTATTTTCGAAAATACGTGTAATCCTCGTAATTTCGCAAATTTTCGAAAATATGTACTTATGGAAATAAGAGAAATCCTTGTATTTTCGAAAATTTTCGAAATTACGTCTTTTCTCATATTTTCGAAAATACGAAAAATCCGCGAATCGGAAGTTCGGAAGGCGGAAAATCCGGAAAATCTGGAAAAATCCGCCGTTCGCGAACGGGATAAATCCGCGGCGGATCCGGGTTCGGATCCGCAAACCGGCCATCCCTAGTTTTGAAGTTTCGAAGAACTTTCTTGAATTAAAAGTTTTCAGGACTTAGAATTTTTAATACCGATGATCAAATATTCAATACCAATTATCTACTATTTAATATTGATTATCGAATATTCAGTACATATTATCGATTATTCTATATCAAATATTGAATATTGTATATTGCATCAAATATCTGTCTCACATTGACTTCTATTGGGTTTGTTTTTGAAAAATCTCTAGTGAGGACCCTATAAAGGTTAAAGATGTAAACATGCTCAATGAGTTTTCTAGTCCTTTCTACTCTGTAAGTTTGTCAGAGAGCCTCAAATACAGTAGGCGACCTGTCCATGACTGATTATTAATATTCACTGGCAAGAAGAGCTGCAGTGGTGGTTAGCTAACTGTGACAGATCACTAGTGCTAGTAGTGACCAATTATGATAAGCTAACTGTGACAGATCACTAGTGCTAGTAGTGACCAATGATGATAAGCTAACTGTAACAGATCACTAGTGCTAGTAGTGACCAATGATGATAAGCTAACTGTGACAGATCACTAGTGCTAGTAGTGACCAATGATGATAAGCTAACTGTAACAGATCACTAGTGCTAGCAGTGAACAATGATGATAAGCTAACTGTGACAAATCACCAATGCTAGCAGCGACCAAAGCCATCTTGTATCTGTCCTTAATCTTGTGGGGTTAAGACAAGGCTTAGACCCCTGTGTTATATATTTGGCATTGAAGTCCTTGTTAATTCTCCCTCGTTGAATTTAACTCAAGGTGTCTCCACTGTTATATGAAAAATATATTTTAAGTTTGTTGCGCAGTGTTTTCTATCTACAGTCTGTGATTGCAGAGGCCATTAGTAACCCTTTACTATACACTAGTGACCTGACCAATTACTGGCCCACTTTGCTGTTTCTTGTCAGCTTCGGAGTTGGAAGTGGCAGAGGATGAAATCTTGTTTTTCACAGGAGGAAGCCCCATTTAGAAGCTTTTTAGCTTCTATATTTTATTTAATTTTTACTGTACCCTCTAGAAGTTTATGTGATGGGAGGAAAAGATTGCTTTATTGTTTTAATAATGCTTTTCTTCCTTTTGCTATGTGCAACTTAGCAGCTGATGAAGTTATTCAAGACTTTGAGGCTTTTTGCCACACATCTTACGACTGATTTAAAAGCATGCTCCTATTGGGATTATTATTGTTCAGGTTGAGGAATGGGTTATGTTATTTCTACCTCTACAAAGGACATGTCATAGCATTTAAATTTTATTTTTTTTGATGGCTTGGTAGGGTAAAGACTATTTTTTTTTCCAACCTAATTTTGTTTTACAAAGTGGCATACTTTACATTTCTGTAACTTTCAACTGAATTTTCTTTGATGAAGTGGAAAAGGAACTGTGTTATTTAAAGGGCATGTCCACCCCCCAAACTATAATTTAACCCACTACTGGCTCCACCATGTTGTGTGTAAAAATCCTTACCTCACATCCCAGCTCCTTATGGTTCTCCTGTAGTTCCCCCCCAAAGTCCCAATAACTGGCCACCAGGAGGTTAGCAGAGTCCATATAGGACCCTGCCTCTTGTCTCCCCTTCGGGAGAAGTCTGGCATGCGCACTGCAGCCATCTCCCCCTCCTTTCCCCTCCCTCTCCCTCCCGATTTTGTCTCCCTCCCCCTAGTGTAAAATCCTTTTTATATTATGTACTGCTCCTTTCCCCAGCCCCAACCACATAACTATTATTTACAGAACATGCCCAGATCTTTACTAACCATGCCTCTCTCCTTCGCCGGTCTGAACTCCCGGCAGCCGCGTCCGTGATTGGCTGCCTCTCAGCCAATCACAGACGCGGCTGCTGGTCCTGCCTCCTGCTTGCATTTCCTTGCAAGCAGAGGGCCGGGGTAGTGCAGCGAAGGATAGAGGCATGGTAAGTAAAGATTGAGGCACTTTCTGAAAATAATAGTTATGCGGTTGGGGCTGGGGGAAAGAGCAGTACATTATATACAAGGTTTATTACAAGGGTGGACATGCCCTTTAATAACAACCCCCACTCCCTTTGAGACTACCCATGGTGAGGACCTAAACTGCCAGGTCCTTACCCTTGGCTTCAGCTTTTAACTCCTGCACCAACCTGTTACAGTTGCAGCCATGGGCGTTGTGTTCCCAACCTCCCCCTCCTCACCCGGGGGTACTACCAATAGGAAGACATGCTTCTTCAACTGCGTTTCTTCCTATTGGTCAGCTCACAGCACTGAGGGAGGAATTAAAGAACAACAATCTCAACTTCAAAGATAAGTGCAGGAGTTAAACCCAGGACAGAATACCTAGCAGGTTAAGTCCTCACACTGGGTAGTCCAAGAATAATAGAGAGAGGAGAAGAAACGGAAAGAACAGTACAATGGCTTTCCCAAATTAAATGAATTACTGCACTGCTGAAAAGAAAATGTATTTAGCAGTGGTTAAGGCTTAGTTCACACTACAAAGTGCTCTAAATCATATGATAATACATATGCATTATCAAGCGATGTGTGTATTTTTGCCTGCTTTTTGTGTGCATTACTGTGCAATTCAATGCTTTTTTGTGAGTTTTCCTTTGCTAGTGATTGTGGGATGATCGCACACAAATGCGCATTCCAACGGTGTACAAATTGTTAGTATGCGGTTTTCTCAATGCTCCCATTGACTTGTAATGATGGATGTTGGGCTCCACAAGGCGTACAAATCCATGAAGCTGTACGTTATCGCAGCGCAATTCAATGCAATGAAAGCCTCTGCATCATCGCCTACAATATGCATTGCGTTATAACACTAATAAACGTCCATATTGTGAATAACTGGTGAATTATCTTATAGGGGAATTGAACTAGTTCTGTACATAAGTATGTATATTCATGATTGGGAATTACGTATGTGAGATTTCTACTTATCCCTCCCATAGTTTTATTCTATACTAAAGTTCATTACTCGTCTTTTATCACAGCTACAGTGTGAACAGCCAAGCAAGATGCACCTAAATAATGCACAACTTTAAGGGAACCTTTCTAGAAGCTGCTCCTATTCCCAATTATTTAAAAAAAAAAAACATTTATTTAAAATGTCTTGTGTCAAACACGAGACATGAAAAACAGAGGTGTTGTGAGTCGTATGTACTTAACTGCTATTATCCCACTTAATAGTCTACAGCGTTAATAAAATATTCAAAAGAAAGGAAGAGGTACAGACTTTACAAATCAGAAACACTTTTATGTGTTGTTGCTACAATTGGGATTCATTAGAGATGGACCAATCAATTAAAGAGCAATTTGGACAGGAGACTTGCTGACCAAGCAGAATAGGCTGACAGCTCTGACATATGCAGACGGCTATTCAGCAGCTTACTGAGGAAAGTTGATAGGAACAATAAGATGAGAATCAGATTGAATTTCAGTGGAGTACAATGGCTGGTGGATTTAAAGTGTTGCCTGCTGACTAGTAGAACAAGATGAAGACATTTCCCAGCAGACAGTACTGAATAATCAATCTACACGCAGTGGCAGAAAGATAGGCACATTTGATCTTTCTGGACAATCATTGCAGTATGGGACTCGTTTATTATAAGCCAACAAGCCAAACTGCATCTTTTTTTGTTAACAATCCCCTTATTCTGTGCTGATTCCACTTGCCTTCTAGCTAACATTTCCCTGAATAACCCCTCTGCCTTTAGTGCTGGTAATTAACATTGACTTGCTTTGGAGAAATCCCCAGGAACTAAAAAAACCCTTTTATTTATTTGTCAATGGATAGCAAAAAAATGTTCCCATCTAGAACTAGTGAAAGTAGAAAATCCCCTGGGAAGATATTTGTACAGTGAGCTAGAAACTCACTTTGTTGTATATTTAAAGGAATATAGTTAGGCAGCTATACTTACGTAAAGTCACACACAGCCAGGAGATGGGGGTAAACCGGACCTGGTGAGCACAACTTTAGCTAAGTATAGCTGCCAAACTGTAAGTTAATGTTTTCACCCTGGGTACTTCAGTGGGGGAAAAGGAGGAGGGGTAGGTGTGATAATAACGGCCCTAAGGGACTGTGCTACTTACAAAAGGAGGAGGTCCAGTTCTGAGTTTAGGCTTAAGGGATGGAAGCAGAAGGCTGGTTACTGGAATAGCTGGATACTGAAGAGCAGATACATGGCTGGATACTGGAACAGGTAAGTAACTGGATAATGAAGTGGTGGGACAGGTGAGTAGCTAGATACTGGAAGAGGAAAGTAACTGGATACTGGAGTGGTGGGACAGGTGAGTAGCTGGATACTGGAACAGGAAAGTAACTGGATAATGAAGTGGTGGGACAGGTGAGTAGTTGGATACTGGAACAGTAAAAGTAACTGGATACTGGAGTGGTGGGACAGGTGAGTAGCTGGATACTGGAACAGGAAAGTAACTGGATACTAGAGTGGTGGGACAGGTGAGTAGCTGGATACTGGAACAGGTAAGTAACTGGGTACTAGAATGGTAGGACAGGTGAGTAGCTGGATACTGGAACAGGTAAGTAACTGGATACTGGAGTGGTAGGACAGGTGAGTAGCTGGATACTGGAAGAGGAAAGTAACTGGATACTGGAGTGGTAGGACAGGTGAGTAGCTGGATACTGGAAGAGGAAAGTAACTGGGTACTAGAATGGTAGGACAGGTGAGTAGCTGGATACTGGAACAGGTAAGTAACTGGATAATGAACTGGTGGGACAGGTGAGTAGCTGGATACTGGAACAGGTAAGTAACTGGATAATGAAGTGGTGGGACAGGTGAGTAGCTGGATACTGGAAGAGGAAAGTAACTGGATAATGAAGTGGTGGGACAGGTGAGTAGCGATCTGGAGAACAGGTAAGTAACTGGATAATGAAGTGTGGTGGAAGGTGAGTAGGATACTGGAAGAGGAAAGTAATGGATATGAAGTGGTGGGACAGGTGAGTAGCTAGATACTGGAACAGGAAGTAAACTGGATAATGAAGTGGTGGGACAGGTGAGTAGTGGATACTGGAACAGGAAAGTAACGGATAGAAGTGGTGGGACAGGTGAGTAGTGGATACTGGAACGGAAGTAACTGGATAATGAAGTGGTGGGACAGGTGAGTAGCTAGATACTGGAAGAGGAAAGTAACTGGATAATGAAGTGGTGGGACAGGTGAGTAGCTAGATACTGGAACAGGTAAGTAACTGGATAATGAAGTGGTGGGACAGGTGAGTAGCTGGATACTGGAAGAGGAAAGTAACTGGATAAGATGGTGGTGGGACAGGTGAGTAGCTGGATACTGGGCAGGAGAAGTAACTGGTACTAGAGTGGTAGGACAGGTGAGTAGTTGGATACTGGAAGAGGAAAGAAACCGGATACTGGAGTGGTGGGACAGGTGAGAGTAGCTGGATACTGGAACAGGTAGTAAACTGGATACTGGAGTGGTGGGACAGGTGAGTAGCTGGATACTGGAAGAGGAAAGTAACGGATACTGAGTGGTGGGACAGGGGTAGCTGGATACTGGAAGAGGAAAGTAAACGGATACTGGAGGGGTGGGACCGTGAGTAGCTGGATACTGGAACAGGAAAGTAACTGGATACTAGAGTGGTGGGACGGTGAGGAGCTGGATACTGGAACAGGTAAGTAACTGGGTAATGAATGGTAGGACAGGTGAGTAGCTGGTACTGGACAGGTAAGTAACTGGATACTGAGTGGTAGGAAAGTGAGTAGCTGGATACTGGAAGAGGAAAGTAACTGGATACTGGAGTGGTGGACAGGTGAGTAGCTGGATACTGGAAGAGGAAAGTAAACTGGGTACTAGAATGGTAGGACAAGTGATGAGTGGATACTGGAACAGGTAAGTAACTGGATAATGAATGATGGGACAGGTGGAGTAGCTGGATACTGGAACAGGAAGTAACTGGATAATGAAGTGGTGGACAGGTGAGTAGCTAGATACTGAAGAGGAAGTAACTGGAAATGAAAGTGGTGGGACAGGTGAGTAGCTGCAGATAATGGAACAGGTAAGTAACTGGATAATGAAGTGGTGGACAGGTGAGTAGAGGATACTGGACGGGGAAAGTAATGGATAATGAGTGGTGGGACAGGTGAGTAGCGGATACTGGAGCAGGAAAGTAAATGGGTACAGAGTGGTGGACAGGTGAGTAGTTGGATACTGGAAGAGGAAAGTAACCCGGATACTGGAGTGGTGGGACAGGTGAGTAGCTGAACTGGAACAGGTAAGTAACTGGATAATGGAGTGGTGGGACAGGTGAGTAGCTGGATACTGGAAGAGAGGAAGAAACGGATACTGGAGTGGTGGGACAGGTGAGTAGCTGGATACTGGAGCAGGAAGTAACTGGATAAGGAGTGAGTGGGGACAGGTGAGTAGTAGCTGGATACTGGAAAGAGGAACGTAACTGGGTAATGGAGTGGTGGGACAGGTGAGTAGCTGGATACTGGAAGAGGAACGTAAATGGATACTGGAGATGGTGGGGACAGGTGAGTAAGCGGATTAGGAACAGGTAAGTAACTGGATACTGGAGTGGTGGGACAGGTGAGTAACTGGATACTGGAAGAGGAAAGTAACTGGATACTGGAGTGGTGGGACAGGTGAGTAGCTGGATACTGGAAGAGGAACGTAACTGGATACTGGAGTGGTGGGACAGGTGAGTAGCTGGATACTGGAACAGGTAAGTAACTGGATACTGGAGTGGTGGGACAGGTGAGTAACTGGATACTGGAAGAGGAAAGTAACTGGATACTGATGTGGCTGGGAAGGTGAGTAGCTGGATACTGGAAGAGGAACGTAACTGGATACTGGAGTGGTGGGACAGGTGAGTAGCTAGATACTGGAACAGGAAAGTAACTGGATACTGGAGGGTGGGACAGGTGAGTAGCTGGATACTGGAAGAGGAACGTAACTGGATACTGGAGTGGTGGGACAGGTGAGTAGCTAGATACTGGAACAGGAACGTAACTGGATACTGGAGGGTGGGACAGGTGAGTAGCTGGATACTGGAGCAGCTTAGTAACTGGATACTGGAGCGATGAAACAGGGGAGAAGCTGGATACTGGAACAGGTAAGTAACGATACTAGAGCAGTGAAATGGGTAAGTAGCTTGATACTGGAACAGGGAAGTAACGATACTAGAGCAGTGAAATGGGTAAGTAGCTTGATACTGGAACAGGGAAGTAACGATACAGGAGCAGTGAAATGGGTAAGTAGCTTGATACTGGAACAGGGAAGTAACGGGTACTGGATGGGTGGGACAGTGAGTAGCGCAAAGTTAACAATGATGGAGGTGCACTCTCTCCAACACTGGGTGCAGACACTCTATAGGTCTTCCCTTAGAACCGACGACCGCAGGAAACAAAATAACAACTGAGGTCGCACTGGACTGGAAGTAACTGGTACTAGAGGTGTGGACAGGTAGTAGCTGGATACTGAAGAGAAAGTAACTCGGATACTGGAGTGGTGGGACAGGATTAGCTGGATACTGAAAAGTAAAAGTCTGGATACTGGAGTGGTGGACAGTGAGTAGCTGGATACTGAACGTAAAGTAACTGGTATCTGGAGTGGTGGGACAGGTGAGTAGCTGGATACTGAACATTAAAATATACTGGATACTGGAGTGGTGTGGGACAGGTGGTAGCTGATACTGGAAGAAAGTACGGATACTGGAGTGGTGGGACAGGTGAGTAGCTGGATACTGGAAGAGGGAACGTACTGGCTACTGGAGTGGTGGGACAGGTGAGTAGCTGGATACTGGAAGAGGAAGTAACGGATACGGAGTGGTGGGACAGGTGAGTAGCTGGATACTGGAAGAGGATAACTGGATACTGGAGTGGTGGGACAGGTGAGTAGCTGATACTGAAGAGGAAGTAACTGGATACTGGAGTGTGGGACAGGTGAGTAGCTGGATACTGGAACGGAAGTAACTGGATACTGGAGTGGTGGACAGGTGAGTAGCTGGATACTGGAAGGATGAAAGTACGGATACTGGAGTGGTGGGACAGGTGAGTAGCTGGATACTGGAACAGTAAATTAACTGGATACTGGAGGTGGGACAGGTGAGAGCTGGTACTGGAAGAGAAAGTAACTGGATACTGGAGGGGTGGGACAGGTGAGTAGCTGGATACTGGAACAGGAAAGTAACTGATCTGGAGGGTGGACAGGTGAGTAGCTGATACTGAAGGAAGTAACTGGATATGGAGGTGGACAGGTGAGTGCGGATACTGGAGAAGGAAGTAACTGGGTACTAGAGTGGTGGGACAGGTGAGTACTGATACTGGAACGAGGAAAGTAACAATACTGGTGGTGGGACAGGTGAGTAGCTGGATACTGGAAGCAGGAAGTAATGGATACGGAGTGGTGGGACAGGTGAGTAGCTGGAACTGGAACAGGTAAAGTAACTGGATATGAATGGTGGGACAGGTGAGTAGCTGGATACTGGAACAGGTAAAGTAAACTGGATAACTGGAGTGGTGGAACAGGTGAGTAGCTGGATACTGGAACAGTAAAGTAACTGGATACTGAGATGGTGGGACAGGTGAGTAGCTGGATAGCTGAAGAGGTAAGTAACGGATACTGGAGTGGTGGGACAGGTGAGTAGCTGGATACTGGAAGAGGAGTAACTGGAAATACTGAGTGGTGGGACAGGTGAGTAGCTGATACTGGAAGAGGAAGTAACGGATACTGAGTGGTGGGACAGGTGAGTAGCTGATACTGGACAGAGAAGTAACTGGATACTGGAGTGGTGGGACAGGTGAGTAGCTGGATCTGGAGAGGAAGTAACGTGATATGGAGTGGTGGGACGTGAGTAGCTGGATACTGGAAGAGGGAAAGTAACAAAAATCGGGATCTGGAGGTGGACAGTGAGTAGCTGGATACTGGAAGAGGCAAACTGGATACTGGAGTGGTGGGACAGGTGAGTAGCTGGATACTGGAAGCAAAAAGTAACTGGATACTGGAGGGTGGGACAGGTGAGTAGCTGGATACTGGAAGAGGAAGTAACCGATACTGGATGGTGGGACAGGTGAGTAGCTGGATACTGGAAGGAAAGTAACTGGATACTGGAGTGGTGGGACAGGTGAGTAGCGGATACTGGAAGAGAAAGTAACTGGATACTGGAGTGGTGGACAGTGAGTAGCTGGATACTATGGAACAGGAAAGTAACTGATACTGGAGGTGGACAGGTGAGTAGCTGGAACTGGAAGAGGAAAGTAACTGGATACGGAGGGTGACAGGTGAGTAGCGGATACTGGAAGAGGAAAGTAACTGGTACTAGAGTGGTGGGACAGGTGAGTAGCTGGATACTGGAAAGAAAGTAACTGGATACTGAGTGGTGGACAGGTGAGTAGCGTGATACTGGACATGAAGTAACTGGATACTGAGTGGTGGGACAGGTGAGTAGCTGGATACTGGAACAGAAAAGTAACTGGATACTGGAGTGGTGGACAGGTGAGTAGCTGGATACTGGAACAGAAAAGTAACTGGATACTGGAGTGGTGGACAGGTGAGTAGTTCTGATACTGGAAAGAAAGTAACTGGATACTGGAGTGGTGGGACAGGTGAGTAGCTGGACTGGAAGAGGAAAGTAAGATACTGGTGGTGGGACAGGTGAGTAGCTGGATACTGAAGAGAATAACTGGATACTGGAGTGGTGGGACAGGTGAGTAGCTGGATACTGGAAAGAGGATACCTGATAGAGTGGTGGACGGTGAGTAGCTGGATACTGGAAGATGAACGGAACTGAATGGAGTGGTGGGACAGGTGAGTAGCTGATACTGGAAGAAGAGGAACGTAACTGGATACTGGAGTGGTGGGGACAGGTGAGTAGCTGGATACTGGAAAGGGAAGTAACTGGATACTGGAGTGGTGGGACAGGTGAGTAGCTGATACTGGAAGCAGGAAATAACTGGATACTGGGGTGGTGGACAGGTGAGTAGACTGGATACTGGAAGAGGAAAGTAACTGGATACTGGAGTGGTGGGACAGGTGAGTAGCTGGATACTGGAACAGGTAAGTAACTGGATACTGGAGTGTGGACAGGTGAGTAGCTGGAATACTGGAAGAGGAACGTAACTGGATACTGGAGTGGTGGGACAGGTGAGTAGCTGGATACTGGAAGAGAAGTAACTGGATACTGGATGGTGACAGGTGAGTAGCTGATACTGGAAGGACTACTGGATACTGGAGTGTGGGACGGTGAGTAGCTGCGGAATATAATGAACAGGAAAGTAACTGGATACTGGAGGTGGGTGGGACGGTGAGTAGCTGGATCACTGGAGGCACTATAACTACTGGATCTGGAGAATGGATACTGGAGTGGTGGAACAGGGGAGAGCTGGAAAGGAACGTAAGTAACGTGGATACTATGGGAGAAGTGGTGAAGGGGGGAACTAATACGATACTGGAAGTAGGAATAACTGATCTGGAGCGATAAACAGGGGAGAAGCGGGACTGGAAATGTAAGTAACGATAGAATGAAAGGTGGGTAAGTAGCTTATACTTACTGGAACGGGAAGTACGATACTAGGAGCAGTGAAATGGTAAGTAGCTTGATACTGGAACAGGGAAGTAACGATCTGATGAACTGGAGCAGTGAAATGGGTAAGTAGGCTTGAATACTGAACAGGGAAGTAACGATACAGAGCAGTGGAAATGGGTAAGTAGCTTGATACTGGAACAGGGAAGTAACGATACAGGAGCAGTGAAGAGGGAATAGCTTGATACTGAACAGCGAAGTAAACGATACGGAGCAGTGAAATGGGTAAGTAGCTTGATACTGGAACAGGGTAGTAACATACTGAGCAGTGAAATGGGTAAGTAGCTTGATACTGCGAACAGGTAAAGATAACGTTACTGGAGCAGTGAAATGGTAAGTAGCTTGATACTGCGAACAGGAAGTAATGATACTGGAGCAGTGAAATGGGTAAGTAGCTTGATACTGAACAGGGAAGTAACGATACTAGGAGCAGTGAAATGGGTAAGTAGCTTGATACTCAAACAGGAGTAACGATACTGGACAGTGAAATGGGTAAGTAGCTTGATACTGCGAACAGGTAAGTAACATACTGAGCAGTGAATGGGTAAGTAGCTTGATACTCGAACAGCGAAGATAATGATACGGAGCAGTGAAAGGGTAATAGCTGATACTGAGAACAGGGAAGTAACGATACTGGAGCAGTGAAATGGGTAAGTAGCTTGATACTGCGAACAGCGTAAGTAACGATACTGGAGCAGTGAAATGGGTAAGTAGCTTGATACTGGAACAGGGAAGTAACGATACAGGAGCAGTGAAATGGGTTAGTAGCTTGATACTCGAACAGGAAGTAACGATACTGGAGCAGTGAAATTGTAAGTAGCTTGATACTCGACACAGCGAAGTAATGAACTGGAGCAGTGAAATGGTAAGTAGCTTGATACTCGAACAGCGAAGTAATGATACTGGAGCAGTGAAATGGTTAAGTAGCTTGATACAATTGCAGTGTAAAAGATTCTTAACATTTCCGATTTCTAAGGCTAGGTTCACACTGCCCAGGTCTGATTCTTTGACTGTTCACACTGTTATTAAATGTGACCTATATGGTAAAAACCGTCCTTCCTACCTAAGTCATCTGACTTGAATTTGATTTAGACCACATATATATGTGGTCAAAGTCTATCAAAAAAATTAGATTCAAATCCAATTTGGCTTGTTTACATTGTTTTTAATTATAACGTGGGTTAGATTTAGGGGGAAAAAAATCGGATTTGGACGCCTTTTGTGCAGAATGAGCCTAGCCTAAGCGTCAGGAGTTAAGCGCATATGTCAAAAGCCACCAGAAATTTACTGCACTCTTTTAGAAAATGCTTTACCACCATGTGTAAAGACAGAGTGAGTTCATGAACAATAAATTATTATTTTTATATGGATTATATAGTGCCAACACTT
The DNA here is from genome assembly GCA_019447015.1 of Hymenochirus boettgeri. Lineage (NCBI taxonomy): Eukaryota > Metazoa > Chordata > Amphibia > Anura > Pipidae > Hymenochirus > Hymenochirus boettgeri. The sequence continues at coordinate 29,052,654 of CM033476.1, read as the reverse complement.
TACAATAACATATCAATACATGTTACATACAAGGAAAGTACATATAAAAACAAATCATACAATTACATACAAGGGTAATGCATACAATAAATACCTTATGTATACTTTATGGCACTACGAACAAATTCCTGAATGTGGGTGGGGGAAGCAGGGTGCCCCTACCATGAAGCAAGTTGAAACATTTGCTCAGGGCGCACCCCCTGCAGGACACTTAAAAGGCGGCAGTTAAAAAAATCCTCCTTCCTGCAATACTGCATTCAGCACCAGTCCACCATCAGTGTTAAGTCAGCCATCCAGTTCACCAATCAGTGATAGTCGCCCTCCAGTCCACAGTGTTAGTCAGCCGCCAACCCACCTCCACAAGCGATGCCTATGTTACCTGATGAAGCCATTCCTGCTTCAGGTGCCACCCCCCATCTGCTAATAGGCGGCATTTAAATGTTGTTAGGTGTCAAAACCCTAGGAACACCCCTGGTGGGAAGAGGGACAGGGTGAAGCGAGGAGGATATATTGCGAGGGAGGTTACGCCTTTGGATCAGCTCTGAGATGCATGGTGGGGGCTGTATAAGCGCCTGGTAGGGTAGGGTAAGCAGTACATGTAAATATGTAATCCCCACAGAGAGAGGCCCTTACTAACTTGGTACACAAAAAAATACCCAAATATTATATTTTACAGTTATCATGCATAAAAAACCCTTTAAGTCTATAATAACATGTTATGTAAGTGAGAATGTTAATCTAAGTCTAGGCAACTTCATTCCATAAAATTGTAATGCTCTTCCTAAATGGAGGGGCTAAATGTGTCTTGCACAGTGTAGACTGTAGTTTTACATTGCTAGCATGTAAACGTGTGTGTGTTTTGTCCTGCCTAACTTTATGATTTCACGGGAACTTTGCCAATCCTCTGTCAAAAATCTCCTGTAGTGTAATCTCTGTCTCCTCCCTCATCCAATATACCTCAATCTTTGTTTGATTTAGACTAACCCCCATTTGCAGGATTGAAGAAATGCATCACAGACATGGTTGCCCCCGGTTAAAGTGTATGGTATACCAGCAGCGGCCAGAGCGACCTGTGAGTTGCCACAAGCAAACTGAGAGACAGGGGACAACTGACCGTATAAACAGAGCAGTCAGGCGAGGCCACACACACAGTGCGTAGTAGCGGACTGCATGCATGCCCATTTCTGGGTGCGCTGCTATTGTGCAATGCACATGCAAAAAAATCCAGATCCAGTGTGGCCACGCAATTGCCTAATGCTAGTGTGCGCTTTTTAACGCAATCGGATCAGGCGTTAAAACCTGGCAGTGGGGCCTAACCCTCAGGAACCCTGCAAATGTCATGCACAGGAGAAGCAAGGTGCAGCCACAAGGAGTAGATATGTGCAAAGTGAAAACAAATGGCTAGTCTAGATGGCAAAGGTCAAATACCAACGTGGAGACCAAACACAGGAAACACTCATCACTAAGCTAAGTACACAACAGGCAAAAGGGCACAGCAGCTGGCAGATCTCTAAGGGGAGTGAGAGCTGATCAGTAGGCACCAAAAAGTCGGGATGGATTCTATTTGCAGGAGATAGGACAGAGCAGTAAAGGGCTGGTTATTGTAAGTAATAAAATCTCCTCAAGCTGTTCCCAACAGAAAGCACAGTCTTGTTAACAACACCAGCAATGGGCGAAGTGTAGGAAATTTCATAAGTGTGCATGAACACAGAACGCAGGTAGACAAATTCTTACATTTACCTATGCAGTTAGTCATTGCAGCTCTCAAGTCCGGGTTTAAAATTCAATTTGAATCCTCCTTAGACAGAGGAGGTTCACAGGATTCACATATTGCCAACAGATACTTGTACAAGTCATTCTGATTGAGAGATCCAGTCGGATGACTAGCGAAACGTCTTCAAGAACTAAACTCAAGTCCAGTTGATGTAACTGAATACAACAGAGTGACCTGGATGAATGAACCCACAAGCAAATCCTTCCCTAGACACATCTGGCAAAAGTAACTGGATACTGGAGTGGTGGGACAGGTGAGTAGCTGGATACTGGAACAGTAAAAGTAACTGGATACTGGAGGGTGAGTAGCTGGATACTGGAACAGTAAAAGTAACTGGATACTGGAGTGGTGGGACAGGTGAGTAGCTGGATACGAGTGGTGGGACAGGTGAGTAGCTGGATACTGGAAGAGGAACGTAACCGGATACTGGAGTGGTGGGACAGGTGAGTAGCTGGATACTGGAAGAGGAGTTACTTTCCCTGCTCCAGTACTAGCTACTCTACTCATGTCCACACTCACTTTCATGTATCCAGTTACTTACCTGTTCCAGTACCAGCCATGTATCTGCTCTTCATATCCAGCTATTCCAGTACCAGCCTCTTCTTCCATCCCTAAGCCTAAACTCAGAACTGGACCTCCTCCTTTTTGTAGTAGCACAGTCCCTTAGGGCCGTTATTATCACACACCTACCCCTCCTCCTTTTCCCCCACTGAAGTACCCAGGGTGAAACATTAACTTACAGTTTGGCAGCTATACTTAGCTAAAGTTGTGCTCACCAGGTCCGTTTTACCCCCCATCTCCTGGCTGTGTGTGACTTTACGTAAGTATAGCTGCCTAACTTATTCCTTTAAATATACACCAAAGTGAGTTTCTAGTCACTGTACAAATATCTTCCCAGGGGATTTTCTACTTTCACTAGTTCTAGATGGGAACATTTTTTTGCTATCCATTGACAAATAAATAAAAGGTTTTTTTTTATTCCTGGGGATTTCTCCAAAGCAAGTCAATGTTAATTACCAGCACTAAAGGCAGAGGGTTATTCAGGGAATGTTAGCTAGAAGGCAAGTGGAATCAGCACAGAATAAGGGGATTGTTAACAAAAAAGATGCAGTTTGGCTTGTTGGCTTATAATAAACGAGTCCCATACTGCAAATGATTGTCCAGAAAGATCAAATGTGCCTATCTTTCTGCCACTGCGTGTAGATTGATTATTCATACTTGTCTGCTGGAATTCTTCATCTTGTTCTACTAGTCACAGGCAACACTTAAATCCACCAAGCCATTGTACTCCACTGAAATTCAATCTGATTCTCATCTTATTGTTCCTTCAACTTTCCTCAGTAAGCTGCTGAATAGCCGTCTGCATATGTCAGAGCTGTCAGCCTATTCTGCTTGGTCAGCAAGTCTCCTGTCCAAATTGCTCTTTAATTGATGGTCTCTAATGAATCCCAATTGTAGCACAACACATAAAGTGTTTCTGATTTGTAAAGTCTGTACCTCTTCCTTTCTTTTGAATATTTTATTAACGCTGTAGACTATTAATGGGATATAGCAGTTAAGTCCATACCTCACAACACCTCTGTTTTTCATGTCTCGTGTTTGACCAAGACATTTTAAATAAATGTTTTTTTTTTTTAAATAATTGGGAATAGGAGCAGCTTCAGAAAGGTTCCCTTAAAGTTGTGCATTATTTAGGTGCATCTTGGCTTGGCTGTTCACACTGTAGCTGTGATAAAAGACGAGTAATGAACTTTAGTATAGAATAAAAACTATGGGAGGGATAAGTAGAAATCTCACATACGTAATTCCCAATCATGAATATCCTACTTATGAACAGAACTAGTTCAATTCCCCTATAAGATAATTCACCAGTTATTCACAATATGGACGTTTTATGATGTATAACGCAATGCTATTGTAGGCGATGATGCAGAGGCTTTCATTGCATTGAATTGGCCTGCGATAAACGTACAGCTTCATGGATTTGTACGCCTTGTGGAGCCCAACATCCATCATTCAGTCATGGGAGCATTGAGAAAACCGCATACTAACAATTTGTACACCGTTGGAATGCGCATTTGTGTGCGATCATCCACAAAATCACTAGCAAAGGAAAACATCCAAAAAAGCATTGAATTGCACAGTAATGCACACAAAACAGGCAAAATACACACATCGCTTGATAATGCATATGTATTATCATATGTTAGAGCACTTTGTGTGTGAACTAAGCCTTAACCACTGCTAAATACATTTTCTTTTCAGCAGTGCAGTATTCATTTAATTTGGGAAAGCCATTGTACTGTTCTTCTCGTTTCTTCTCCTCTCTCTTTTATTCTTGGACAACCCAGTGTGAGACTTAACCTGCTAGGTATTCTGTCCTGGGTTTAACTCCTGCACTTATCTTTGAATTGAGATTGTGTTTCTTTAATTCCTCCCGCAGTGCTGTGAGCTGACCAATAGGAAGAAACGCAGTTGAAGAAGCATGTCTTCCTATTGGTAGTACCCCCCGGGTAGGAGGGGAGGTTGGGAACCAACGCCCATGGCGGCAACTAGTCAGGTTGGTGCAGGAGTTAAAAGCTGAAGCCAAGGGTAAGGACCTGGCATGTTTAGGTCCTCACCATGGGTAGTCTCAAAGGGAGTGGGGGTTGTTATTAAAGGGCAGCCCACCCTTGTAATAAACCTTGTATATAATGTACTGCTCTTCCCCCAGCCCCAACCGCATACTATTATTTTCAGAAGTGCCTCAATCTTTACTTACCATGCCTCTATCCTTCGCTGCACTACCCCGGCCTCTGCTTGCAAGGAATCAAGCAGGAGGCAGGACCAGCACCGCGTCTGTGATTGGCTGAGAGGCGCCAATCACGGACGCGGCTGCCGGGAGTTCGACCGGCGAAGGAGAGAGGCATGGTTGTAAAGATCTGGGCATGTTCTGTAAATAATAGTTTATGTGGTTGGGGCGGGGGAAAGGAGCAGTACATAATATAAAAAGGATTTTACACTAGGGGAGGGAGACAAAATCGGGAGGGAGAGGGGAGGGGAAAGGAGGGGGAGATGGCTGCAGTGCGCATGCCAGACTTCTCCCGAAGGGAGACAGAGGCAGGGTCCTATTGGACTCTGCTAACCCCTGGTGGCCAGTTATTGGGACTTTGGGGGGGAACTACGAAAGAACCATAAGGAGCTGGGATGTGAGGTAAGGATTTTTACACACAACATGGTGGAGCCAGTATGGGTTAATTATAGTTTGGGGGTGTGGACATGCCTTTAAATACACAGTTCCTTTTCCACTTCATCAAAGAAATTCAGTTGAAAGTTACAGAAATGTAAAGTATGCCACTTTGTAAAACAAATTAGGTTGAAAAAAAAAATAGTCTTTACCCTACCAAGCCATCAAAAAAAATAAAATTTAAATGCTATGACATGTCCTTGTAGAGGTAGAATAACATAACCATTCCTCAACCTGAACAATAATAATCCCAATAGGAGCATGCTTTTAAATCAGTCGTAAGATTGTGGCAAAAAGCCTCAAAGTCTTGAATAACTTCATCAGCTGCTAAGTTGCACATAGCAAAAGGAAGAAAAGCATTATTAAACAATAAAGCAATCTTTTCCTCCCATCACATAAACTTCTAGAGGGTACAGTAAAAATAAATAAAATATAGAAGCTAAAAGCTTCTAAATGGGGCTTCCTCCTGTGAAAAACAAATTTCATCCTCTGCCACTTCCAACCCGAAGCTGACAAGAAACAGCAAAGTGGGCCAGTAATTGGTCAGGTCACTAGTGTATATTAAGGGTTACTAATGGCCTCTGCAATCACAGACTGTAGATAGAAACACTGCGCAACAAACTTAAATATATTTTTCATATAACAGTGGAGACACCTTGAGTTAAATTCAACGAGGGAGATTAACAAGGACTTCAATGCCAAATATATAACACAGGGGTCTAAGCCTTGTCTAACCCCACAAGATTAAGGACAGATACAGATGGCTTTGGTCGCTGCTAGCATATGGTGATTTGTCACAGTTAGCTTATCATCATTGTTCACTGCTAGCACTATGATCTTGTTACAGTTAGCTTATCATCATTGGTCACTACTAGCACTAGTGATCTGTCACAGTTAGCTTATCATCATTGGTCACTACTAGCACTAGTGATCTGTCACAGTTAGCTTATCATCATTGGTCACTACTAGCACTATGTGATCTGTCACAGTTAGCTTATCATCATTGGTCACTACTAGTCACTAGTGATCTGTCACATTTAGCTTATCATCATTGGTCACTACTAGCACTAGTGATCTGCTCACAGTTAGCTTATCATCATTGGTCACTACTAGCACTAGTGATCTGTTTACAGTTAGCTTATCATCATTGGTCACTAAGCACTAGTGATCTGTCACAGTTAGCTTATCATTATTGGTCACTACTAGCACTAGTGATCTGTCCCAGTTAGCTTATCATCATTGGTCACTACAGCACTAGTGATCTTTACAGTTAGCTTATCATCATTGGTCACTACTAGCACTAGTGATCTGTCACATTAGCTTATCATATTGGTCACTACTAGCCCTAGTGATCTGTCACAGTTAGCTTAACCACCACTGCAGCTCTTCTTGCCAGTGAATATTAATAATCAGTCATGGACAGGTCGCCTACTGTATTTGAGGCTCTCTGACAAACTTACAGAGTAAGAAAGGACTAGAAACTCATTGAGCATGTTTACATCTTTTAACCTTTATAGGGTCCTCACATAAGATTTTTCAAAACAACCCAATAAAGATCAATGTGAGACAGATTATGATGCATTATACAAATTCAATTTTGATATAGAATAATCGATAATATTGTACTGAATATTCGATAATCAATATTAAATAGTGATAATTGGTATTGAATATTTGATCATCGGTATTAAAAATTCTAAGTCCTGAAAACTTTTAATTCAAGAAAGTTCTTCGAACACTTCAAAACTAGGGATGGCCGGTTTTGCGGATCCGAACCCGGATCCGCCGCGGATTTATCCGTTCGCGAACGGCGGATTTTTCCAGATTTCCGGATTTTCCGCCTTCCGAACTTCCGATTCGCGGATTTTTCTGTATTTTCGAAATATGAGAAAAGACTTAATTTCGAAAATTTTCGAAAATACAAGGATTTTCTCTATTTCCATAAGTACATATTTTCGAAATTTGCGAAATTAAGGTTAACCGTATTTTGAAAATACATATTTCGAAAATTTTCGAAATACGCGAACCCCGTAATCTCCGAAAATGTTCAAAAATACGAAAAATCTCGTAATTTAGAGGTATTTTTCATTTAATGGGTCCGCTCGCGTTTTCGAACTTTCGAATTTTTTTCGAAAATTCGTGGATCCTCGAGTGGAGCGGATTTTTGCGAAATTCGGACATCTCTATTCAAAACCAGCAAGTTCGGAACGAACTTGAAACCAACCCTAGTCCACACTGGTAAATGTAAAAAAGCTGCAAAATTCAAACAGATGTTTTGCTGATTTCAAAAGTCAGAAATACAACCATGTACTATTGGGTATTTATACAATTCTTTCAGACTCATTTGAATTTAAACTTTAGTTTCTCCATGAAATAAACTATATCGTGGTGTACGAGATTATTTGATATCCTATTCAGGTGATATATGATATTTTTGGGTTTAGACAAGTAATGAAATGTTTATGGTGCACTTATTTCAATTGTAATTATCTTTAGATACAAGAAAATTGATCATCTGGGGTGAATCTATTGCAAATTCTATTTCACTGTCTCAAGATCCTGAAAAAACTCATTAATTATTTACGTCCTAAAGAAAATAACGTCCATTCCAGTAAATTCACTAAAACTAGAGGCTCCATTTTATATGATAGATGTAACACAACTCATAAGAACTCTGAGAATTACTGTATATACATGTAATTTATTAATGCTCTAACTATTGTAATACATGTAAGTAATATATATGATAAATAAGGTTTGTGGGTTAATTATAACACATTCCTTATTTCTAACATGCAAACCCGGAAGTAGGCATCAGAGTATTATAGTTGTGTCTGTGGAGCTGGATTTAGATTTAGGAAGTTTGGTGCCCTTAAAGCCACGTACACACTTCCGACACAAGGACTGTTGAACATCCCCAAGCACATGACACAGCGGGACGAACAGCGATAGTTGTGTGCGTCGTATGCGTTTGGTCGGGCATCGTTTGTTAATCTGCCATGGCGGATCATGTATGACACCCCACTGAACACATACATTCGTGCGATTGTCACGCGTGTGGTGAGCGCTAGTGGTAATTTGTCGGTATCTGCATCAGAGCCGTGTACTAGGCTTTTACTCCCCCACAATGCAAGCAATACCCCCAAACCATGCCTGTTTTTTTTTTTGTGATTTACCGACTGTGAACCCACCCCGATATAATAAAAGGCTGGATGGACCCCACAGCTGAACCCCATGTCTGAAATGTGACTGCTTTCCCATTTACAATACGACCCATTAAACCAGCATATGATGGTTTTTATTCAGTTGCTTTTTTATTTATTCACTTAGATTGTAAGCTCTTCGGGGCAGGGATTTCATTTTTAATGTGTTAGGCTTGTTGCACTTATATCAATTTATACTAATTTTATATATATGATTTCTTAACCGATGTATGAATTGTATTTATTTAATAGAATTTTTATCTATCTGTATAATGGCTTGTACTTATCCCCTTGTTTGTATACCTCTGTATTTTATAAATGTACACGCTGCGTATCCAAGTGGGGCTTTATAAATAACATTATACATACATACTGTATACTCTGTATTGTTATATGTACAGCACGGCGTACCCAAGTGGGGCTTTATAAATAACATTATACATACATACTGTACTCTGTATTTTATAATAACAGCGCTGTGTCCCCAAGTGGCACTATATAATAACATATACATACATACTGTATACTCTGTATTTTATAATGTACAGCGCTGCTTACCCAAGTGGCGCTTTATAAATAACATTATATATACATACTGTATAATCTGTATTGTTATAATGTACAGCGCTGCTTACCCAAGTGGCGCTTTATAAATAACATTATATATACATACTGTATTACTCTGTATTTTATAATGTACAGCGCTGCGTACCCAGTGGCGCTTTATAAATAAAATTATACATACATAATAAGTTGCTTAGGAAAATAGTAAACTGGGGTAAATTTAGTCTGGGCACTACATACACCAACCAGGGGTTAATATCCTTTTACCATATTTTATTTTATCTACAACTTTCTTCAAATTTGATTTGTTTATACTGACCAATCAAAACTTGTTGAATCCAATTCACTGTCAGGTCATCCACCCTCCCATGTCAGCTCTAGGATGGCATAAACTCGAACTCGAACCCGAGTTCGAGCCGAACTGTTCGAGTTCGAACGGACCCCGAACTTCTCGAACTATCTCGGACGCGGACTTTCGATATTTCCCGGACTTTCGATGATTTATCGAATGTTCGACACGTTCGAGTATCGAATCCGCGAGTAAAATGTACATGGTATCTAGGCGCGAACATCGAATCTGCGAGTAAAGTCTCCATTACAGCCTATACACGGTATCGAATCTGCGAGTAAAATGTCCCGTTACCTCGAACGTTCGAAACGCGAAAGCTCGAAAGTAGCCGCGTGAGAGTAAAATCGATTTTACTTAAGTCCTGGATATTGGAACATGCTCCCCAGACCATTTCCCAGGTCCCACAGCCATTTACATTAAGTTACCATTAATATTTTAGTTGTATTTGACTCGAACTTTTCGAACTATTTGCCTCCCATAGACTTTAATGGGTCCTTTTTTTCGAACTTTCGAACTTTTACAATAGTTCGAAAGTTCAAAAACGGACCGAACTTTCAATATTCGACCACCTCTAGTCAGCTCTTATAGAGCTTTACATTTCATTAGTCACTTAGGTTTTGAACTGAAATTTTGACACATTCCCACAGAACCTCTGGTTACGTTTTTTTGTTCATCTCCATTTTTGCACTTGTGTAAGCTGCCTTAGGTTAAGGCCACACGTGACGGTACGGTAATGTGCGTGAGAAGTGCACCGTTACCATCTGTTTGCACAACCATTTGTGCAAAAGTCTTCAATGCGCACATGCAATCACACAGCACTCTGAAAAAATAATCGCATCGCATGCACGTAACCCCCAGATTAACATGCACTGCTCTGAAATTCGCACATGCTATGTATCATAAGTAGAGATGGCCGAACTATATAAAGTTCGGTCTATTTTCGAAAGTTCGAATTCGGACCCATTAAAGTCAATGTGGGAGTAATAGTTCGAAAAGTCTGGATGATTTTACAGCTAAACTAACAATGGTACTTACTGTAAATGGCTGTGGCACCTGGGAAATGGTCTGGGGAACAGGTCATTATCACGGAAACTTGTTAAAAACACTTCCTAAACACGAGCAGGAAATTGTCGGGGTTTTTGCGCAAGCTACATTCGAGGTTTACGGCCAATTCAAGGTTTAGCGAAATAGAACCATAATTATAACTCTCGAGGGTTACCGAACTAACAATAATTTTGAGGAGTACAAAAAAATACTTTTGAGGGTTAGTGAATGATACATTCTAGGTTAGCAAAACGATCCTAACATTCGAGGGTTACAAAAACGACAATACTTTTGAGGTTACCAAAATCAAAGGCTACATCGAGGGTTAGCGAAAACGATCCGTAAATTTGAGGGTTATCAAAAACGAAACAATACTTTCGAGGGTTAGCAAAATGATACATTCTAGGGTTACCGACCAGCCCGTAAATTCGATAATTTTCGATAATTAGCGAAAATACAGCCGCGAGTCCAAAAAAAATTAACTAGTTCGAACGGAAACTAGTTTGAATAGTTCGTGTTTGTCCGACTCATAAAGTTTGCTCGAACTCGGGTTGAAGTTCAGTTTTGGGTCCATCTCTAATCATAGTTCGTGAGAAAACATGCAAGTGTGCCCTAAGGCTCCTGCAAAATAAATCAATCATTGATTCTTGATGGTTTTCTTCAGCCTTTCTTTTAAACTCATTAAAACATTTCTATTTTTCCAATTCATTTGTATTACAAGGTTCATTGAAGCACATTGCAGTACAAGTATTAATAGAGGTGCTAACTAGTTCACCAGCTAACCATTTGGTGTCTCAGGGATTGTTAATTAGCATTTTAACACTACTATGCAAACCTCTAAGATATATTTCCTCATGCTCCATACGGATGTATTAATAACCCCTTGCCACCAATTGCGAGTTTTCAATCTTAATACCGATGCTAAGAATTAAATTCCCTTTAACAAGATGTTTCAGAAAAAGCTATAATCACTTAAACTTAGGGTAAAAAAACAAACAAACAATGCTTCCTATAATATGTTCGGTATTCCGTTTTTGAACTTCGAACTATATGGGAAGTTCGAAAGTTCGAAACGGACCCATTAAGTCAAAGTCGAGTCAAAACAGCTTGAAAGTTCTAATGAATACAATTAAAATATCAATGGTACTTACTTAATGTAAATGGCTGTGGGACCTGGGAATGTCTGGGGAACATGTTCGAATATCCAGGACTTTCCAAATCTATTTTATCTCACAGCGCGCTACTTTCAGCTCTCGCGTTCGAACATTCATAATTACCCATGAACAACTTCGCGGATTCGATATTCGATATATTTACTCTCATATAATAGACATTTTACTCGCAGATTCAATACTCCGAATAGGTATAATAGACATTTTACTCGCAATTCAATACTCGCGAATAGGTATAATAGACATTTTACTTGCAGATTCGATACTCCGCGTATAGTTATAATAGACATTTTACTTGCGGATTCGATACTCGCGTATAGTTTATAATAGACATTTACTCTGGATTCGTAGTTACTAGCGAATAGGTATAATAGACATTTACTCGGATATCGATACTCGCATATAGTTAATAGACATTTTACTCTGCTGATTCGATACTCGCGTAGAAGGTATATATAACATTTTACACTCATGCGTATAGGTATAATAGACTTTTACTTGCGGATTCGAACTCGCGTATAGGTATAATAACATTTACCTCGTGGATTCGATACTCGCGTATAGGTATAATAGTATGCATTTTCTCGCGTATAGGTATAATAGACATTTTAACTCGCGAGATTCGATACTCGCGTATAGGTATAATAGACATTTTACTCGATATCGTACTCGCGTATGGGTATAATAGATCATTCATTTACGAACTCGCGTATAGTATAATAGACATTAAACTTGCGGATTCGATACTCGCTGTATAGGTATAATAGACATTTTACATCGTGGATTCGTATACTCGCAGTATAGGTATAAAGACATCGACATTTTACTCGCGTACTAGTATTAATAGACATTTACTCTTGCGGATTCATACTCTCGTATGTTATAATAGACATTTACTTGCTGATTCGATCACCGCGTATAGGTATAATAGACATTTACTCGGTGATTCGATACTCGCGGATAGGTTAATAGACATTTTACCGCTAGAGGTATATATAGTACATTTTACTCGCGGTATTCGGATATTATACTCGCGTATAGGTATAAATGACATTTTACTCGCTGATTCGATACTCGTGTATAGGTATATAGACATTTATCTCGGTATAGGTATAATAGACATTTTTACTCGCGAATATTCACTTACTCGCGTAATAGGTATAATAGACATTTAACTCGCTGATTGCGATACTCGTGGTATAGGTATAATAGACATTTTACTCGCGTACTAGGTATAATAGACATTTTACTCGTCGGATTCGATAACATTCGCGTATAGGTATAAAAAGACCTTTATAGGTATAATAGACATTTTACTACTCGCGTGATTCGATACTCGCTGTATGGTATAAAGACATTTTTACTCGCGATTCGATACTCGCGTATAGGTATATAATAGACATTTTACTCGCGTATACTGCGTATAGTTATAGACATTTCACTTCGGATTTCGATACTCGCGTTATGAGGTATAGGGAAGTAATGATACTGGAGCAGTGAAATGGGTAAGTAGCTTGATACTCGAACAGGGAAGTAACGATACTGGAGCAGTGAAATGGGTAAGTAGCTTGATACTCGAACAGCGAAGTAATGATACTGGAGCAGTGAAATGGGTAAGTAGCTTGATACTGGAACAGGGACGATACAGGAGCAGTGAAATGGGTAAGTAGCTGATACTGAACAGGGAAGTAACGATACTGGGCAGTGAAATGGGTAAGTAGCTTGATACTCGACAGGTAAAGTAACGATACTGGAGCAGTGAAATGGGTAAGTAGCTTGATACTCGAACAGGTAAGTAACGATAGGAGCAGTGAAATGGGTAAGTAGCTTGATACTCGAACAGGGAAGGTAATGATACTGGAGCAGTGAAATGGGTAAGTAGCTTGATACTGGACAGGGACGAAGAGAAGAGTAATAGGAAGTACGATAATGAGCAGTGAAATGGGTAAGTGAGCTTGATACTAAAAGGTAAGTACGATACTGGAAGCAGTGAAATGGTAAGGAGCTTGATACTGGAACAGAAGTAACGATACGAGCAGTGAAATGGGTAAGTAGCTTGATACTGAACAGCGAAGTAATGATACTGGAGCAGTGAAATGGGTAAGTAGCTTGATACTCGAACAGGGAAGTAACGTACTGGAGCAGTGAAATGGGTAAGTAGCTGATACTCGAACAGGTAAGTAACGATACTGGAGCAGTGAATGGGGTAAGGTAGCTTGATACGGGAACATCTTGTCACAGTTAGCTATCATCATTGGTCACGCTAGCCATGTGATCTGTCCAGTTAGCTTCATCATTGGTCCCACTAGCACTAGTGATCTGTCACAGTTAGCTTATCATCATTGGTCCTTATCACTAGTGACTTCTCACAGTTAGCTTAATCATTGGTCACTACTAGTACTAGTGATCTGTCACAGTTAGCTTATCATCATTGGTCACTACTAGCACTAGTGATCTGTCACAGTTAGCTTATCATCATTGGTCACTACTAGCACTAGTGATCTGTTACAGTTAGCTTATCATCATTGGTCACTACTAGCACTAGTGATCTGTCACAGTTAGCTTATCTTATTGGTCACTACTAGCACTATGATCTGTCACAGTTAGCTTATCATCATTGGTCACTACTAGCACTAGTGATCTGTTACAGTGCTATCATCATTGGTCACTACTAGCATAGTATCTGTCACAGTTTGCTTATCATCATTGGTCACTACTGCACTAGTGATCTGTGCTCTGTCACAGTCTACGCACCATTGCACATGTGTTCGCTACATTCTGACAATATTAATAATCAGTCATGGACAGGTCGCCTACTGTATTGAGGCTCTCTGACAACGCGACAAGTTAGACCTAGCAAACTATTGTGAGCATGTTCACATCTTAAACTTAAAATAGTCATCAGCTAATTATAAAAAATAATTATTATTAAATAATAATAATTAATAAACCTTTATAGGGTCCTCACTAGAGATTTTTCAAAAACAAACCCAATAGAAGTCAATGTGAGACAGATATTTGATGCAAGACAATATTCCATATTTGATTTAGAATATCGATAATATGTATCTGAATATTCGTAATACATATTAAAAGTAGATATTGGTATTGAATATTTGATCATCGGTATTAAAAATTCTAATCCTGAAAACTTTTAATTCAAGAGTTCTTCGAAACTTCAAACTAGGATGGCCGGTTTGCGGATCCGAACCCGGATCCGCCGCGGATTTATCCCGTTCGCGAACGGCGATTTTCCAGATTTTCCGGATTTTCCCCGCTTCCGAACTCCGATTGCGGATTTTTCGTATTTTTCGAAAATTGAGAAAAGACGTAATTTCGAAAATTTTCGAAAATCAAGGATTTCTCTTATTTCCATAAGTACATATTTTCGAAAATTTGCGAAATTACGAGGATTAACACGTATTTTCGAAAATACTATTTCGAAATTTTCGAAAATACGCGAACCCCGTAATCTCGAAAATGTTCAAAAATACGAAAAATCTCGTAATTTAGAGGGTATTTTTCTTTTAATGGGTCCGCTCGCGGTTTTCGAACTTTCGAATTTTTTTCGAAAATTCGTGGATCCTCGGTGGAGCGGATTTTTGCGAAATTCGGACATCTCTATTCAAACCACAAGTTCGGAACGAACTTGAAACCCAACCCTAGTCCACACTGGTAAATTGTAAAGCTGGCAAATCAAACAGATGTTTTGTCTGATTTCAAAGTCAGAAATACAACCATGTACTATTGGGTATTTATACAATTCTTTCAGACTCATTTGAATTTAAACTTTAGTTCTCCTCATGAAATAAACTTATATCGTGGTTGTACTGAGATTATTTGATATCCTATTCAGGTGATATATGATATTTTTGGGGTTAGACAAGTAATATGAAAGGTTTATGGTGCACTTATTTCAATGTAATTATCTTTAGATACAAAGAAAATTGATCATCTGGGGTGAAATCTATTGCATTCTATTTCACTGTCTCAAGATCCTGAAAACTCATTAATTATTTACGTCCTAAAGAAAATAACGTCCATTCCCAGTAAATTCACTAAAACTAGAGGCTCCATTTTATATAGATAGATGTAACACAATCATAAAACTCTGGAATTACTGTAATATACAATTGTATTTAAATGCTCTAACTATTGTAATACATGATAAGTAATAATATGATAATAAGGTTTGTGGTTAATTATAAACCATTCCTATTTCTAACATGCAAACGCCGGAAGTAGGCATCAGAGTATTATAGTTGTGTCTGTGGAGCTGGATTTAGATTTAGGAAGTTTGGTGCCCTTAAAGCCATGTACCACTTCCGACACAAGGACTGTTGAACATCCCAAGCACATGACACAGGCGGGACGACAGGCCTAAGTTGTTGCGTGCGTATGCGTTTGGTCGGGCATCGTTTGTTAATCTGCCATGGCGGATCAACGTATGACACCCCACTGAACACATACATTCGTGCGATTGTCACTTTTGTGAACCGCTGTAGGTGGTAATTTGTCGGTATCTGCATCAGAACGTCGTGTACTAGCTTTACCTCCCCCAATGCAGCCATACCCCCAAACCATGCCTGTTTTTTTTTTTGTGATTTCCGACTGTGAACCCCCCCCCCCTGATATAATAAAAGGCTGGATGGACCCCACAGCTGAACCCCATGTCTGAAATGGTGACTGCTTTCCCATTTACAATACGACCCATTTATACCAGCATAGATGGTTTTTTATTCAGTTGCTTATTTATTTATTCACTTAGATTGTAAGCTCTTCGGGGCAGGGATTTCATTTTTAATGTGTTGAGGCTTGTTGCACTTATATCAATTTATACATAATTTATATATATGATTTCTTAACCGATGTATGAATTGTATTTATTTAATAGAATTTTTTTATCTATCTGTATAATGGCTTGTACTTATCCCCTTGTTTGTATACTCTGTCTTTTATAAATGACAGCGCTGCGTATCCAAGTGGGGCTTTATAATAACATTATACATACACTGTATACTCTGTATTGTTTTATAAGTACAGCACTGTGTACCCAAGTGGGCAGGGCTTTATAATAACATTAATAACATACGGTATACTCTGTATTTTATAATGTACAGCACTGTGTACCCAAGTGGGGCAGGGCTTTATAAATAACATTATACATACATACTGTATACTCTGTATTTTATAATGTACAGCGCTGCGTACCCAAGTGGCGCTTTATAAATAACATTATACATACATACTGTATACTCTGTATTTTATAATGTACAGCGCTGCGTACCCAGTGGCGTTTAATAATCATTATACATACATACTGTATACTCTGTATTTTATAATGTACAGCGCTGCGTACCCAAGTGGCGCTTTATAATAACATTAACATACTCTGTATACTCTGTATTTATAATGTACAGCGCTGCGTACCCAGTGGGCTTTATAAATAAAATTTATACATACATACATAGTTGCTTAGGAAAAGTAAACTGGGGTAAATTTAGTCTGGGCACTAACATACCAACCAGGGGTTAATATCTTTTACCATATTTTTATTTTATCTACAACTTTCTTCTAAATTTGATTTGTTTATACTGACCATCAAAACTTGTTGAATTCAATTCACTGTCAGGTCATCCACCCTCCCCATGTCAGCTCTAGGGATGGCATAGAACTCGAACTCGAACCCGAGTTCGAGCCGAACTGTTCGAGTTCGAACGGACCCAGACTTCTCGACTATCTCGGGACGCGGACTTTCGATATTTCCCGGACTTTCGATGATTTATCGAATGTTGAACGTTTCGAGTATCGAATCCGCGAGTAAAATATACATGGTATCTAGGCGCGAACATCGAATCTGCGAGTAAAGTCTCCATTACAGCCTATACCACGATCGAATCTGCGAGTAAAATGTCCCTGTACCTCGAACGTTCGAACGCGAAAGCTCAGAAGTAGCGCGCGTGAGAGTAAAACGATTTACTTAAGTCCTGGATATTGGAACATGCTCCCCAGACCATTTCCCAGGTCCCACAGCATTTACATTAAGTTACCATTAATTTTTATTGTATTTGACTCGAACTTTTCGAACTATTTGCCTCCCATAACTTTAATGGGTCCGTTTTTCGATCACTTTCGAACTTTTACAATAGTTCGAAAGTTCAAAACGGACCGAACTTTCAAGTTCGACCACCTCTAGTCAGCTCTTATAAGAGCTTTACTATTCATTAGTCACTACTAGGTTTTGAACTGAATATTTGACACATTCCACAAACCTCTGGTTACGTTTTTTTGTTCATCTCCATTTTTGCACTTGTGTAAGCTGCCTTAGGTTAAGGCCACACTGGACGGTACGGTAATGTGCGTGAGAAGTGCATCGTTACCATCTGTTTGCACAACCATTTGTGCAAAAGTCTCAATGCGCACATGGATCACACGCACTCTGCAAAATAAATCGCATCGCATGCAACGTAACCCCCCAGATTAACATGCACTGCTCTGAATTCGCACATGCTATGTATCATAAGTAGAGATGGCCGAACTATATAAAGTTCGGTCTATTTTCGAAAGTTCGAATTCCGGACCCCATTAAAGTCAATGTGGGAGTATAGTTCGAAAGTCTGGATGATTTTACAGCTACAACTAACAATGGTACTTACTGTAATGGCTGTGGCACCCTGGGAAATGGTCTGGGAACAGTCTTATCACACGGAAACTGTTAAAACACTTCCTAAACACGAGCAGGAAATTGTCGGGGTTTTGCGCAAGCTACATTCGATGGTTACGCCAATTCAAGGTTAGCGAAAATAGAACCATAATTCGAGGGTTACCGAAAACTAACATAATTTTGAGGAGTACCAGAAAAAATACTTTTGAAGGTTAGTGAATGATACATTCTAGGGTTAGCAAAAACGATCATACATTCGCGGTTAACAAAAACGAACAATACTTTTGAGGGTTACCAAAAATCAAAGGCTAACATTTGAGGGTTAGCGAAAACGATCCTAAATTGAGGGTTATCAAAACGAACAATACTTTCGAGGGTTAGCAAATATACATTCTAGGGTTACCGAAGCCCGTAAATTCGATAATTTTCGATAATTAGCGAAATACAGCGCGAGTCCAAAAAAATTAACTGATTCCGAACGGAAACTAGTTTGAATAGTTTTGTCGTGTTTCCGAACTCATAAAGTTTGGCTCGAAACTCGGGTTGAAGTTCAGTTTTGGGTCCATCTCTAATCATAAGTGCGTGAGAAAACATGCAAGTGTGCCCTAAGGCTCCTGCAAAATAAATCAACTCATTGATTCTTGATGTTTTCTTCAGCGTTTCTTTTAACTAACCATTAAACATTTCTATTTTTCCAATTCATTTTGTATTACAAGGTTCATTGAAGCACATTGCAGTACAAGTATTAATAGAGGTGCTAACTAGTTCACCAGGCTAACCATTTGGTGTCTCAGGGATTGTTTTAATTGCATTTTAAACACACTATGCAACCTCTAAGATATATTTCCCTCATGCTCCATACGGATGTATTAATAACCCCTTGCCACCAATTGCAGTTTTCATCTTAATACCGATGGCTAAGAATAAATTCCTTAAGCAATGTTATCAGAAAAAGCTATAATCACTTAAACTTAGGGTAAAAAAACAAACAAACAATGCCTTCCTATTAATGTTCGGTCCGTTTTTTGAACTTCTAACTATATGGGAAGTTCGAAAGTTCGAAACGGACCATTAAGTCAAAGTCGAGTCAAAATAGCTTGAAAGTTCTAATGAATACAATTAAAATATCAATGGTAACTTAATGTAAATGGCTGTGGGACCTGGGAATGGTCTGGGGAACATGTTCGAATATCCAGGACTTTCCAAAAATCGATTTTACTCTCAACGACGCGCGCTACTTTCAGCTCTCGCGTTCGAACATTCGATAATTATCCCATGACAACTCGCGGATTCGATATTCGATATTTACTCTCGTATAAGTATAATAGACATTTTACTCGCAGATTCAATACTCGCGAATAGGTATAATAGACATTTTACTCGCAGATTCAATACTCGCGAATAGGTATAATGACATTTTTACTTGCGGATTCGATACTCGCGTATAGTTATAATAGACATTTACTTGCGGATTCGATACTCGCGTATAGTTATAAGAGACATTTACTTTTTTGCGGGATTCGATACCGGTATAGTTATAATAGACATTTACTCGTGGATTCGATATTTACTAGCGAATAGGATATAAGACATTTTACTCGCGGATTCGATACTCGCGTATAGGTATAATACCATTTTACTCGCTGATTCGCTACTCGCGTATAGGTATAATAGACATTTTACTCGCGTATAGGTATATAGACATTTTACTCGCGGATTCGATACTCGCGTATAGGTAAATAGACATTTTCTTCTCGCTATAGGTATATAGACATTTTAACTCGCGGATTCGAATACTCGCGTAATAGGTATAATAGACATTTTACTCGCAGATTCGATACTCGCGTATAGGTATAATAGACATTACTACTCGCGGATAGGTATAATAGACATTTAACTTGCGGATATCGATACTCGCGATAGGTATAATAGACATTTTACTCGTGGATTCGATACTCGTGTATAGGTATAATAACATTTAACTCGCGGATTCGATACTCGCGTATGTAGTAAATAGACATTTTAACTCGCTGGATTTCGATACTCGCGTATAGGTATAATAGACATTTTACTCGCGTATAGGTATAATAGACATTTTATTTGCGGATTTGATACTCGCGTATAGGTATAATAGACATTTCACTTGCTGATTCGATACTCGCGTATAGGTATAATAGACATTTTACATGTGGATTCGATACTCCGGTATAGTGTAAATAGATTTCACTTGCTGATTCGATACTCGCGTAATAGTATAATAGACATTTTACTTTACTCGTGGATTCGATACTCGCGTATAGGTATATGACATTTTACTCGCTGATTCGTACTACTCGCTATAGGTAAATGAACATTTTACTCGCGTAATAGGTATAATAGACATTTTACTCGCGGATTCGATACTCGCGTAAGGTATAATAGACAGTTTTAATCGCGCATGAGTAATATAAGACATTTTACTCGCGGATTCGATACTCGCGTATAGGTATAATAGACATTTAACTCGCATTCGATACCGCGTATGTATAATGACTTTTACTCGCGGATAGGATAAGACATTTAACTTGCGGATTCGATACTCGCGTATAGGTATAATAGACATTTTACTCGTGATTCGATACTCGTGTATAGGTATAAAGACATTTTACACTCGCGGATTCGATACTCGCGTATAGGTATAATAGACAATTTGACTTCGCTGATTCGATACTTTCGCGTATAGGTAATAATAACATTTTACTCGCTTATAGGTATAATAGACCATTTTATTTGCGGATTTGATCTCCGCGTATAGGTATAATAGACATTTCACTTGCTGATTCGATACTCGCGTTATAGGTAAATAGACATTTTACCATGTGGATTCGATACCGCGTATAGGTATAATAACATTTTCACTTGCTGATTCGATACTCGCGTATAGGTATAATAGACATTTTACTCTGATTCGATACTCGCGTATAGGTATAATAGACATTTTATACTCTCGCTGATTCGATACTCGCGTATAGGTATAATAGACATTTTACTCGCGTATAGGTAATAATAGACAATTTAGTTGCGGATTTGATACTCGCATATAGTTAATAGACATTTTACTCGTGAATCGATACCGCGTATAGGTATAATAGACATTTTACTCGCGTATAGGTATAATAGACATTTTACCTCGCGGATTCGATACTCGCGTATAGGTATAATAGACTTTTACCCTTCTCGCAGATTCGATACTCGCGTATAGGTAATAATAGACATTTTACCGCGTATAGGTATAATAGCCATTTACTGCGGATTCGATACTCGCGTATAGGTATATAGACATTTTACTCGTGGATTCGATACTCGCGTATAGGTATAGTAGACATTTTACTCGCGATAGGTATAATAGAACATTTTACTTGCGAATCGATACTCGTGTATAGGTATAAATACATTTCACTTGCTGATTCGATACTCGCGTATAGGTATACTAGACATTTTACCTCGCGTATAGGTATAATAGACCATTTTACTTGCGGATTCGATACTCGCGTATAGGTATAATAGACATTTCACTTGCTATTTCCGATACTCGCGTATAGGTATAATAGACATTTTTACTCGCGTATAGGTATAATAGAACATTTTACTTGGCCTGATTCGTACTCGCGTATAGTATATAGACATTTTACACTCGCGGTATAGTATATAGACATTTTACTCGCGGATTCGATACTCGCGTCACTAGTGCTAGTAGTGACCATGATGATAAGCTAACTGTAACAGATCACTAGTGCTAGCAGTGAAAAATGATGATAAGCTAACTGTGACAAATCACCAATGTAGCAGCGACCAAAGCCATCTTGTATCTGTCCTTAATCTTGTGGGTTAAGACAAGGCTTAGACCCCTGTGTTATATATTTGGCATTGAAGTCCTTGTAATTCTCCCTCGTTGAATTTAACTCAAGGTGTCTCCACTGTTATATGAAAATATATTTTAAGTTTGTTGCGCAGTGTTTTCTATCTACAGTCTGTGATTGCAGAGGCCATTAGTAACCCTTTACTATACACTAGTGGACCTGACCAATTACGGCCCACTTTGCTGTTTCTTGTCAGCTTCGGAGTTGGAAGTGGCAGAGGATGAAATCTTGTTTTCACAGGAGGAAGCCCCATTTAGAAGCTTTTTAGCTTCTATATTTTATTTAATTTTACTGTACCCTCTAGAAGTTTATGTGATGGGAGGAAAAGATTGCTTTATTGTTAATAATGCTTTTCTTCCTTTTGCTATGTGCAACTTAGCAGCTGATGAAGTTATTCAAGACTTTGAGGCTTTTTGCCACACATCTTCGACTGATTTAAAAGCATGCTCCTTTGGGATTATTATTGTTCAGGTTGAGGAATGGGTTTTGTTATTCTACCTCTACAAAGGACTGTCATAGCATTTAAATTTTATTTTTTTTGATGGCTTGGTAGGGTAAAGACTATTTTTTTTTTCCAACCTAATTTTGTTTTACAAAGTGGCACACTTTACATTTCTGTAACTTTCAACCTGAATTTTCTTTGATGAAGTGGAAAAGGAACTGTGTTTATTAAAGGGCATGTCCACCCCCAAACTATAATTAACCCACTACTGGCCCCACCATGTGTGTGTGTAAAAATCCTTACCTCACATCCCAGCTCCTTATGGTTCTCCTGTAGTTCCCCCCCAAAGTCCCAATAACTGACCACCAGGAGGTTAGCAGAGTCCATATGGACCCTGCCTCTTGTCTCCCCTTCGGGAGAAGTCTGGCATGCGCACTGCAGCCATCCCCCCCCCTCCTTTCCCCCCCTCTCCCTCCCGATTTTGTCTCCTCCCCCTAGTGTAAAATCCTTTTTATATTATGTACTGTCTTCCCCAGCCCCAACCAAATAACTATTATTTACAGAACATGCCCAGATCTTACTAACCTGCTCTCTCCTTCGCCGGTCTGAACTCCCGGCAGCCGCGTCGTGATTGGCTGCCTCTCAGCCAATCACGACGCGGCTGCTGGTCCTGCCTCCTGCTGCATTCCTTGACAAGCAGAGGGCCGGGGTTAGTGCAGCGAAGGATAGAGGCATGGTAAGTAAAGATTGAGGCACTTTCTGAAAATAATAGTTATGCGGTTGGGGCTGGGGAAAGAGCAGTACATTTTATACAAGGTTTATTACAAGGGTGGACATGCCCTTTAATAACAACCCCCACTCCCTTTGAGACTACCCATGGTGAGGACCTAAACTGCCAGGTCCTTACCCTTGGCTTCATCTTTTAACTCCTGCACCAACCTGTTACAGTTGAGCCATGGGCGTTGTGTTCCCAACCTCCCTCCTCACCCGGGGGTACTACCAATAGAAGACATGCTTCTTAACTGCGTTCTTCCTATTGGTCAGCTCACAGCATGAGGGAGGAATTAAAGAACAATGTGGCAACAATCTCAACTCAAAGATAGTGCAGGAGTTAAACCCAGGACAGAATACCTAGAGGTTAAGTCCTCACACTGGGTAGTCCAAGAATAATGAGAGAGAGAGGAAGAAACGGAAAGAACAGTACAAAGGCTTTCCCAAATTAAATGAATTACTGCACTGCTGAAAAGAAAATGTATTTAGCAGTGTGGTTAAGGCTTAGTTCACACTACAAAGTGCTCTAATCATATGAAATACATATGCATTATCAAGCGATGTGTGTTATTTTGCCTGCTTTTGTGTGCATTACTGTGCAATTCAATGCTTTTTTGTGAGTTTTCCTTTGCTAGTGATTGTGGGATGATCGCACACAAAGGCATTCCAACGGTGTACAAATTGTTAGTATGCGGTTTTTCAATGCTCCCATTGACTTGTAATGATGGATGTGGGCTCCACAAGGCGTACAAATCCATGAAGCTGTACTTTATCGCAGCGCAATTCAATGCAATGAAAGCTCTGCGTCATCGCTACAATATGATTGCGTTATAACACTAATAAACGTCCATTGTGAATAACTGGTGAATTATCTATAGGGGAATTGAACTAGTTCTGTACATAAGTATGTATATTCATGATTGGGAATTACGTATGTGAGATTCTATTATCCCTCCCATAGTTTTATTTTATACTAAAGTTCATTACTGTCTTTTATCACAGCTACAGTGTGAACAGCCAAGCAAGATGCACCTAAATAATGCACCACTTTAAGGAACCTTTCTAGAGCTGCTCCTATTCCCAATTATTAAAAAAAAAAACATTTATTTAAAATGTCTTGTGTCAAACACGAGACATGAAAAACAGAGGTGTTGTGAGTCGTATGTACTTAACTGCTATTATCCCACTTAAAGTCTACAGCGTTAATAAAATATTCAAAGAAAGGAAGAGGTACAGACTTTACAAATCAGAAACACTTTTATGTGTTGTTTGCTCAATTGGGATTCATTAGAGATGGACCAATCAATTAAAGAGCAATTGGACAGGAGACTTGCTGACCAAGCAGAATAGGCTGACAGCTCTGACCTAGCAGACGGCTATTCAGCAGCTTACTGAGGAAAGTTGATAGGAACAATAAGATGAGAATCAGATTGAATTTCAGTGGGGCAATGGCTGGTGGATTTAAAGTGTTGCCTGCTGACGTAGAACAAGATGAAGACATTTCCCACAGACAGTACTGAATAATCAATCTACACGCAGTGGCAGAAAGATGGCACATTTGATCTTTCTGGACAATCATTGCAGTATGGGACTCGTTTATTATAAGCCAACAAGCCAAACTGCATCTTTTTTGTTAACAATCCCCTTATTCTTGTGCTGATTCCACTTGCTTCTAGCTAACATTTCCCTGAATAACCCCTCTGCCTTTAGTGCTGGTAATTAACATTGACTGCTTTGGAGAAATCCCCAGGAACTAAAAAAACCTTTTATTTATTTGTCAATGGATAGCAAAAAAATGTTCCCATCTAGAACTAGTGAAAGTAGAAAATCCCCTGGGAAGATATTTGTACAGTGAGCTAGAAACTCACTTTGTTGTATATTTAAAGGAATATAGTTAGGCAGCTATACTTACGTAAAGTCACACACAGCCAGGAGATGGGGGCAAACCGGACCTGGTGAGCACAACTTTAGCTAAGTATAGCTGCCAAACTGTAAGTTAATGTTTCACCCTGGGTACTTCAGTGGGGAAAAGGAGGAGGGGGAGGTGTGATAATAACGGCCCTAAGGGACTGTGCTACTTAAAAAGGAGAGAGGTCCAGTTCTGAGTTTAGGCTAAGGGATGGAAGCAGAAGGCTGGTTACTGGAATAGCTGGATACTGAAGAGCAGATACATGGCTGGATACTGGAACAGGTAAGTAACTGGATAATGGAGTGGTGGGACAGGTGAGTAGCTAGATACTGGAAGAGGAAAGTAACTGGATACTGGAGTGGTGGGACAGGTGAGTAGCTGGATACTGGAACAGTAAAAGTAACTGGATACTGGAGTGGTGGGACAGGTGAGTAGCTGGATACTGGACAGTAAAAGTAACTGGATACTGGAGTGGTGGGACAGTGAGTAGCTGGATACTGGAACAGTAAAAGTAACTGGATACTGGAGTGGTGGGACAGGTGAGTAGCTGGATACTGGAAGAGGAACGTAACTGGATAATGAAGTGGTGGGACAGGTGAGTAGCTGGATGCTGGAAGAGGAACGTAACTGGATACTGGAGTGGTGGGACAGGTGAGTAGCTGGATACTGGAACAGTAAAAGTAACTGGATACTGGAGTGGTGGGACAGGTGAGTAGCTGGATACTGGAACAGTAAAAGTAACTGGATAGAGAGTGGTGGGACAGGTGAGTAGCTGGGATGCGGAAGAGGAACGTAACGGATACTGGATGGTGGGACATGGTGAGTAGCTGGATACTGGAAGAGGAACGTAACTGGATATGGAGGGTGGGACAGGTGGTAGAGGGATACTGGAAGAGGAAAGTAACTGGATACTGGAGGGTGGGACAGGTGAGAGGCAAAGTTAACAATGATGGAGGTGCACTCTCTCCAACACTGGGTGCAGACACCTCTATGGTTCTTCCTTAGGAACGACGACATCCGAGGAAAAAATACACTGAGGGTCGCACTGAGCTGGAAAGTAACTGGTACTAGAGTGGTGGGACAGGTGAGTAGCTGGATACTGGAAGAGGAAAGTAACCGGATACTGGAGGTGGGGACAGGTGAGTAGCTGGATATGAAACAGTAAAAGTTACTGGATACTGGAGTGGTGGGACAGGTGAGTAGCGGATACTGGAACAGTAAAGTAACTGGATACTGGAGTGGTGGGACAGGTGAGTAGCTGGATACTGGAACAGTAAAGTAACTGGATACTGAGGAGTGGTGGGACGGTGAGTAGCTGATGGATAACTGGAAGAGGAACGTAACGGATACTGGAGGTGGTGGGACAGGTGAGTAGCTGGATACTGGAAGAGGAAACGTAACTGGATACTGGAGTGGTGGGACAGGTGAGTAGCTGGATACTGGAAGAGGAACGTAACGATACTGGAGTGGGTGGGACAGGTGAGTAGCTGGATACTGGAAGAGGACGTAACTGGATATGTGGGGTGGGACAGGTGAGTAGCTGGATACTGGAAGAGGAACGTAACGGATACTGGAGTGGTGGGACAGGTGAGTAGCTGGATACTGAAACAGTAAAAGTTACTGGATACTGGAGTGGTGGGACAGGTGAGTAGCTGGATACTGGAAGTAAAAGTAACTGGATACTGGAGGTGGGACAGGTGAGTAGCGGATACTGGACAGTAAAGTAACCGGATACTGGAGTGGTGGGACAGGTGAGTAGCTGGATACTGGAAGAGGAACGTAACTGGATACTGGAGGGTGGGACAGGTGAGTAGCTGGATACTGGAAGAGGAAAGTAACTGGATACTGGAGGGTGGGACAGGTGAGTAGGCAAAGTTAACAATGATGGAGTGGTGCACTCTCTCCAACACTGGGTGCAGACACCTCTATAGGTTCTTCCCTTAGGAACCGACGACTCCGCAGGAAAAAAATACAACTGAGGTCGCACTGGAGCTGGAAGGAACTGGGTACTAGAGTGGTGGGACAGGTGAGTAGCTGGATACTGGAAGAGGAAAGTAACCGGATACTGGAGTGGTGGGACAGGTGAGTAGCTGGATACTGAAACAGTAAAAGTTACTGGATACTGGAGTGGTGGGACAGGTGAGTAGCTGGATACTGGAACAGTAAAAGTAACTGGATACTGGAGTGGTGGGACAGGTGAGTAGCTGGATACTGGAACAGTAAAAGTAACTGGATACTGAGGAGTGGTGGGACAGGTGAGTAGCTGGAACTGGAAGGAACGTAACCGGATACTGGAGTGGTGGGACAGGTGAGTAGCTGGATACTGGAAGAGGAACGTAACTGGATACTGGAGTGGTGGGACAGGTGAGTAGCTGGATACTGGAAGAGGAATGTAACCGGATACTGGAGTGGTGGGACAGGTGAGTAGCTGGATACTGGAAGAGGAACGTAACTGGATACTGGAGTGGTGGGACAGGTGAGTAGCTGGATACTGGAAGAGGAACGTAACTGGATACTGGAGTGGTGGGACAGGTGAGTAGCTGGATACTGGAACAGGAAAGTAACTGGATACTGGAGGGTGGGACAGGTGAGTAGCTGGATACTGGAAGAGGAAAGTAACTGGATACTGGAGTGGTGGGACAGGTGAGTAGCTGGATACTGGAACAGGAAAGTAACTGGATACTGGA
Organism: Hymenochirus boettgeri; assembly: GCA_019447015.1. NCBI lineage: Eukaryota > Metazoa > Chordata > Amphibia > Anura > Pipidae > Hymenochirus > Hymenochirus boettgeri. The sequence continues at coordinate 29,024,950 of CM033476.1, read as the reverse complement.
GGGTGGGACAGGTGAGTAGCTGGATACTGGAAGAGGAAAGTAACTGGATACTGGATGTGTGGTGGGACAGGTGAGTAGCTGGATCTGGAACAGGAAAGTAACTGGATACTGGAGGGTGGGACAGGTGAGTAGCTGGATACTGGAAGGGAAGTAACTGGATAATGGAGGGTGGGACAGGTGAGTAGCCGGATACTGGAGAGGAAGTAACTGGGTACTAGAAGTGGTGGGACAGGTGAGTACGTGGATACTGGAAGAGGAAAGTAACCAGATAACTGGAGTGGTGGGACAGGTGAGTAGCTGGATACTGGAGCAGGAAAGTAACTGGATACTGAGAGTGGTGGGACAGGTGAGAGTAGCTGATACTGGAACGTAAAAGTAACTGGATACGGAGTGGGGGACAGGTGAGTAGCTGGATATGGAACAGTAAAAGTAACTGGATACTGGAGTGGTGGGACAGGTGAGTAGCGGATACTGGAACAGGAAAGTAACTGGATACTGGAGTGGTGGGACAGGTGAGTAGCTGGATCTGGAAGAGGAACGTAACCGGATACTGAGAGTGGTGGGACAGGTGAGTAGCTGGATACTGGAAGAGGAACGTAACTGGATACGGAGTGGTGGGACAGGTGAGTAGCTGGATACTGGAAGAGGAACGTAAGGATACTGGAGTGGTGGGACAGGTGAGAGCTGGATACTGGAAGAGGAACGTAAACGGATACTGGAGTGGTGGGACAGGTGAGTAGCTGGATACTGGAAGAGGAACGTAACTGGATACTGGAGTGGTGGGACAGGTGAGTAGCTGGATACTGGAAGAGGAACGTAAGGATATGGAGTGGTGGGACAGGTGAGTAGCTGGATACTGGAAGAGGAACGTAACTGGATACTGGAGTGGTGGGACAGGTGAGTAGCTGGATACTGGAACAGGAAAGTAACTGGATACTGGAGGGTGGGACAGGTGAGTAGCTGGATACTGGAAGAGGAAAGTAACCAGATACTGGAGTGGTGGGACAGGTGAGTAGCTGGATACTGGAACAGGAAAGTAACTGGATACTGGAGGGTGGGACAGGTGAGTAGCTGGATACTGGAGCAGGAAAGTAACTGGATACTGGAGTGGTGGGACAGGTGAGTAGCTGGATACTGGAACAGGAAAGTAACTGGATACTGGAGGGTGGGACAGGTGAGTAGCTGGATACTGGAAGAGGAAAGTAACTGGATACTGGAGGGTGGGACAGGTGAGTAGCCGGATAGGAGCAGGAAAGTAACTGGGTACTAGAGTGGTGGGACAGGTGAGTAGCTGGATACGGAAGAGGAAAGTAACCAGATACTGGAGTGGTGGGACAGGTGAGTAGCTGGATACTGGAGCAGGAAAGTAACTGGATACTGGAGTGGTGGGACAGGTGAGTAGCTGGATACTGGAACAGTAAAAGTAACTGGATACTGGAGTGGTGGGACAGGTGAGTAGCTGGATACTGGAACAGTAAAAGTAACTGGATACTGGAGTGGTGGGACAGGTGAGTAGCTGGATACTGGAACAGTAAAAGTAACTGGATACTGGAGTGGTGGGACAGGTGAGTAGCTGGATGCTGGAAGAGGAACGTAATCGGATACTGGAGTGGTGGGACAGGTGAGTAGCTGGATACTGGAAGAGGAACGTAACTGGATACTGGAGTGGTGGGACAGGTGAGTAGCTGGATACTGGAAGAGGAACGTAACCGGATACTGGAGTGGTGGGACAGGTGAGTAGCTGGATACTGGAAGAGGAACGTAACTGGATACTGGAGTGGTGGGACAGGTGAGTAGCTGGACACTGGAAGAGGAACGTAACTGGATACTGGAGTGGTGGGACAGGTGAGTAGCTGGATACTGGAACAGGAAAGTAACTGGATACTGGAGGGTGGGACAGGTGAGTAGCTGGATACTGGAGCAGGAAAGTAACTGGATACTGGAGGGTGGGACAGGTGAGTAGCTGGATACTGGAAGAGGAAAGTAACTGGATACTGGAGTGGTGGGACAGGTGAGTAGCTGGATACTGGAACAGGTAAGTAACTGGATACTGGAGTGGTGGGACAGTTGAGTAGCTGGATACTGGAAGAGGAACGTAACTGGATACTGGAGTGGTGGGACAGGTGAGTAGCTGGATACTGGAAGAGGAACGTAACTGGATACTGGAGTGGTGGGACAGGTGAGTAGCTGGATACTGGAAGAGGAACGTAACTGGATACTGGAGTGGTGGGACAGGTGAGTAGCTGGATACTGGAACAGGAAGTAACTGGATACTGAGTGGTGAAATGGTGAGTAGCTGGACCACGGAGCAGCTTAGTAACTGGATACTGGAGCGGTGGAACAGGGGAGAAGCTGGATAAAGGAACATGTAAGTAGTGGATACTGGAGTGGTGAAAACAGGGGAACATTAATACTGGAATAGGTAAGTAACTGGATACTGGAGCGATGAAACAGGGGAGAAGCTGGACACGGGAACGGTAAAGTAGTAAAGTAACGTACTAGAGCAGTGTGAAAGGGTAAGTAGTTGGATACTGGAACAGGGAGTAAGGAAGTAACGATACAGGAGCAGTGAAATGGGTAAGTAGCTTGATACTCGAACAGGTAAGTAACGATACTGGAGCAGTGAAATGGGTAAGTAGCTTGATACTCGAACAGCGAAGTAATGATACTGGAGCAGTGAAATGGGTAAGTAGCTTGATACTGGAACAGGGAAGTAACGATACACGATACAGGAGCAGTGAATGAATGGGTAAGTAGCTTGATACTGAACAGGTAAGTAACGATACTGGGCAGTGAAATGGGTAAGTAGCTTGATACTCGAACAGGTAAGTAACGATACGGAGCAGTGAAATGGGTAAGTAGCTTGATACTCGAACAGGTAAGTAACGATAGGAGCAGTGAAATGGGTAAGTAGCTTGATACTCGAACAGGCGAAGTAAGATACTGGAGCAGTGAAATGGGTAAGTAGCTTGATACTGGACAGACGGAGACAAGTAGAATAGTATACGAATGAGCAGTGAAATGGGTAAGGAGCTTGATACTAAAAGGTAAGTAACGATACTGGAGCAGTGAAATGGGTAAGGAGCTTGATACCGAACAGTAAGTAAGATACTGAGCAGTGAAATGGGTAAGTAGCTTGATACTGAACAGCGAAGTAATGATACTGGAGCAGTGGAAATGGGTAAGTGAGCTTGATACTGGAACAGGGAAGTAACGTACTGGAGCAGTGAAATGGGTAAGTAGCTGATACTCGAACAGGTAAGTAACGATACTGGAGCAGTGAAATGGGTAAGTAGCTTGATACTGGAACAGGGAAGTAACGATACAGGAGCAGTGAAATGGGTTAGTAGCTTGATACTGAACAGGGTAAGTAAGATACTGGAGCAGTGAAATTGGTAAGTAGCTTGATACTCGAACAGCGAAGTAATGAACTGGAGCAGTGAAATGGGTAAGTAGCTTGATACTCGAAAGCGAAGTAAGTAATGATACTGGAGCAGTGAAATGGTAAGTAGCTTGATACAATTGCAGTGTAAAAGATTCTTAACATTTCGATTTCTAAGGCTAGGTCACACTGCCCAGTCATTCGTTGCCTGTTCACACTGTTATTAAATGTGACCTATATGGTAAAAACCGTCCTTCCTACCTAAGTCATCTGACTTGAATCTGATTTAGACCACATATATATGTGGTCAAAGTCTGATTCAAAAAAATTAGATTCAAATCCAATTTGGCTTGTTTACATTGTTTTTAATTATAAGACGTGGGTTAGATTTGAGGGGGAAAAAATCGGATTTTGGACGCCTTTTGTGCAGAATGAGCCTAGCCTAAGCGTCAGGAGTTAAGGCGCATATGTCAAAAGCCACCAGAAATTTACTGCACTCTTTTAGAAAATGCTTTACCACCTGTGTAAAGACAGAGTGAGTTCATGAACAATAAATTATTATTTTTATTATGGATTTATATAGTGCCAACACTTTACAATAACATAGTCATACATGTTACATACAAGGAAAGTACATATAATACAAAGTCATACATATTACATACAAGGGTAATGCATACAATATAATACCTTATGTATACTTTATGGACTCTATGAGAACAAATTCCTGAATGTGGGTGTGGGAAGCAGGGGTGCCCCTACCATGAAGCAAGTTGAAACATTTGCTCAGGGCGCACCCCCTGCAGGACACTTAAAAGGCGGCAGTTAAAAAAATCCTCCTTCCTGCAATACTGCATTTCAGCACCAGTCCACCAATCAGTGTTAAGTCAGCCATCCAGTTCACCAATCAGTGATAGTCAGCCCTCCAGTCCACCAGTGTTAGTCAGCCTGCCATACCCACCTCCACAAGCGATGCCTATGTTACCTGATGAAGCCATTCCTGCTTCAGGTGCCACCCCCCATCTGCTAATAGGCGGCATTTAAATGTTGTTTTAGGTGTCAAAAACCCTAGGAACACCCCTGGTGGGAAGAGGGGACAAGGGTGAATGAGAGGAGGATATAATTTTGCAGAGCGGAGGTTACGCCTTTGGATCAGCTCTGAGATGCATGGTGGGGGCTGTATAAGCGCCTGGTAGGGTAAGCAGTACATGTAAATATGTAATCCCCACAGAGAGAGGCCCTTTACTAAACTTGGTACACAAATATATACCCAAATATTATATTTTACAGTTATCATGCATAAAAAACCCTTTAAGTCTATAATAACATGTTATTGTAAGTGAGAATGTTAAATCTAAGTCTAGGCAACTTCTTATTCCATAAAATTGTAATTGCTCTTCCTAAATGGAGGGGCTAAATGTGTCTGCTACAGTGTAGACTGTAGTTTTACATTGCTAGCATGTAAACATGTTGTGTGTTTTATCCTGCCTAACTTTATGATTTCACGGGAACTTTGCCAATTCCTCTGTTAAAAATATCTCCTGTAGTGTAATCTTCTGTCCCTCCTCATCCAATATACCTCAATCTTTTGTTTGATTTAGACTAACCCCCATTTGCCAGGATTGAAGAAATGCATCACATGACATGGTTGCCCCCAGGTTAAAGTGTATGGTATACCAGCAGCGGCCAGAGAGCCCTGTGAGTTGCCACAAGCAAACTGAGAGACAGGGGACAACTGACACCGTATAAACAGAGCAGTCAGGCCGAGGCCACACCACAGTGCGTAGTAGCGGACTGCATTGCATGCCCATTTCTGGTGTGCGCTGCTATTGTGCAATGCACATGCAAAAAAATCCAGATCCAGTGTGGCCACGCCAATTGCCTAATGCTAGTGTGCACTTTTTAACGCAATCGGATCAGGCGTTAAAACCTGGCAGTGGGGCCTAACCCTCAGGAACCCTGCAAATGTCATGCACAGGAGAAGCAAGGTGCAGCACAAGGGAGTAGATATGTGCAAAGTGAAAACAAATGGCTAGTCTAGATGGCAAAGGTCAAATACCAACGTGGAGACCAAACACAGGAAACACATCATCACTAAGCTAAGTACTACAACAGGCAAAAGGGCACAGCAGCTGGCAGATCTCTAAGGGGAGTGAGAGCTGATCAGTAGGCACCAAAAAGTCGGGATGGATTCTATTTGCAGGAGATAGGACAGAGCAGTAAAGGGCTGGTTATTTGAAGTAATAAGTAAATCTCCTCAAGCTGTTCTCCAACAGAAAGCACAGTCTTGTTAACAACCCAGCAATGGGCTGAAGGTGTAGGAAATTTCATAAGTGTGCATGAACACAGAACGCAGGTAGACAAATTCTTACATTTAGCCTATGTCAGTTAGTCATTGCAGCTCTCAAGTCCTGGGTTTAAAATTCAATTTTGAATCCTCCCTTAGACTAGAGGAGGTTTCACAGGATTCACATAATTGCCAACAGATACTTGTACAAGTCATTCTGAATTGAGAGATCCAGTCGGATGACTAGCGAAACGTCTTCAAGAACTAAACTTCAAGTCCAGTTGATGTAACTGAATACAACAGATGACCTGGGTGAATGAACCTTCACAAGCAAATCCTTCCCTTAGACACATCTGCAAGGAGTTTGTATGTTTTCTCTGTGCTGCCCTAACCATAAAGGCACACAGATAGGTTGTATTTGTGAAATAAAGTGATTTGGACTGTAAATTCTTTGATAAAGAAGCACACAGCTGCAAAACATGATGCTTCAGTGCACAAAATAAAGTTTTTCTGCAGTATAATTCCTTGCTGTTGGACTGTTCCACTTAAGACTGAGTGGAGTGGGGTTTGAGCTAGACATTGAACTCTTCTGTGTGAGTAGCTACAATCCTTTTATACGCTATTGTAAGCTCTTTGGGCCAGGGATTGATGTAAATGGATTAAATAATGAAGTGTAAATGTAGCGCTATATAAGAAATAAAATACATACATACATACAAGTGTCCATACCGCATAAAATGAGGCTACCATTGGATGACCCTATATTGATTAAAATATTCAATACATTAACATAAAAATGTATAAAACCATTGATGAAACCCAGCAATACCCATTGATGTAGAGTTAATTTCCTTCCCAGTCTATTTACAAACACTCCACTTGAATGCAATTCCTCATTAAAACTGCTGATCAGTTCCATGACTGTATGCGAGAACCTACGTGAAATAACAAGAGAAAAGCAGCTGCTCTAGTAAACCAGTATGGCATTTCTAGAATGAAACTCTTCAGAATAATGACACATCTGAAAGGAAACACCATATTAGATCTATTACTATGTTAGGGAGTTTCTATAAGAAGAAATGCATCATGTTTCAAAATCTTAACAGTTTCAGAACAATAATATTCTCTCATTGCTGGTGAAAAGGCATATTTTAGTCAGCACACAGAAAGTGTCAATTTTCAGGTAACTTTACACTAATGTAAGAGGATTCTACGGAGTTGGCCCAACTTTTCATTCCCCTTGTGGCCAAATGTTTATTGGATATCTCGTCTGATGTGACTGGGGGTTTCAAGAGAAATGTCAAAATACTCTTGTTTTCCAATATACTAGCACAAGTTAAAGAAGCAAAATACTGACCGAGACAGATCACTCTTATTATTTGCTACTTTCAACAAAACTTTTAAAGAGAATGAAACCCAGAAAATTAAAGTTTGAGTTAGAAAGTACTTCACATGGCCTTGTGGAATGAAAGGGTTAACATCCACTCAGGATTTGGGCTGGGAACTGACCAACCTGTCATAAAATGCAAGTACCCCCAGACAAGTGTATTCATGTGAGCTGGATTCCCAAGCATAGACAAACAGATACTATTGTCACAACTGGAACTTCAAAGGTGCCACAACAATAGAGAACCAGAGTATAAACATCTATAGAGGGCAATTAACTGGACTATACAACCTTGGATATTCATGTGAAAAGGATGTGCCCTGGATAGCTTTCTCCACCCAGAAAGCAGAAGAACTGGTTTTAGGTCAGCCTTTAGGTCATCCTTTGGAGACACCCTAGTGGCAATATACTACTACCACCTACAGGATAATATGACATCGACTTGATTGGCTGGGACTTTCTTCAGGGTGTAACTATCCTTAAGTAGAGGTGGAATTTGGGTTATGAATGAAAGTGAATGTGTACATAAGAGTGCCCCAAAAAAGGCATCTGGAGAGAAACTCCATACAGCCTCCATCTAGCAGCATTTAACACCTAAGAGGACTGCTAAGCTATAACACCTTGGAGTGCTGCCATTTTATTACCTTTGTACCTTTTATTTTATTTGTTACTTTATTTAATAAATATTGTAAAACCTCTGGGCCTTAAGCTTCTTTGTAACAAGTTAGTCAGATACTCATTTTATCAGGTCCAACACCACTCTACTGTCACATCACCTCCACTTATTGGAGAGCATGCGGTCACCATTTTTTCTTTGATTTGCATGTGCTCCCATAAGGGCAAATTGCCCATATTACACATGCAAGCGGACATCAATGCACATTTGTGCAGTTTATAAGCGTTCTACACGCATTCCTTTTCCTTTTTAAGGCTTAGGCCACACTGTACTGCCCTCATGCTTAAATGTGTATATGTCTGGGTGCATTTTTTATGTCACTATGACATCAGCATGACATCATAATTTTTTGTGATGTTACTATGATATGAACATGACACCATAATTTTGTACAGTTTTGCATTATTTTTTACACTTTGTGTGTCTTCTTTTTTTATTTCTTTTAATGGTGTTCAAATATGTCTGAATTCCTTTTTTACTTATGTTACTATGACATCAGCATAACATCATAATTTAGTAAACCTTTTGGATTTTGACCCAAAAAAAGCATTGAACTTAGTGTGTCTTCTTTATTTATATCTTTTAAAAGTGTTTAAATGTGTATATGCCTGGGTGCATTTTTTATGTCACTATGACATCGGCATGACATCATCATTTTTGTGATGTCACTATGACATCAACATGACATCATAATTTTGTATAGCTTTGAATTCTGACCTAAAAAAGGAATACACTTGGTGTGACTTTTTATTCTATTAGGGTTATTCAATAAAAGTTCTTTGCATTAAAAATTGTGCTAATTTTGCCCCAACCAATCAGATGTTAGCTTTCAAATGTTAAATAAGATCTGATTGGTTGGGGCAAAATAAGCACCATTTTTAACAATAAGAACTTTATTGAATCTCCCTGTATATCTTTTAATAGTGTTCAAATATATCTGGGTGCATTTTTAGTGAGGTCATTATGACATCAGCATGACAGCATCATTTTGTACAGATTTAAATTTTGACCCAAAAAGGTAATGCACTTTTTCTTCTTTTTTCATCTTTTAATAGCATTTAATATATGTTTTTGGGTGCATTTTTTAGTTATGTCACTGACATCAGCATGACATCCTGTATTTTGTACAGATTTGAATTTTGACCTAAAAAAGTATTGATGTGTGACTTCTTCTTATTCCATATATTTTAATAGTGTTCAAATATGTCTAGGTGCATTTTTTAATGATATTACTATGAAATCAGCATGACATGATAATTTTTTGCAGATTTGGGTTTTGACCCAAAAAAGCAGTGCACTTAGTGGGTCTTATTATTCTATGTCTTTTAATAGTGTTCAAATGTGTATGTGTCTGGGTGCATTTTTAGTGATATCCCTATGACATCATAATTTGCACAGAATTGAATTTTGACCCTAAAAAGCATTGCTCTTTGTATGATTTCAAGCATTGCACTTGGTATGAGTTCTTATTCTAAATTATTTAATAGTATTTAAATGTTTTTTGGGACGTTACTATGACAGCATGACATCATAATATTGTACATATTCAAATTTTAACCCAAAAAAGCATTGCACTTTATTCTGTTCTATTCAAATGTAAATGGGTGCATGTTTTTGTGATGTCACTATGACATTCACATGACATCATATTTTTGTCCAAAATTGACCTTTGACCTCAAAAAGCATTGCACTTGGTGTGATTTCTTATTCTATATCTTTTATATCTATATCTTTTAATAGTGTTCAAATGTGTCTTGGTGCATTTTTTTTACAATGTCACTATGACATCAGATTTCTTAAAGGGTATGTCCACCCAAAAATAAACTTTTTATATGTTCTTTATATAATAGCACCAACCTCAAACGCCATGTTCATTTTTCTCAAAATCATTTGCTTTGCCTGATATTTAATGAGATATATATCAGGCTGCACTTCCTCTCCACTTCCTCTTTAGATGACCCCGAGCTGCAGCTTAGAAAAAAAAAAAAATTATTGCCTGTGTTTGTGTGTGTCTCACTCTCTCTCTCTCTCTCTCTGGGCTGGCTGGTTGCAGCTGTTGATCCTGGATTTCTTCAGTACACATAACTTTACAGCTGTGATTGGTTGAGAGGGAAAATCCAGGGATCCAGGGGTCAGACCATTACTGATGCAACTTCCTCTGTTCTCACTGCTGGATGCTAACAGACATGCTCAAGAACATGAAAAGAACAGAGGCAAGGTAATGTAACCTGTCTCTGTTCATCGCTGTATTGGTCCATGCTGCAGGATTAAGCCAGCTACAAAGGTCTGTAACTTTTCAACCACTGGACCGATTTACATGCTGTAAAGTTTGTTTTGGAGCACTTATTTGGGCCAAATAAATATAAAAAGTTAGTTTTGGGGGTGGACTTGCCCTTTAACCCCTATGATGTAAGAATATATTAAATAGTCAATATTAAAATTGAAGAAGTGTCTGGGTGGTGCAGAAAGATTCTCAGATTAACACTTTTCTAGTAGCTGTGTTGAGTGTGAAGGTCTCTATCTCTCCCAGCAGCAGCAATATTAGATGAAAGTGTAAAAGGGAAATGTTGGAGGGTAGGAAGAGTGTGTTTTTGTTTATGATGTATGTATATAAACTACAGTACATGGTGCATAGCTGTAGGAGGAGGATAACGAAGTGAACTGGACCTTAACACAGCTTTGAGCTCTGTGCAATGCATTTCTTAGTAGTGTACTTATTTAAAGGGTCAGATTGCCTGATCAGTTAAACATTTAAGGACACCTTTTAAAAATACTTGAAGTATGGCTAAGTTAGGGCTGAGCCACGCCAGCCCATTTTAACATGTTAAAAAGTGCACACTAGTGTTGCTCAATTGTTGTGGCATTGCACAGACCAGGTTCCAAAGCGGATTTCACAGATCTGCCGTGATTCGATCTTTGCGTATTTCTGACATTTTCGGAGTTTTCCGAACCACTGAACTGTTTTCAATACTTTCTTTTCAAAAATTTTAGAATTTAAAAATCGAAAATTATCAATATTTCCAGAAATTTCAAACTTAAAAATCATCAATTTTCTAAATTTCTAGAAATCTCAAAAATATTTTGCGCAATGCCAAAACACGAAGTTTCCGTTACTGGACAGTGTTTTTGTTTTTTTTTTCTTTTTAATTTTGGGCATTGATACGTATTCCTGCGACCATTTCCAAGGTACCTTAGCCATTTACAGTAAGTTACCATTGCTATTTAAACCTTCATTTTAGGCAGAACTTTTGGATTTTTAAACTCCCATTGACTTCAATCAGTCTACTTGCGGAGTTTGACCATCTCTAATGATGAGGGCACCTGAAAGACTGTAGTTTTCCTTTTCCCATCCTAATTGTACACATGACAGGGCTGTAAAGTGTACTGTATGCAATCTATTTCAGCCAGTGTTTTGTTACCTTTTGTTTAGAACTGTTGTTCTATTGATACTGTTGGCTGGGGTGGTGGGGGTATGCTTTATACTTTTAAGTGCTGAATGGTCTGTGGGACAAAGAATCTACAGGTGTGTACCCAGCTTAAATGGCATGCCCACCACCAAAACTAGAATTGAATCCACTACTGGCCCCACTGTGTAGTGTAGAAAAATCCTTACCTCACATCCCTGCTTCAAATGGTTCTCCTGTTATGTTCCTCCAAAGTCCAAAAAAGTGACCACCAGGAGTCCCATTCTGTCTCTGCCTCCTGTCACTCCTCCGGGAGAATTTGCACATGCTCAGTTCAGCCTTCCCCCCTCCCTCTCCCTCACGTTTCTCTCTCCCTCCCCCTAGCTACAACCCATATTCTGTAGTGTAGGGTTCCTTCCCCCAACCCCAACCACCATAGTTATTTGTCTAAAAACTCCCTTGATCTATACTTACTTTGCCTCTTTCCCCCGGCATTCTGTGCAGGAAGCCGCTTCCATGATTGGCTGCCTCTCAGTCAATCATGGACGCGGCTGCCGGTTTGGCCCCCTGCTTGCAGTTTCATGCAAGCAGGGGGCCATGACAGAACGCCAGAGGAGAGAGGCAAAGTAAGCAATGATCGGGGGAGTTTTTAGAGAAATTACTACGATAGTTGGGGGTGAGGGAGGGAGCCCTACGCTACAGAAAAAAATTATAAATGGGGTGGACATTTGACAACAATTTTGTTTTTATAATTTATATGCATAATATTTGATTTATTTGAGATACAAACTTTCAAATAAATGTACAACATTTTTTTAAAAAGCTATTTAATTGTCCCATTATAAAATAACCACCCAAATTGAATTTTAATTGGTCCGTACTATAATTTCTGAAAACATTTATCACTGCGCTTCTATGCAGCGTTGTGCTGAAAGATTTCTATATATTTTCATCTGCGCCTCATTTATTTTTATATATGGGTTGCAAGACTTGCTCATAAATTATTAAAGCACAGCATGAGAGTCAGTTGTTTGCAGCATTGTTACTTATAGGCAAATTGTCAGCCTCTTCTTAAACAAACTACTTAATACCATATGGATATTTAGCTGGCATAAGGTTGGATATTCAACTAGTTTTTTACCCTACCAAATGATACCTACCTAACAGTGGATCTAGATGAAATAACACCTCTCCATGTAAGGATACATATTATTTGCACCAGAAGAGGACAATTCCTTCCTATAAAGCAGCTTAAAGTATACAGTATGTAAACTGTCAAATCCTTTTCCAACTAATCGCACAGTAATAAGGATTAATTGTCACCAATCTTAATTCTTCCTTTTCTCCTTCTCTGACCTTCCTTACCCCTAATTTTTTAGCTCTAGTAGTTTTAATTTTTAAAGGAGATGGGGCACAGCTAGTCAGTAAAGAACTGTCAATCACCCACTCCCACCCCCTCCCCCTGGCACACTACATGTAGAAATTATCAAGTATTATCTGTTGCTTTTTCTGTGCCTGCAGCTAATACCCAATCCTGCAGTCAGCTGCTGTTCCCTGCCCATCTCCGCACACACACAAACCCCTTCAAACTCCTACTGCTAAAAGAAAATCTTATTTAATTCAAGCAGTGATTACAGCTCCCAGTTCTGCTTTCTTTCCTGTAGCAAAGAAATTTTAATTTCACTATACCATAAATCACTGGCTGAATTTTATTGGCTGTAGGGGGCACAGATCATCCCTACTGCACATGATCCACACTCCATTTGTGCCTCAGTTTTGGGAGGGGGTGGATACATAGAGAGGAGACATACATACTAACTAGGAGTGAGCTGAACAGGACATGAGGAGATCTAGTGACAGGGAGCACTGAGAGCAAAAAGGGATCAAGTTCCTGACAGCACTAAAAATATAGGAAAGGATAAAGGCAAGTCATTTTTTTTACTGTAGTGTCCCTTTAAATTAGTCAAAGCCACACGACTGACAGTTTCACAATGGGAAACTATGGGATAAATTGTGCAAAGTCTTAGCACCATAATTAGTGACCTCATGCAACTCTCATTAAGGCAATCTCTGTGACTGTCCACAAAGAGAAACCTAACATTCTAAAGACCCAAGAGTGATTCTGTGGATCCTTAGTTAAGGTTTCCATGCATTGGATAAATAGCAAAGAACAGAGGGTCACCAAAGGTACAATGCCACTGCAGATATTGAAAGCTTTCAAGTAGGAACCTTTGGAAAAGTTGGCCAGGACACAGATTACCTCCTTTGGTATTCAATGTGTGCTGACTCATCCTCACTCACAATAGATAACTACACCCCAATAAACAAAATTCTTCTTACTCAACTCAAAGAATTTACCTTATATAATCCTTTCTTATTATGCAGAAATCAACAGCATAAATATGATGCTATTAACCAGACTTAATTGTAACTTATTGATAACATTTTGTATTGAAATGTGCCTTTAGACCCTTGGTCTGCTCTACCCCTGAAAATTTGTCTCCACGTAATAGAGATGCGAAATTACCAGCACGGTTCCGCCCCTCGCGGCTGACTTGTATCCTACTGCTGGGACAAGGGAAGATGCATCATCAGCCCCATCCCCAAAATTCTTAATAGTTTTTAAAGCTAGCCACATTTTTTTAACTCCCTAAGGTGTCCATAAACAAAAAGAAAGATTGCATGCCTGTAATAAGTTTTCAAAAAGATTAACTTTTGTGGTTGGGGGTTATGACATAGCTGACGGCACTGGAGAAAACAAGGAAGTGAAACTTTGCATGCATATTACTTTGGATTCACAGAGTGCATTGCTGTGTGCAATACGATTGCAATTTAAGCACATGCGAATGCGCAGAAAAATGCGTATCGCATGCGCTCAGTAGCGCAACTAGTGTGGCCACAAAAATTGCCCCACAGTAGTGTGCGCTTTTTAACACACCATCGAATCGCTATTGTGATCAGATTGTGTGTTAAAACGCTTTGATGTGGCCTAGCCACATCAACCTTTTCCCCTATAACAAATAACAATAAATACTACAGATACAAGAATATGTTTTTAATAATAAGTGTGTGTATCATGAATCAGGCTATTTATTGTGTGGGGTTCAGCTATCCCTTTTCTGTATTATTATTATTATATTTATCAGCATTACCATATCCATTTCAGCATAATATAATGTAGACAGCATTGGTATGAATAAACATTGAACTGGGGTGACACTGCATTAGAATGGAACATAAAAGGAAGTTTATTGTTTTTACCCAGATGCTACACCAATTATGAATTACTGAAGGTAACAATGCCTAACAATTTGGGAAATATTCCTTTCATTTATGTAACGAAATACAATAAATTATACCCGCCCAAGGTACTACGGTAAGCGGGAGATGGAAATAGTTACCTTTCTCACTTATCTGTCTTCCGGGTTCTCATTATGCAGTGCTCACTAGTTCCTCTTTATGCAGTGCTCACTAGTTTCTCATTATGCAGTGCTCACTAGTTTCCCATTATGCAGTGCTCACTAGGTTCTCATTATGCATTGCTCACTAGTTCCTCATTATGCAGTGCTCACTAGGTTCTCATTATGCAGTGCTCACTAGGTTCTCATTATGCAGTGCTCACTAGTTTCTCATTATGCAGTGCTCACTAGGTTCTCATTATGCAGTGCTCACTAGTTTCTCATTATGCAGTGCTCACTAGGTTCTCATTATGCAGTGCTCACTGGGTTCTCATTATGCAGTGCTCACTAGTTCCTCATTATGCAGTGCTCACTAGGTTCTCATTATGCAGTGCTCACTAGGTTCTCATTATGCAGTGCTCACTAGGTTCTCATTATGCAGTGCTCACTAGTTCCTCATTATACAGTGCTCACTAGTTTCTCATTATGCAGTGCTCACTAGTTTCTCATTATGCAGTGCTCACTAGGTTCTCATTATGCAGTGCTCACTGGGTTCTCATTATGCAGTGCTCACTAGTTCCTATTATGCAGTGCTCACTAGTTTCTCATTATGCAGTGCTCACTAGTTTCTCATTATCAGTGCTCACTAGGTTTCTCATTATGCAGTGCTCACCTCGAACCCAAGTTCGGGGCAAACTTTATTAGTTCAGACAAACTTGAACTTTCAAACTAGTTAGGTTTTACGAACTTACAGCTGTATTTTTGATAATTATCGAAAATTAAATAATTGCGAACTTATAGCCGTTTGCTAACCCTCAAATGTATTGTTTGGTAACCCTTGAATGTATTGTTCATTTTTACTAACCCTCTATTGTAGCCTTCAACTTTTGTTAACCCTCGAATGTAACGTTCAATTTCGATAATCCTCGAATGTATAGTTCTATTTTTCGATAACCCTTGCATGTAGCGTTCGGTAACCCTGAATTTCCGTAACCCTCAAATGTACCAAATGTCAGAAACCTGACAATGCCCAATCCTGGGGGAAGGAAGTGTTTAAACAGGTTTTGGTGATAGTGACATGTTCCCCAGACCATTTCCCAGGTGCCATTTCCTATTTAGGTAAGTTACCACTGTTAGTTTTCTGTTATTAATCAGAACTTTTTGAACTATCATTGATTTAATGGGTTATTTTCGAATTCCAAACTTTTACTGAAGTTCAGGAATGAACTAAACTTCAGTAAGTTCGGCCATGTCTAGTGCTCACTTAGCCACGAAGGTAACACTGTCATTTAAACAACCTTATTTGTATTGTATTGAATTGGGCTCCTGTGCCTTAATAGAAAATGACACAAGCCCTGGAAAATAGAGTTACCCCCCACTAACCCGATATTGTATCATGTGGTTTAACTCCATTTAGCCCCCAAAATAAAATTGTTCATTAAGTTCAATACAATCATGCAAACTCTAGCACCACAATCCAACAATTAAAAAAGGGCCAGTATAATAAAGGATTGTTATCGGTAATAATAAGCGGTCAGAAAAATAATGCCAGTACCGGTATTGTAATTGTAAAATTGGCGCAGCAATTAAAAAGACAATTTCAGACATTTTTTCAATGCTACCAAGTATAGACCCAACTCCATTATATAGTTGTTTCCACCCATCCAACCCTCCAATATTCACAACCAACACTTCGGGCTAGGCCACACTGCGGGTTTATTAATGGGAAATCTGTTCGTGAAAGTGATCCAATTGCACGATAAAAACGCACACTAGGTTTGACAACTGTTGTGGCCACACTAGGTGCATTGACCGGGTTAGAGGAGAGGGCAGGAGGGGGTGTTTTGTTCAGCAGCTGACTGGGATCTTTTAGTAAAATGGAGGAGAATAATATCTTGCTTCTGGGGGTGGAGATGGATGAATCTTATTGCGATGAATCCATTCTAATTCTTTATAGTGTCACTGGAAATAAGACTTTTCTACTAAACAGACACAAAACAATGTATGTTAATTAGCATTTTGGTAGGTGAGAAGAAAGCATAACAGACAATAACCTTTTCAATATCTCCCTATACATATACATGTCAGGCTTCTAGCGGTTTCATCAGTAAGTGATGAATGTTGCGATTTCATTTGCAGAGTACATGTTTATCATCCAGTTCACAGTTGAACGTAGACCCATAAAGCTTCTGCAAACTCCCTCTCTACCCTGGAATAGGGTTAATTATATATGCAACTCCCACTCTGTGGATGGAAAACAACGTGAGATTGCTTCCCCCGGAGAAAGGCAGGACAGTAAAACACCTCACATTAGAATTATATAGAGCAGCAAGATAATCATCGTTTATGGGAACAGAAATCAACACCATATCAACAGAGCTACCTAAGGCCAAACTGATTAATGTCTTTTGGGGGTTGGTAGTAGGGTGGAATCATTACGATTAGGAAAATCTGTTTAGGAAAATATTTTTCCATCAGTTTAAATAAACAAACCAACAGTGCAGTGTTACCCTTCACTGACAGAAACGTTTTACCGTATGTAAGTACAGGTTTTAAAATGAGTCATATTCTGCAGTTTTCGTAAGACCATGTTCAAGTAATTAAAGTAATTTATCAATAGACATGTCAGAGGACACGAGGACATCCCTTAAGACTGAAGAAAAAAAGATTAGGCTTCAAGTTGGGAAGGGTTTTTCACTGTGAGAACGGTAAAGCTATGGAACTGTCTTCCAGTGACGTTGTTATGGCAGGTTCATTGGTCAGTTTTAAAAAAACGCTGGATGAGTTTCTGCAAACAAGGAATGTTGCAAGTTACTGGTATTGATACATAAAGTAGAGTTGATCCAGGGAAATTCCGATGGCCACTTGAGTCAGGAAGGAATTTTTTCCCCCTTCATAAATTTGGTGGTTTTTTGCCTTCCTCTGGATCAACAGTTGGCAGGAAATTAGGATATTGCTAGTGGGTTGGACTGGATGGATGTATGTCTTTATTCAACCTCGAATATTATACTATAATTGAACCCCGTGCAGAACTGGATGAAGTAACTGTGTGTATGTAGTGACTGGCCACACCCTGACCTCAGTAGCATGCCCCTTGCCTAATCTGTACTGTAAAGGATTGGCTAAAGGGTTCAAGTTGGTGTGACTAACTCAAACCACTGATTCCTGCAGTATCTTAGGACTGAGCATGTGTAAAGGACCATGTGTAAAGAACACAATGCAGTGACCACACTGTGTGATACTGAGATGTTGAAATAAAGAAAGGTAACTTTTCCAACAACCATATCAAAATGAGAGGTGAAATGCAGATTACTGCTTTTATATTAAGGTGCTCTTCCTTCTGAAAGAGTGTTGTCTGAGGCTTTAGTTGTCCTTTAAGGGGGAGATGCAGTAAATGTCACTATCGGGACTTAAACGCATGTTTCTCGGTGTATAAACCACATTGCGACTGAGAAAACACGAGTGGTTATTTGTGAACTTTGCGAGGTTTTAAAGCCACAATTAAAACAGCATAGCAGGCTGTGCACTAGAAACAGAGTTTAAACATTACTGTAAACTCTACTTCAATGTAACTCTTGTCTCATTGTTCACCAGCCAGCTTTGCCTTTGTGCAGTCCCTGCATTGAAGCCTTGCACATTTTAAAACAGAAAGTGACATGTCCATCTGGAGTTCGTTTCACTGGGGGTTTATTTTTATTGCACTTATTAAATATGTGCAAGTCAACAATAGGTGCTTTAGGTGCTTAGGTGCTTTAACGGTTTTTAACACTTACTGGCTTCTATGAAGTGATTTGGCACAACATGGTCTTTTCTATAAAGGGTATTTACTGATGACATTTCATGTTGCTTACTGTTTTATTTATTAATGGAGCCTTAAAGGGCATCTCCACCCTACAAAAAAACTTTTAATACGTTATAGGCCTCCCTGCCCACCCCCAACATTATATCAGTTTACAAAAAAAGATGAAACTCTACTTACAGCTCCCTCGCTCCTGAAGGCAGCCAATCACAGCACTCTGCCGTCAATAGAGACACTGTGGGAGCGAAGGGCTGAAGGCTGTAGTAGAGTTTGGATTCTTTTTTTAACAATCTAATATCGGTTGGGGGTGCGAAAACATGCCCTATATTATTATAAAACATTTTACGCTAGGGAAGGGCATGCCACTGTCCTCTCAAGGCCAGGAGGGGGCAGAAACCTTTTGAACAGGAAGACACCTCCTACTCTTCATTTTCCTGGACATTGGACAAGCACTGCAGGAGAACCATGAGTGCAGAGATGTAAGGTAAGGGTTTTTTTAAACTACTTAGTGGGGCCGTAGCTGGTTAATTTTTTAGTTTGGGGGGTGGACATGCCCTTTATGGCACATTTGACAAGACAAATATATAGGCACTACAGCTGCAAAGAGGTAATTGTCACTTTTTCACTTTCAGACAGAAGCCTTCCTAAGGGTGCCTCATGATGTTGTTTACTTAATCCCATGAATAATAGTACTTTTTAGTAATAATTTAGTAATGCTGTCTGCAGCCATTTTGAGTTCGACACAGCAACAATAACATTTATGAAGCATTTTACTTCAATTAGACTCAAAGTGCATTATACATCTTAATCCAGGGTTTCCAGTGCTTAAAAATCCTCCTCACATAAATCTCCAACCAACTCTTAACGATTTTTCCATTCATTTCAAAACTGAGGCTCCTCACGAGCATTGCGCTCCAATCGCTTTTCCCATTCACGAGCATTGCCTAAATCGCTTTTCCCATTCACCGAGCATTGCCTAAATCGCTTTTCCTTCCCATTCACAGAGCATTTGCCTAAATCGCTTTCCCATTCACGAGCATTGCCTAAATCGCTTTTCTCCCATTCACAGACATTGCCTAAATCGCTTTCCCATTCACGAGCATTGCCTAAATCGCTTTTCCCATCACGAGCATTGCCTAAATCGCTTTTCCATTCACGAGCATTGCCTAATCGCTTTTCCCCATTCACGAGCATTGCCTAAATCGCTTTCCAATTCACGAGCATTGCCTAAATCGCTTTTTTTTCCCATTCACGAGCATTGCCTAAAATCGCTTTTCCATTCACGAGCATTGCCTAAATAAATCGCTTTCCCATTCACGAGCATTGCTTAAAAATCGCTTTTTCTCCTTCTTCATTCAACGACATTGCCTAAATCGCTTTTTCCCTCCATTCCGAGCATTGCCTAAATCGCTTTTCCCATTCGAGCATTGCTTAAATCGCTTTCCCATTCACGAGCATTGCTTAAAATCGCTTTCCCATTCACGAGCATTGCTTAAATCGCTTTCCCATTCACGAGCATTGCTTAAATCGCTTTTCCCATTCACGGCATTGCTTAAAATCGCTTTCTCCATCACGAGCATTGCTTAAATCGCTTTTTCCCCAGTCATTCAGCATTGCTTAAATCGCTTTCCCATCATTCACGAGCATTGCTTAAATCGCTTTTCCCATTCCAGAGCATTGCTTAAATCGCTTTCCCCATTCCACGGCATTGCCTAAATCGCTTTCCCATTCACGAGCTGCTAATCGCTTTTCCCATTCACGAGCATTGCTTAAATCGCTTTCCCATTCACGAGCATTGCTTAAATCGCTTTCCCATTCACGAGCATTGCTTAAATCGCTTTCCCATTCACGAGCATTGCTTAAATCGCTTTTCCCATTCACGAGCATTGCTTAAATCGCTTTTTCCCATTCACGGAGCATTGCTTAATCGCTTTCTCCCATTCACGAGCATTGCTTAAATCGCTTTCCCATTCACACATTGCTTAACGCGCTTTTCCCATTCACGAGCATTGCTTAAATCGCTTTTTCCCATTCACGAGCATTGCCTAAATAAATCGCTTTTCCCATTCACGAGCATTGCTTAAATCGCTTTTCCCATCACAGCATTGCTAAATCGCTTTTCCCATTCACGAGCATTGCCTAAATCGCTTTTCCCATTCCCGAGCTTGCTTAAATCGCTTTTCCCATTCACGAGCATTGCTTAAATCGCTTTTCCCATTCACGAGCATTGCTTAAATCGCTTTTTCCATTCACGAGCATTGCTTAAATCGCTTTTCCCATTCACGA
Organism: Hymenochirus boettgeri; assembly: GCA_019447015.1. Taxonomy (NCBI): domain Eukaryota; kingdom Metazoa; phylum Chordata; class Amphibia; order Anura; family Pipidae; genus Hymenochirus; species Hymenochirus boettgeri. Next base: position 29,004,331 of record CM033476.1, on the reverse strand, counting down.
GCATTGCTTAAATCGCTTTTTCCCATTCACGAGCATTGCTTAAATCGCTTTTCCCATTCACAGCATTGCTAAATCGCTTTTCCATTCACAGATCATGCTTAAATCGCTTTTCCCATTCACGAGCATTGCTTAAATCGCTTTTTCCCATTCACGAGCATTGCTTAAATCGCTTTTCCCATTCACGAGCATTGCTTAAAATCGCTTTCCCATTCACGAGCATTGCTTAAATCGCTTTTCCCATTCACGAGCATTGCCTAAATCGCTTTTCCCATTCACGAGCATTGCCAATCGCTTTTCCCATTCAGAGCATTGCTTAAATCGCTTTTCCCATCACGAGCATTGCTTAAAAATCTAATAAATCGCTTTTCCCATTCATGAGCATTGCTTAAATCGCTTTCCCATTCACGACATTGCCTAAACGCTTTTCCCATTCACGAGCATTGCTAAATCGCTTTTCCCATTCACGAGCATTGCTTAAATCTTAAATCGCTTTCCATTCACATGAGCATTGCTTAAATCAATGCTTTTTGCCTTCCATTCACGAGCATTGCTAATCGCTTTTTCCCATTCACGAGCATTGCTTAAATCGCTTTTCCTTCCATACGGCATTGCTTAAATCGCTTTTCCCATTCACGAGCATTGCTTAAATCGCTTTTCCCTTCACGAGCATTGCTTAAATCGCTTTTTTCCCATTCACAGCATTGCTTAAAATCGCTTTCTCCCCATTCACGGCATTGCTCTAAATCGCTTTTTCCCATTCCACGGCATTGCCTAAATTCGCTTTTCCCATTCTCATCGTTTTCCATCATGAGCATGTGCTTAATCCAATTGTCTTCAAATCGA
>CM033476.1:28143481-28318861 GCA_019447015.1 Hymenochirus boettgeri | reverse complement strand
ATGTAACTGTTGTTTGATATAAGTTATATGTACAGTAAGCCATATGTACGGTAACGTTTGATATGTACTGTATGTTTGATATAAGTGAGGATGTACAGTAAGCCTATATGTACTGTATGTTTGATGTAAGTGAGGATGCACAGTAAGCCTATATGTACTGTATGTTTGATATAATTGAGTATGTACAGTAAGCCTATATGTACTGTATGTTTGATATAAGTGAGGATGTACAGTAAGCCTATATGTACTGAATGTTTGATGTAAGTGAGGATGTACAGTAAGCCTATATGTACTGTATCTCAGTACCTTAGCTTCTGTAAATATTCACTTAATATCACACAAAGTCCATATGGCTTACTGTACATCCTAACTTACATCAAACATACAGTACATATGGCTTACTGTACATCCTCACTTACATCAAACATACAGTACATATAGGCTTACTGTACATCCTCACTTACATCAAAACAGTACATATAGGCTTACTGTACATACTCACTTATATCAAACATACAGTACATATAGGCTTACTGTACATCCCACTTATATCAAACATACAGTACATTAGGCTTACTGTACATACTCACTTATATCACCATACAGTACATATAGGCTTACTGTACATCCTCACTTATATCAAACATACAGTACATATAGGCTTACTGTACAACTCAATATATCAAACATACAGTACATATAGGCTTACTGTCACCCCTAACTTATATCAAACTCAGTACATATCTTACTGGCACTAACTTACCTCAACATACTACAGTACATATAGGCTTACTGTACATCCTCACTTACTCAAACACAGTACATATAGGCTTACTGTACATCTCTACATATCAACATACAGTCATCTATGCTTACTGTACAACCTTACTTATATCAAACATACAGTACATATAGGCTTACTGGACAACCTAACTTACATCAACATACAGTACATATAGGCTTACTGTACATCCTCACTTACATCAAACACAGTACATATAGGCTTACTGTACAACTCACTTATATCAAACATACAGTACATATAGGCTTACTGTACATCCTCACTTACATCAAACATACAGTACATATAGGCTTACTGGACAACCTACTTACATCAAACATACAGTACATATAGGCTTACTGTACTACTCACTTATATCAAACATACGTACATATAGGCTTACGTACATCCTCACTTACATCAAACATACAGTACATATAGGCTTACTGTACTCTCACTTATATCAACATACAGTACATAGGCTTACTGTACATCCTCACTTACATCAAACATACAGTACATATAGCTTACTGTACATCCTCACTTACATCAAACACAGTACATATAGGCTTACTGTACATACTCACTTATATCAAACTACAGTACATATAGGCTTACTGTACATACTCACTTATATCAACACAAGTACATATAAGCTTACTGTAACTACTCCCTTATATCAAACATACAGTACATATAGGCTTACTGGACAACTCACTTATATCAACATACAGTACATATAGGCTTCTGGACAACCTAACTTATATCAAACACACAGTACATATGAGCTTACTGTACATCCTCACTTCACACAAATACATACATATAGGCTTACTGTACATCCTCACTTATCACCATACAGTACTATGAGCTTACTGTACATCCTCAATTACATCAAACATACAGTACATATAGGCTTACTGTACATCCTCACTTACATCAACATACAGTACATATGAGCTTACTGTACATCCCACTATACATCAAACATACAGTACTATAGGCTTACTGTCATCCTCACTTACATCAAACACAGTACATATAGGCTCTGTACATACTCACTTATATCAAACATACAGTACATATAGGCTTACTGTACATCCTCACTTACATCAAACATGTACATATAGGCTTACGACACCTAACTTACATCAAACATACAGTACATATGGCTTACTGTACATCTCACTTCATCAAACACAGTACTATAGGCTTACTGTACATACTCCCTTATATCAAACATACAGTACATATGGCTTACTGTACATCCTCACTTACATCAAACATACAGTCATATAGGCTTCTGTACATCCTCACTTATATCAAACATACAGTACATATGAGCTACTGACATCCTCACTTACATCAAACATCAGTACATATAGCTTACTGTACATCCTCACTTACATCAAACATACAGTACATATGAGCTTACTGTACATCCTCACTTACATCAAACATACAGTACATATAGGCTTACTGTACATCCCACTTATACAACATACACATATAGGCTTACTGTACATACCACTTATCAAACATACAGTACATATAGGCTTACTGTACATCCTCACTTACATCAAACATACAGTACATATAGGCTTACTGTCACTCTCACTTATATCAAACATACAGTACATATAGGCTTACTGGACAACCTAACTTATATCAAACATACTATATATAGGCTTACTGTACATACTCACTTATATCAAACATACAGTACATATAGGCTTACTGACAACCTATTTAATCAAACATACAGACATATAGGCTTACTGTACATCCTCACTTACATCAACAAACAGTACATATGAGCTTACTTACATCCTCACTTACATCAAACATACAGTACATATAGGCTTACTGTACATCCTCACTTACATCAAACATACAGTACATATAGGCTTACTGTACATACTCACTTATATCAAACATACAGTACATATAGGCTTACTGGACAACCTAACTTATATCAAACATACAGTACATATAGGCTTACTGTACATACTCACTTATATCAAACATACAGTACATATAGGCTTACTGTACATACTCACTTATATCAAACATACAGTACATATAGGCTTACTGTACATACTCACTTATATCAAACATACAGTACATATAGGCTTACTGTACATACTCACTTATATCAAACACTACAGTACATAAGGCTTACTGTACAACTCACTTATATCAACATACAGTACATATAGGCTTACTGAACAACCAACTTATATCAAACATACAGTACATATAGGCTTACTGTACACCTCACTTATACAAACATACAGTACATATGGCTTACTGTACATCCTCACTTATACAAACATACAGTACATATAGGCTTACTGTACATACTCACTTAATCAAACATACAGAACATATAGGCTTACTGTACATCCTCACTTATATCAAATACATACATATAGGCTTACTGTACATTCACTTAATCAACATACAGTCATATAGGCTTACTGTACATACTCACATCTTATCAAACATACAGTACATAGGCTTACTGTACATCCTCATAATATAGGAAAAAATGAGGCATTAGAGCTCCCTTACTCAATGCAAATGAGTTTCCCATAGCATATGCTACACCTACTAAGAGGCTTTAAAGGGCATGTCCACCCATAAATTGAAATTTTACATACAGCTGCAGGACTCCCCCACACCCTAATTACATTTTACTGCTGCCGTTCTTGCTTGAAATGACCTCGCAACAGCAGGCAGGGTGCGGTACCCAGGCATCAAGCACCGGCTTGTAAGTAGCGTAGCTGCATCTTTGGAAGGGTAAGTAAAACATAAGTAGGGTTTGGTTTGATTTATGGGTGAACATGCCCTTTAACGGCATAAATACAAAGAAAACGTAGCAGGCTCTCGGTTCTGTATTTAGTTTGTGGAATGCTGTTAAAACCTCTTAGTCGATGTACCATGGAACAAAGAAATTACCAAGAAGTTTCCATTCCATATAAATACTAACTTCCATAAAATATAACTATATAGCAGTACAAGGTTGTCTTGAATAAACATGCTGCACCTTAAAGCTAAGCAGCAATATTTAAACAGCGACCGCTTCTTTTAATCAGAATGTATAAATTTCAAACATTTCTCACAATTTCAAGGTTTTACATTTCCTTTACCTTTAGAGCGTTCCAAATTTCAATTCTCCTTCTATTTCTTTACTGTATTGATTTGTTCGTCTCTATAGGTGAGGGCTCTTTCTAATGTTTTACAAATGTTCTTTGGTCCTTCAATGCATGATCATGGTATGTTTCCATACAATTATTTTGCACAATTAAGATCTGTACATACAAACAGAAAATCAATCTGCATGCTTTTCCCACAAACCGTGCTGAACTACACACTGCTAATACACAGACATTTCGAAAGCAACAACAGGTTGCCAATATTACAGAAGAGCTTCATGCTGTCTGTAGTAATTGACCTGACACACAGAGGAAATTGATTATCCAGAATGCTCTGGATTTAAGAGACAGATGATGAAAGGTTGTTAAACATTTTTCAAACTATTAACATTTTTTTTTCCGTTTAAACCGAACCACTCACTTAAATCCGAACACAATGCTTGCCATTTTACTTTCTGTCTATTGAAAAGATTACTATGTAGAGATGTTAGTTCCATCTAGTGATGGACATCCCGAGTTTGAGCTAACTTTGCGATTTTGGATGAACTTGAACCATTCAAACTAGTTTTTTTTTCAGATTCGCGCACTGTATTTTCGATAATTACGAAATCGATAATTATCGAATTTACGAGACGTTGGCTAACCCTCGAAGTATCGTTCCTTTTGGTAACCTTCGAATGTACAGATCGTTTTTGCTAACCCTAAATTTATGGTTCTATGTAGCTAACCCTCGAATTGGCCGTAACCCTCAAATGTAGCTTGCGCAAAACCCATTGTGTTTAGGAAGTGTTTAACAAGTTTTGGTGATAGTGACCTGTTCCCCAGACCATTTCCCAGGTGCCACAGCTATTTACAGTAAGTTACCATTGTTTTTAGATGTAAATCACCCAACTTTTCGAACTATCACTCCCCCATTTACTTTATGGGTCTGAATTTATGAAGTTCGGTCATCTCTAGTTCCAACAGCGGCATAATTAAAACTTACTTTCTAACCCAATTTTGATTTTTCAGCCACAATTTTCTATTTTTTTTATCAATTTTCTACGTTTCAAAATCGAACTTTCGGTTAAGTTCAAGTTTCAAAAATTCCATTGGATTGTTTTGAAACCGGGTCTCAGCACTCTTCCTATACTGAAATCTCTGATGTAAAAACCTTATAAGATATATTTTTTGGACATTCATGCATCCATTTTATCAATATCAACCAATCGTAGCTAATAATATTGATTATTTTAAATTTTGTTAGGGCAAAAACAAAACCGGGCCGATTTCATCTACGAACACTATACACAGAGCAATTATCGCCAGATAACGGGGTATTGGCCAGTAATGTTGAAACGTATATAGCCACCTTAAAGGGCATTTCCACCCCCCAACTGAAATTGCCCCTGATGTTTAGCCATCTTTTTTGTTCTGCTGCCCCCTTTCCCTCTCCCCTCCATCCTGCTGCTGTTTCTTGCACTGAACTGCAGAATGAGGATCCGCTGAAATAGCCCCATACCTGACTTCGCTAGGTTTAAATGCACAAAATCCGATTCTAAATATAATTACCAGCCCTTGTCCTTTAAAGGGCATGTCCACTGCAAAACTGTGAATTAAACAGTGATTGACCACATAGTACAGATTACAAAGATATTTTCCTTCCAATTCCCTGTGGGCTGCAAGGATGGCCACTTAGATCCTAATTTTGAACACAGGAGGCTTAGGCAGGTCAAATTGTTTCTGCCCTCTGTTCGCCTCCCGGAGATTTTGACATCGCAGAGGAGAAACCAGAGCTGAATGCAAAAGACCGCTCCCCCCTCCCTCCCTCCTGATCCTTCTCTCCTCCCTGGTACCCTAGCGTGTAAGCCAATTTCTGTAGTATAGGGCTTACAAGATTAAGTTGATTGTAAAAAACTGAAATCTACTTACTCTGCCTCTTTCCCCCGGCATTTTGTACTGCTGGAAACCGCGTCCGTGATTGGCTACCTCTCAGACAATCACGGATGCGGCTGCCGGTCCTGGTTACTTTTTTACTAACAATTATAGCGGTTGGGCGGAGAGGAACCCTACACTACAGAAATTTCTCTAAAAAAGATTGGACATGCCCATTGAATCGTGGAAGCAGCAGAAGGGGCCTGACCAGCAGTGTCAGTGATAGGCTGAGACTCACAGCAGGAGGCGGATGATGAATGAGGGCTGTTTAGTTATTGAATTGGAGACAATGCCAATAGTCTCTATGCCACCCAGCAAGGTCATAAAATCAAATTAAAACTATGCTACTTGTATACTTCAACCATATAACCATGACTAAATGCACTACCATACTACTGAAAGGGGGACATGTGTTACCTATAAAGCGCGGTGCTAGGGAGTATTGTAAATTCATTCATTCATGCACTCATACACTTGTTATCCAAATTTTTAGAACAATTTATTGGCACAGAACAATGAAAGATCACCCTCCACCCAAGTACTAATGCCCCCCCTCAATATATTTAAACAGATATCCCTAAAGCTGGGTGTCCCCAGCAAATTAGAATAAATACTGCAAAGGTCTCTTATAAAGTGGCTGGTAATAAAGTGCTGGCGTGAAGAAAGTGGCTTTGTGCTGAAGGCCATAAAAGTCTAGGCATTAAACAGTTCCATCCGTTTGGGTGGAGGGTGATCTTTCATTTTTTCTGTGCCAATAAATTGTTTCTAAAAATTTGGATACAAGTGTATGAGTGCTTATAGGGATTCTTGGAAGCCTATCTTCCATTTGTGTATATACTTAATACTTCATGTGTTGTTTACATGTTAAATGCCCCTGCGGCAGCTTATAAAGACAGTCAGCCCGCAGCATCAAGCACCAATCAGTGAACACGGGGTTACATTCGCAACTGTAAACCGACACATATTCTGATATCGCTGTTTCCAGGCATTTCTCTGAACTAGGTGCATAGCCATAACCAATTTAAATGGTTAGTCCTGGAGCGATCAAACCACATTCTCGTGGTGAAGATATCACTAAATCCCTGTTACAAGGAAACCTTGTGGATCAAGAGACTGATGCCCTTAAACCAATGGGTCTCAATGATAATGTCAATATTGCCTGTTTCAACTAAATCTAATTTAATTCTTACTTGCCTTTTTGCTTCTTTTTCAGATATTGAAAGTCTGCTTTAAATGTTGTGCTTATCTATTGTACATTTTGTTTTGCCTTACTGGGTGTATCTTACCCATTTGATGGACTTCATTGATGCCCTATACTGTTTGGACATACATACCAGTCGCCTTCTACCAACTAATGTTGGTAGGCCCAGAGTGGGCAATATGTGGGGCTTTCTACTTGTGTTGAACTTTGATGTCTGTCACTTGCTGGTGTTTACCAGTATCAAGAATGGACTATTGAAGAAGGACTTTTACCCATAAGCCACCAAGACCCCAGTAGAGTCATGGGATTCACATATCAAATGCTTTTTTGGTGATGTCATGTGCACTAGATGGGCTGGTTGTTTGGTCCTCACCTCATGTTTTCCAGATTTTGGGGGATGGGACTGTGTCACTTGCTGTTTATACTACCAGTTGTTGGGGGTGGGGCCTTGCCCCACTTCCTGTTCTATCAGTTAAATTGAATGTTCCTTGGTCACTTATATCAAACATACAGTACATATAGGCTTACTGTACATCCTCATAATATAGGAAGAAAATGAGGCATTAGAGCTCCTCTTACTCATATGCAAATGAGTTTCCCATAGCATATGCTACACCTACTAAGAGGCTTTAAAGGGCATGTCCACCCATAAATTGAAATTTTACATACAGCTGCAGGACTCCCCCACACCCTAATTACATTTTACTGCTGCCGTTCTTGCTTGAAATGACCTCGCAACAGCAGGCAGGGTGCGGTACCCAGGCATCAAGGCACCGGGGCTTGTAAGTATGCGTAGCTGCATCTTTGGAAGGGTAAGTAAAACATAAGTAGGGTTTGGTTTGATTTATGGGTGAACATGCCCTTTAACGGCATAAATACAAAGAAAACGTAGCAGGCTCTCTGGTTCTGTATTTAGTTTGTGGAATGCTGTTAAAACCTCTTAGTCGATGTACCATGGAAACAAAGAAATTACCAAGAAGTTTCCATTCCATATAAAATACTAACTTCCATAAAAATATAACTATATAGCAGTACAAGGTTGTCTTGAATAAACATGCTGCACCTTAAAGCTAAGCAAGCAATATTTAAACAGCGACCGCTTCTTTTAATCAGAATGTATAAATTTCAAACATTTCTCACAATTTACAAGGTTTTACATTTTCTTTACCTTTAGAGCGTTCCAAATTTCAATTCTCCTTCTATTTCTTTACTGTATTGATTTGTTCGTCTCTATAGGTGAGGGCTCTTTCTAATGTTTTACAAATGTTCTTTTGGTCCTTCAATGCATGATCATGGATTATGTGTTCCATACAAATTATTTTGCACAATTAAGATACTGTACATACAAACAGAAAATCAATCTGCATGCTTTTCCACAAACCGTGCTGAACTACACACTGCTAATACACAGACATTTCGAAAGCAACAACAGGTTGCCAATAATTACAGAAGAGCTTCATGCTGTCTGTAGTAATTGACCTGACACACAGAGGAAATTGATTATCCAGAATGCTCTGGATTTAAGAGACAGATGATGAAAGGTTGTTAAACATTTTTCAAACTATTAACATTTTTTTCCGTTTAAACCGGAACCACTCACTTAAATCCGAACACAAATGCTTGCCATTTTTACTTTCTGTCTATTGAAAAGATTACTATGTAGAGATGTTTAGTTCCATCTAGTGATGGACATCCCGAGTTTGAGCTGAACTTTGCGATTTTGGATGAACTTGAACCATTCAAACTAGTTAGTTTTTTCAGATTCGCGACTGTATTTTCGATAATTATCGAAAAGTCGATAATTATCGAATTTACGAGACGTTGGCTAACCCTCGAAAGTATCGTTCCTTTTTGGTAACCTTCGAATGTACAGATCGTTTTTGCTAACCCTAAATTTATGGTTCTATGTTAGCTAACCCTCGAATTGGCCGTAACCCTCAAATGTAGCTTGCGCAAAACCCAATTGTGTTTAGGAAGTGTTTTAACAAGTTTTGGTGATAGTGACCTGTTCCCCAGACCATTTCCCAGGTGCCACAGCTATTTACAGTAAGTTACCATTGTTAGTTTAGATGTAAATCACCCAGACTTTTCGAACTATCACTCCCCCATTTACTTTAATGGGTCTGAATTTATGAAGTTCGGTCATCTCTAGTTCCAACAGCGGCATAATTAAAACTTACATTTTCTAACCCAATTTTGATTTTTCAGCCACAATTTTTCTATTTTTTTATCATAATTTTCTACGTTTCAAAATCGAACTTTCTGTTAAGTTACAAGTTTCAAAAATTCCATTGGATTGTTTTGAAACCGGGTCTCAGCACTCATTCCTATACTGAAATCTCTGATGTAAAAACCTTATAAGAAAATATATATTTTTGGACATTCATGCATCCATTTTATCAATATCAACCAATCGTAGCTAATAATATTGATTATTTTAAATTTTGTTAGGGCAAAAAACAAAACCGGGCCGATTTCATCTACGAACACTATACACAGAGCAATTATCGCCAGATAACAGGGTATTGGCCAGTAATGTTGAAACGTATATAGCCACCTTAAAGGGCATTTCCACCCCCCAACTGAAATTGGCCCTGATGTTTAGCCCATCTTTTTTGTTCTGCTGCCCCCTTTCCCTCTCCCCTCCATCCTGCTGCTGTTTCTTGCACTGAACTGCACTGAATGAGGATCCTGCTTGAAATAGCCCCATACCTAGACTTCGCTAGGTTTAAATGCACAAAATCCGATTCTAAATATAATTACCAGCCCTTGTTCCTTTAAAGGGCATGTCCACTGCAAAACTGTGAATTAAACAGTGATTGACCACATAGTACAGATTACAAAGATTATTTTCCTTCCAATTCCCTGTGGCTGCAAAGGATGGCCACTTAGAAGTTCCTAATTTTGAACACTAGGAGGCTTAGGCAGGTCAAATTGTTTCTGCCTCTCTGTTCGCCTCCCGGAGAATTTTGACATGCGCAGAGGAGAAACCAGAGCTGAATGCAAAAGACCGCTCCCCCCTCCCTCCCTCCTGATCCTTCTCTCCTCCCTGGTACCCTAGCGTGTAAGCCAATTTCTGTAGTATAGGGCTTACAAGATTATAGTTGATTGTAAAAAACTGAAATCTACTTACTCTGCCTCTTTCCCCCGGCATTTTGTACTGCTGGAAACCGCGTCCGTGATTGGCTACCTCTCAGACAATCACGGATGCGGCTGCCGGTCCTGGTTACTTTTTTACTAACAATTATAGCGGTTGGGGGCGGGAGAGGGAACCCTACACTACAGAAATTTTCTAAAAAAGATGTGGACATGCCCATTGAATCGTGGAAGCAGCAGAAGGGGCCTGACCAGCAGTGTCAGTGATAGGCTGAGACTCAGCAGCAGGAGGCGGATGATGGAATGAGGGCTGTTTAGTATATTGAGAATTGGAGACAATGCCAATAGTCTCTATGCCACCCGAGCAAGGGTCATAAAATCAAATTAAAAGACTATGCTACTTGTAATACTTCAACATATAACCATGACTAAATGCACTACCATACTACTGAAAGGGGGACATGTGTTACCTATAAAATCAGGCGGTGCTAGGGAGTATTGATAAATTCATTCATTCATGCACTCATACACTTGTTATCCAAATTTTTAGAAACAATTTATTGGCACAGAACAATGAAAGATCACCCTCCACCCAAAGTACTAATGCCCCCCCTCAATATATTTAAACAGATATCCCTAAAGCTGGGTGTCCCCAGCAAATATAGAATAAATACTGCAAAGGTCTCTTATAAAGTGGCTGGTAATAAAGTGCTGGCGTGAAGAAAGTGGCTTTGTGCTGAAGGCCATAAAAGTCTAGGCATTAAACAGTTCCATCCGTTTGGGTGGAGGGTGATCTTTCATTTTTTCTGTGCCAATAAATTGTTTCTAAAAATTTGGATAACAAGTGTATGAGTGCTTATAGGGATTCTTTGGAAGCCTATCTTCCTATTTGTGTATATACTTGTAATACTTCATGTGTTGTATACATGTTAAAATGCCCCTGCGGCAAAGCTTATATAAGACAGTCAGCCCGCAGCATCAAGCACACAATCAGTGAACACAGGGGTTACATTCGCAACTGTAAACCAGACACATATTCTGATATCGCTGTTTCCAGGCATTTCTCTGAACTAGGTCATAGCCATAACCAATTTAAATGGTTAGTCCTGGAGACGATCAAACCACATTCTCGTGGTGAAGATATCACTAAATCCCTGTTACAAAGGGAAACCTTGTGGATCAAGAGACTGAATGCCCTTAAACCAATGGGTCTCAATGATAATGTCAATATTGCCTGTTTCAACTAAATCTAATTTAATTCTTACTTGCTCTTTTTGCTTCTTTTTCAGATATTGAAAGTCTGCTTTAAATGTTGTGCTTTACTATTGTACATTTTGTTTTGCCTTACTGGGTGTATCTTACATCATTTGATGGACTTCATTGATGCCCTATACTGTGTTTGGACATACCATACCAGTCGCCTTCTACCAACTAATGTTGGTAGGCCCAGAGTGGGCAATATGTGGGGCTTTCTACTTGTGTTGAACTTTGATGTCTGTCACTTGCTGGTGTTTACCAGTATCAAGAATGGACTATTGAAGAAGGACTTTTTACCCATAAGCCACCAAGACCCCAGTAGAGTCATGGGATTCTACATATCAAATGCTTTTTTGGTGATGTCATATGTGCACTAGATGGGCTGGTTTGTTTGGTCCTCACCTCATGTTTTCCAGATTTTGGGGGATGGGACTGTGTCACTTGCTGTTTATACTACCAGTTGTTGGGGGTGGGGCCTTGCCCTCACTTCCTGTTCTATCAGTTAAATTGAATGTTCACTTGTGGTTGGTACACTTGAAAAAGGGTTTAACACCCCAAACATGTTGTGTATACTGCACTAATAAACCTATTTGCAGCTTGAACGCCCAGAGTCTTCACTTTATATTATGTTGATATTGATAATGCAACGACAGGAGCACTAGGAGACCAAGGGCCTTGCCTTCCTGTCCTCAGGGACCACTACTTTGAATATATAGAATTGGATTTGGCACAAACAATGTCTAGGTTTGGGGTTATTTCAATGTTGTTTTTTTTTGGGGGGGGGTTTGCACATGCCCTTTAAGACCTGTATTGTGTCAATTCAAGGTTGTAGTTGGCAAGTGCACTTTTTTTTTACAATGTCACAAGAGGAGTACCAGGCAAACCAAAAACTTAAAGGATAAGTGCACTGTAAAATTAAGTTATGTTCATACAACTTTACAGTGCACTTATCCTTTAAGTATTAAAATGCAGATTACATGAAAGAAGGTAAAAGATTTAAAAAAAAAAGCTTTACTTTACATTAAAGTTAAAGGAGAACTAAACCCAATTTTTTATACTCCAGAATCTTAAAACAACCCCCCTAAAAACACCAATAAACTATAAAATGCCACTTTAGCAAACGCTGTTAAAGTAAATCAAAGCCTGTTAAGAACTGGATGAAGTATCTGTGTGTATGTGCAGTGTCAGACCACACCTCCTGACCTCAGTCACATGCTTCCTTGCTTTATCTGTTCTGTAAAAGGATTGGCTAGAGATTATTAATGGGTGTGACCAACTGTAACAAGTTTGTGTCAAAGCAAAGCTGAGCATGTGCAGAACATAATGGTCGTTGACCAAACTGTCTGATACTAGAATGCTGAGAAATAAAGCACAAACCATATGTTATTTAGGTAAATTTCCCAGCGCCCGTATCAAAATGAGGTAAGACACAGATTACTGGTTTTATATCAAGTTGTCCTGACTTCTGGTTCAGTTTTGTTCTGCGGCTTTAGTTGTCCTTTAAAGGCCCAAACATTTGTGCAGGACAAATTGAAATGTATTCAAATATTGTTATAACTGCATCCATTTATTTTAAATCCAAATAGGATTTTTATTCTTTAGTAGTCAAAAAAACATATAAAACATTTCTTAGCTGATGCCAAAGTTTGCTGGAGGTTTCTTTCCTTTGGATATCATCTCTGAATGTTTTTATGATAGTGAACTTTAAATCATAAGCATGGTGACATAAAGCTTTTACACCTTCAGGTGGCTATTTTATATCCCATGATTCAAAGTCTTTATCTTGGAAAAAAATAATCCAAATAAAAATAGTATAATGTCCATACTAGCCAACACTTAGGGCAACTTTAAAAAAATAGAACTTCTATCGATATTTAAAGGAAAAAAAAAAACATATTGAGGCACAAAATATGGAGTGTCAGAGAGGGTCATAGAAGAAAAGATAGAACGGTGAATGATTGTCTATATTAGGCTTTGTGTGTTGTCTTCTCTACAGAACCAATTTTAGCACACGATGTATAAACAACCATTCTAAGTCTTTCTGTGAAAGTACATTCTATATAAATCCAAGCTGTTCATAGATGCTATAAATATCAAAAGGTTCCTACCTTCACTTTTTATTTATGCTGCATGACAAACAGAAAATTGGTAACTGAGAAAGTTTGTAATGATATCTTGAAGCAAATGTTTTCCACGTTGTAACCAATAAAGTATTTAGAAGATTCAACCCGAATTTTAAGATTTTCAAACACAATTTTTCAATCTAATTTCTAATATATTTTGCTTCGTTATTTTATAATTTTCTCTATGGACTATTTCAAGTTATTTTTAGATTTTGCTACACTGTCAAGGTTTCAAATCAGTATAAACAATGAGAACAAAGAAAAGACTAGAACTTTATCTAAAACAACGGAGAAAAGTGTATCACAAACCAGGCTCAATTTTCTCTCTTTAATTATACGGACAACATAATAAATAGCCACAACCAAACCAGTAGTGCATATAGCTCACAGTTCAAAACCCATAACTCCAGAGCTGCTATATAAGAGTTAATTTCAAGCATTAAAATAAAGTTAAAGGGCAAGTCCACCCCTTTTCCCAATTTTAGATATATAGTAGGGCTAGTTCCCCCATCCCCAACCGCTATAATATATTTTCCAGAGACTCCTCCGATCATCACTTACCTTCCCTCATTTCTCCGCCGCACTGCCCGGCCCCCTGCTTGCATGAAACTGCAAGCAGGGGGTGGGACCGGCTGCCGCGTCCCTGATTGGCTGAGAGGCAACCAATCACAGACGTGGCTGCCGGCAGTTCAGAACTCTGTAGGATAGAGGGAAGGTAAGTAAAGATCGGGGGAGTCTCTGGAAAATATATTATAGTGGTTGGGGCTGGGAGAACTATCCCTAATATATGGCAAAGGGTTTTTACACTAGGGGGAGGGAGAGGAAAATGCAAGAGAGGGAGAGGGATGGGGGGCTGCTATGAGCAAGCCAAAAACCTCTGAGAGGACATCTCAGAGGCGGAAACAATTTCCCTCCCTGGCAGGCTCCTGGTGTTCAGTTTTCTGGACTTTGGGGGGACATTACAGGAGAACCATTTGGAGGTGGGATGTAAGGTAAGGATTTTTATACACTACAGAGTGGGGCCAGTAGTGGGGGAAATTATAGTTTTGGGGGTGGACATGCCCTTTAACATTGTATTCAAGTAAAAAAGCTTTCATGAAGATTAATCCACACCTGACGTGTTTTGTGCCTAATAGGCCCTTCATCAGAGGCATCTGATGAACACGTCTCTGAGCGTTTCTTGTAACATAGAGTAAAGATTACATTTTAACTTCATGCTGTCGGTGTTAGCCTCCTGGTTAAAGCGACTACCCCTTCATTAGGAACCCCAGGTATCTGCCTATCACTTGTTATTAGAGATTGCCGAACTTTAGTAAAAGTTCTAAAGTTCTAGAGTTTGAGAACAAACCCATTAAAGTCAATGGGAAGCAAATAGTTTAAAAACTTCTAATACAATACAATTAAAATAGCAATGGTAAGTTATTGTAAATGTCTGTGGCACCAGGAAAATGGTCTAGGGAACATGTACATATCACCAAAACACTAACTCTCCTCCAGAATTGTCTGACTTCCACATTGTGTTTTCTCTAGATTTGAGGGTTATCGCCAATTCAATGGATACCGAATGCTACATTCAGGGGATGTCACCAATTTGAGGGTTAACAAATGATATATTAGAGGGTTAATGCTGCATTCAAGGTTTATCGCCGAACCGCTACATTTTATGGTTATTGCTGAACCGCTACATTCAAGGATTATCGATGAAATGCTACATTTGAGGGCTATGGGCGAAATTGAGCATTAGCAAACAGTACATTCAAGGGTTATCGATTGGAAAATAGTAAGTTAGTGTAAATGGCTGAGGGACCTGGGAAATGATCTGAGGAACACGTAAAAATAAACAAAACTTTTTAAAAAAATTAATAACTTTCTTCACTTGTAAGTTCACATATTTTATATTTTTCTAAATTGGCCCTTGAAATTCAATTGTTTTCGAAAAGGGAATCTCCAAAAATTGATAATTCTCAAATTTTGGAAAATTAGAATAATCCAAATTCTATATCTATATATTGAAAAATTTCAAAATGATCAATAATCCGTACGAAGCTCTGCGATTCTAAAAATCTTACACTTCTGTCGGATCTTCGGAACTGTGAGTTTCTAGTCTGGATCGGGCTTCATCCCTATTGGTAATGGGTCACTACTGTATATTCCTGCTGTAGGGTGTAAAGAATAGTACAGAAGTCTGGATTTCACAGCCATTTTTCATGCCTATAAAATAAACAGGAGTTATTTTGAAATCCTAAAAAGGACTTACGTATTACATACTGTATGGGAGAATTTATGGAGTGGAGTCTAATAAGAAGAGATAAGGAGCACAAGAAAAAAAGAATAATTGGGATAGGGTTGAGCTTAACATTTGATTTTTGTTGGTCTATAGAAATGATGTAAGGAAAGATGGCACTGATATAGGGCTGTATTTATAAAAGCATGGATATCTCTATTTTGCAATAATGTGCCTTTAAAGAACATAACTGGGTTCAGAAATGTACGATCGCAGTTGTATATTGTGGTTGTACATTAATGATTGCCTATACAATACTATTGCGGTTGTCTACTACCATATGGTATTATATGGGCGATCGTACAATTACAATCTACTACCACACGGTTTTGTACTAAAGACTATTCATAAATGTTTGGCTGTGATCATACTTTTATTATAAACTGCAATGTTGGAAGTTGCTGATATCACGGGTTATTGAATATGGCCTATAGGGCCCTGTTTGTAAATGTTCGGTATCGCAATACCACGCGCTACGATAATGTACAGCCACGGTAATACATTTACAAGGAACATTATTTAAATAACGAAGTTCAGTCATAGGATACCATGCACTAGATTTAAATCTATGATAAAGCAATCACAGATTTACGATCAGTATTGGTAATTTATGACCATTATCATAAATTAACGATAACGAACATAAATTAACGATCATTAAAACAATCATAAAAGGTGCAGTATCGCTAAAAGTATTGAATACATTTGCAATTGATTAAATCCAGATGAGTGCTCCCCTTTCCTATTTATTCCCACTGTCTGGCTGCACACTGGTTAATGAAGAGAAGCTAGTGTGCCACTTAATCATAGAATATATATAATATATATATATATATATTATATATATATATATATAATACAAGGATTGCGGAAGCACTCCAATTAGGCTAATGGACTGGGGTTACCTTGACGTGGTTGGAAGGCTTTTCATTCATGTGATCACAGTAATGTATACTAAAACCCCTTTGTTTATAATGTATGCCAGTGTGCAGATAATATGATATTGTATGGGGCCTAGGAATGTGCATTGATTAGCTTTTCTATGTTTGTGTGTGTGTGTGTGTGTATGTATATATATATATATATATATATATATATATAAATACAGCCACATCACGATTGCACTCCATCCATCATAATACTTGCCCGGGTGCTGTCCCAATTGTACATAAAATATTGAAAGAAGCACGACGCACTCACAGGTCTTGGTAACAAATGTACAAACACGCAATTTAGTTTGCAACACATGTTTCAAACCTCTATCAGGCCGTCACATCGAGACTAATAACAAACCAGCAGCCACCCAGATTAAATAGCCACCCAAATCACCACCCCCTTAAAAACCCCCAGCAACAGGGTATATTAAAACCAAACACCCCAAACACGATACCATATTAAATCCATAATAAGAACAATATATGTCCTAAAAACAACACCACTATCACAATACCAGATTGTAATTCACCTTACTGTCAGGTCGAGTCCACCAAGTTACGATAGAGGAAAATCGTCCAGCAGCTTAGAAAAGGTAGATACCGGGCAGACTCCACTTCCGGGACCGTCAGCACGCACCAGCAGCCACGTGGACAGATCATATGATGCTCCCCAGCGCAGTGCATCCCTATGGCAACAAATCTAAACACCAGCAAACCGGATGTAGTCTCCTAAATGGCGAGAGCGAAGGCAGCCACATCTCCACCCGCTACGAACTAGAACTAACCATATACAACATAAACCACAGGAAGCATATATCAAAAGGATACATCTTAAAAATGGGTCAACAACTAGCGCTGGTATAGATAGAGAATATAATAATTAAGAAATCAAAACCATACAGAAACTAAAACCAACACTCTAACTCCATTATTATGATATATAGGAAAGTAATAAATAACAATAAATAGCATAAATAGCATAATAGAAACATCTCGTGCATAGCAGCAAACGACCATGTTATAATGCTGTAACACAGTAATATCCCCTATATCAATGGGTATTATAAATAGCAGCTCAGATTATTGATTTCATTAAGCCCATAGGGTGTTACAGTTTGTAGTCTTGAAATCCAACGAGCCTCCAAACGTAGAAGGCTCTTAGCTCTATCCCCTCCATCGGAGGAACACAGTCTATAAGCATGCACTTTAATGTAGATACCCATGTCCCTTGGATTTAAAGTGTCTTGCCACAGGTTGATCCCCAAATTTGCTCATCTTTGTTTCAAATACTTGGCTCGACAAAGCCGCTCTTATCGAGCTCCGATGATTGGCAAATCTCTCACGAAAGGAAGTGGTGGGTCTTTCCAATGTATAGCAAACCACAGGGACATGTCAAAAAGTAGATGACAAACGAGCTGGTACAAGTCAATCTATAAACAATAGGGATCCTCTACCGGTTCGTGGATGAGAAAACTTGTCCCTGTCTCTAATATCCACAGGTGGTACAATTGGGACATTTAAAGCATCCTTGCTTAGGAGCACCCCAGGGTAATTTCGTTTGGGTTTAACATCCTTATTCAAATCTGTCTTGACTAGTAGGTTTGGAGGGTTTTCCCTCTACGGTGAGCAAATCTTATCCTCTGTTGTTGAAAAGGCAGAGATCCGTCACTTTCAATAATTTTCCACTTCATTCGCTTTAGCCTTATGGATGGACTCAAGATAGAAAAATCCATTGGAAAAGTCACATAGTGATTATCACTTTGTTTTTTTACATGTTTCTGTTGTAAATGCCATAAGTGCCTTCGTTAGTTGTTGTTTTAACACTTGGGTATTATATCCCCGTTCACAGAACGGCAGGTCATTTCCTTATTTGTACTTCAGCACGCTCACCCTCAGTGTTATTCCTAAGTACCCTTAAATATTGAGTGTATGGTATCGCCTTAATCAAGGCAGGTGGATGAAAGCTGTCGCATGTAAAATTGTATTCCGATCAGTATCCTTACGATACAAAGACGTACCCAGCACATCACCTGTCTTGAAAATCAAAAGATCCAAAAACTCAATTTCACATTGTTTGATGTTAAATGTCAATTTAATAGGTGAATCCAGGCATTAACCTGGGCTAATTTTTCTCGTAACTGCAGCTCATCCCCTTCCCAATAAGGAAGATATCGTCTATGTATCGTTTGAACAGACACACACCCCCCACCCAGTATCGGTAAGAGGTGAGTCTGTTCAACCATTGCAATAAGGTTGGCAAACGATGGGGCCACATTGGATCCCATGCCAGTGCCACATCGTTGAATTATAACCGTCCAAGGAAGCGGAAATGATTTTTGGACAATATGATATCCAGAAGTTCCATCAGAACTCCACCGGGTTCAAATTGCCCCTGCTCAATCAACGCTTGTCTACATGACTGTATCCCATCCTTTGTGGAATCACTGTTAGAGACTATTACATCAATAGTGACCAATAGTTTATCCCTCATCGGCATATTCATTTGGGACAAGATATCAATTAACTGACCACTGTCCACGCAATAGGAACTCATCCCTTTAACCACAGGCTGCAGAAAAAAATCCACAAATTGGGCTGTGGTTTTAGTAGAGAACCATGCGATTGACTATGGGGCGACCAGGAGGTGACTCAATACTCTTGTGTATTTTTGGAAGAGTAATAATTACTGGACAAATTGGATGGTCCGTAGTCAGAACTGTGCACACTTCAGAATCCATCCTGCATTTACTCCTATAGTGATAAGAGAGTCAATTACTTTGACCCATACATAGGATTTACCTCACAACACAAATATACATCAGTATTGTTTAGTTGGGACAACAATTCTGTTACATAATAGTTACATCCAGCACAACAATTCCCCCACCTTTATCAGCGGGAATCTAAATTCATTGTCAGCTTTTAAAGTTTTTAGCGCTAGACGTTGTTCCTTGTTAAGATTATTAAAGACTGGGCTATGTACATTGGAAAGATTATGAACCTCTAGTGCAACATCTGTGAAACCACCTTTATTCCAGGGGGAGTATTGATCGCTCAAAAGTCACTACTAGGTCTAAATCTCTCAGTGGAATTCCCATTCTCCATATGTTTGAAAAAATCTCTCAATTTTAACCGCCTCTGAAATTTATGAGGTCTATATCAAACTGGAAAGCATTAAACCTGGTGGATGGTACAAATGTAAGCCCCCTGCTTAAAAGGGATCTTTCCAGGTGTTAATACATGTTCACTCAGATTAAATATTATCTCTCCTTGGTGGTTTGCTTCTTGGTTTATACCCCTCTCCGGAGTACCTCCTTTGCCTCCTATAGTCCCGGATCTGGTAACCCTCATCTGAAAAGGGGCTTCAGTATGGGGTCTCCTGTTGTCTTCCTGACTGTCACCTAGACCCGCTCAGAGTCCGATTGGCCCTGTCTCCTGATGAATCAATTGTAAAACCAAATGGGCGTCTTTTATAGACTCTCCTGCTTCTAGTTTCAGTCTGTCCCAATAACCAAGGATATACCCTCTTATCCCTGTAATCTTGTTCTACCTTATGTAGCTTGTCCCTTTTAAACTGTAACAAATCAGCTTTATACTTATCCACCTGGTCACCCAATCTTAATCACATATTCAACCATAGCATCACTTTTAGTATATCCATTGAATTTCATATCTATCTATCTCAGTTTGATCTTTTTAAGTTCCTTGCCAACATAGTCAATGACTAAAACCATTAAATCATATGAACTTTATTCAAGATGGCTACCCAGCGGCCACGAACTCCTTATCCCCCACGACCCAGTGTGGGAATGTTCCTCACACGAAAGCCTCTAGGAATCCTGCGGGCCCTATGGTAGTCGACAAACACATCCATGTAATTGTAAATCAATTGAGCGTTTCTTAAGATTCAATAATTTAAAATACACTTCCCTGTTGACCTGCCGTTCTGTATTCACCAGCTGTATCCGTAAACAAGATTTTTTTCCACTTCATCTTGTGAATATGCAAAATCACTCTCCAAGTCCACACGAATGTGTTGCTCGCTGAAGCCAGAAGATTATCCCCATCGTCGGACTGAAACAAGGGCGGCTGGAAACACTATAAATCATGATAGGGTGCTAATCCACAAATAACAATAAATACAGCCACATCACGATTGCACTCCATCCATCATAATACTTGCCCGGGTGCTGTCCCAATTGTCATAAAATATTGAAAAAGCACGACGCACTCACAGGTCTTGGTAACAAATGTACAAACAGCAATTTATTTTGTCAACATGTTTCAACCTCTATCAGGCCGTCATCAGACTAATACAACACACCAGCCACCCAATTAAATAGCCACCCAATCACCACCCCCTTAAAAACACCCCAGCAACAGTTTATATTAAAACCAAACACCCCAAACACGATACCATATTAAATCCATAATAAGAACAATATATGTCCTAAAAACACACACCACTATCACAATACCAGATTGTATTCACCTTACTGTCAGGCGAGTCCACCAAGTACTAGTAGGAAAATCGTCCAGCATAGCTTAGAAAAGGTAGATACCGGGCAGACTCCACTTCCGGACCGTCGCACGCACCAGCAGCCACGTGGACAGATCATATGATTCTCCCAGCGGCAGTGGCATCTCTATGGCAACAAATCTAAACACCAGCAAACCGGAAGTGTAGTCTCCTAAATGGCGAGAGCGAAGGCGCCACATCTCCACCCACTACGAACTAGAACTACCATATAAACATAAACCACAGGGAGCATATATCAAAAGTACATCTTAAAATGGGTCAACAACTAGCGCTGGTATAGATAGAGAATATAATAAATAATAGAATCAAAACCATACAGAAACTAAAACCAACACTCTAACTCCATTATTATATAGATATATAGGAAAGTAATAAAACATAAAAGCATAAATGCATAATGAAACCATCTCGTGCATAGCAGCAAACGACCATGTTTATAATGCTGTAACACAGTAATATCCCCTATATCAATGGGGTATTATAAATAGCAGCTCAGATTATTGATTTCATTAGCCCATAGGGTGTTACAGTTTGGTAGTCTTGAAATCCAACGAGCCTCCAAACGTAGAAGGCTCTTAGCTCTATCCCCCTCCTCGGAGGAACACAGTCTTAAGCATGCACTTTAATGTAGATAACCCATGTCCCTTGGATTTAAGTGTCTTGCCACAGGTTTGATCCCCAAATTGCTCATCTTTGTTTCAATAATTGTGGCACTGCCATGGGATCCAATGTGGCCCCATCGTTTGCCAACCTTTATATGCAATGGTTTGAACAGACTCACCTCTTACCGATACTGGGTGGGGGGGTGTGTCTGTTCAAACGATACATAGACGATATCTTCCTTATTTGGGAAGGGGATGAGCTGCAGTTACGAGAAAAATTAGCCCAGGTTAATGCCCTGGATTCACCTATTAATTGACATTTCACCAAACAATGTGAAATTGAGTTTTTGGATCTTTTGATTTTCAAGACAGGTGATGTGCTTGTAAGAATATATATCCTACACTGGTCCAACCATTATTTGATGCCTAGTTCTAGAACACTGAAAAAGCCTCACGCTGCGGGAGACAGATTCACACCACACACAGGGCATGTACTGAAAACTATCTCAGTTTTTTGGGTCATACATTGGCATATATGAAACAAAGGAAAAACCTTGCATACGAAAAGGGGCTTTACCAGACTTTATGTCTGTAAACAATATAATAAAACATTGTCTGGAATGCAAATAGAGACAAGTTGACATAGGAGGCAGAAGCCCTTAGATAACGTATTATCTATGGCCATGAGAAACAGCTTGGGCTAGGTACAGCTTGGTAATTTTGAGAAAAACAGACTAAGTAATATGGTGCACAAAATGGAGTCGAAAACAAAATGGCTGCTATTAGGCTACGTGATTATACAGAATATATAAAACCTAACAGTTCCACCCTTTATCCCAAAGGGATAACTAAACGGAAATTATGTAATGTTAGCAACAGTATCAGTGGAAATAGCATTCATAGCGATTACATCATTATACATTGCGCAGCGTGAGCAATAGTTTTACGATTAGTAGGAACTTGCAAACAGATGCGAATATAGAAATACATCCTGGGGCACATTGATACACAGCAACAGAGAACAAACACATATGATTATTATATTGTACCAAAAAATTGCGAAGCTGACCCCAGGAGGGAAGCCACCAAAAAAGCATGTTCCAGAAAGAAATTTACCATCATCTACCTTGATGTGATTACTAAGTTGTTGCAGAGTACTGATCTGATATTAATAGTGAGGGTATGATCAGAAAGGTTAAGCAGCACATACCTTCAACACTTTCACATCCTTGACTATGCACAAAGTAGATAATCGATAGCAGCACGATTCTGGAGAACAGCATGTTCCAGAGTATTATAGTCGGTTAGCATATTGGTAAGGATAGAGCTAGTTATATTATTTTCTTTAGCCTACTACACATGCAAGATAAAGCAATTGTCTACCGTATATATTTGCTGACCTGGAACGCCTACGATACTAGCACCTAAAGCACACTTCAGTTTCAGATAGGGGATGTCCATTAGACTTACAATCCTCTGGCATAGTTATAAGATCCCTGCGATTACGTTTACCTGCAGAGAGGAAAGAAGAAGATTGCAAATGTGTGCTTGGTACCATCACCATACTTAATCTACTGATCCACAAGGACCTCCAGAAATGTTAGCAGGTAAATAAGTGTAGCTAACATTCCCAAGCCATAACCCATCCCTCTGAAAAAACAATGTGTACATAATTTGATGTGGTTTGATAGGTGAGATTACACTTCATGTTATTATTCACAGAAACAATTGTGTAGCAGCAGACAAGTAAAAATAAAACAAACTTCAGCATCAGTAACATTTGAGTCCGAATCATAACCATATCTACAGTTATTCACGGGAGGTCTGTTGAGGTATTCTGGAAAATTTAAGCGGGGTTACATCATCTTCTCGGATAATGGGATCCAATATCTTATAGTACTGATCAGTCAGATAGTATTGAGACATATTGGAACTGAACTGGAATAGTAGCGACAACACATTATTATATGTCCTGAACACTTTTACATTTCCTAAACAAAAGTCAGTTATACTTAGGAGCTTCTTTAAAATTACTCCCAAATGTTATCTGGGGGCAATGGACACAGGGTTAAGTAATAGAGCGGGAAGCTTTGTGCATCTAATTACTTAAAAATAGAAAAACCACAGAATAAGATGAAAAATGACAGTCAGGAAAATATATTTCATCTGGATTTTACAATTCATCACTGGTTGGAATCTGGGCTCATCTTAATCCTCCTCCTTGGGGTGGGTTTGTTGTCATCTCTGAAGTCATCTCGGTGGTCATCTCGGTGATCTCTCGTTCTCCAATCAACAGATTGGTGGCGCGCTTTACCTCTGGAAGCATGTATCCACGATGGATTGCCTTCAACCACGATAGCTGTGCGAGTCATAACGCCTTCATCAAGACCAATCCCTGATTTAAACAGGTGCATCGGAGCATAGAAAAAAGAAAAAAAACAAAGAAACATCACCACAGATGCCTATTCAATTTTTTCAATCAGTTTTGCCACATAAGCTTCTGGATAAATTCCAGGTCACCTGTAATTAATGTCCCTGTCTTAACTGCCCAAAGCGTAGGGAATGGTTTACCCATTAAAATTTCGAAAGAAGACACCTTGGATGTAAATTGGGGGCCATAGAATCTCTGCTAATACAGCTGGTAAATAAATATCCCATTTACTGAAAGAACCTGCAAGAACCTCAGTAGCCTTCCTAAGCTTCTCTTTATTGTGCGGTTCATTCGTCTCAACAACATTGAACTCGGGATATGAAACTTCTATTCAATGAACATCAATTACACAATCTGCTGTAATAGAAATAAAGCTGGCCCTTTATCTGAATCTATCCAACAGGACAACCTCATTTAGGAATATTCCCTTACACAAATTTTAAGCAACATTTTCACATCTTCTTTTGAAACACATACATTTGGGCAATAAACCTTGGGGCTAAGATTTTTATGAGCCATATTATTACTATACTATCCCCTCTTTAATAAAGACCTAAAAGTCTAAAAACAATACTTGAAGAAAAAAAAAAAATCTTTAAAAAAAATGAATCGGGAGAAAATAAAAAATAAAACCAAACAATAACATTCTCATGGAAAAGTATGAACGCAGGAAAGAAACAAAAGAACGGAGAAAAGAATAGCAACTTATACACATAATGAGATAACATTCCCTTTAAACAACATGAAAAGAACACACAATCATTCCATTTAAACAACTAAAACATAAGGAAGTAATAATCCACAAATTAAATTAATGTAAAGTCAGCTCACCATTCTCATTTATAAACTTTCTACTGCCGAAACTAACTACATTAAATCATACCTGGAAACAATGTACTAACAGCTTAAACCTTAAACAAACACCAGTACGGTCAAAGAAAGATTAAGCTATAAACAAAACCCGTAAACGGAACTAAATTCCAAAAGAATCTGGGATTGAAAGTCTAATATACATTATACACAAACACACCCATAACAGCTCTAATTGGTAGAGAATCAAATCGGACTGGGTTAGAGATTTACACTATATTTAAATTTAATTGCTTGGGTATTAATTTAACCTGTAATCTTAATAAAGTAAATAAAGGAATATACTATGGGTAAGACCTGAATATATTTAACTTCTAAGACCATGATAGATTTAAATAACCTCATACTCTGTGAGACATCGGATTGTTCATATTCATTCTTTACATTATAACATGATTAGATGTTAATTAAACATTCTCCGTGTCCAATAAATAAATTGGAGGCCTCACCAGCCATTGCACAAGCTGCAGAGATTGCATTCTCTGAACAGTGATTGCCAATGACTTAGAGAGAAAAAAAAAATAAGTGACTAGTTTCAGGTGTCTCTTGATATTGTGATAAAACTGCCACCATGATTTTACAATGTTTTCTTATAATACAATGAAAAGATTTATCATAATTCACAAAGCTCAGAGCAGGGCAGAGGTAAATGTTATTACACAATTTTTAAACATTCTTGTCATTTGCAGCGTCCATAGAATGAGTTTAGACAGTCTTAATTGTGCATTTGGAGCATTTGGTCCCAGTGGGAGCCTGGCTGGGATTCATTGTTGGTAAAATTCATGAAGCTGCCAATTCAGCTTTATCACAGGGTGTTGAAAACGCAAAAATGTCTTTATCTCTGGCGGGGCTGACCAATATTTCACCCTTAGATATTATACAACCAAGATATGAACCTGAGTCTTTGCCATATTGTATTTTGGAAAGCTTTTGATGCAAGACAATTGAGGAGAGAGAAACCTTTTACATTACCTCCATGCTCTGTTACACAATACCCCACATTAACATATTTGACAATTAACATATTTCACATAATCTTAGAACCATGTGGCTGAACCCATTATTATTTTAACACTTCACCAGAGAGCCATAGAGTCTGTCACTGCAAGTCCATCAAGTCTCTATGTCAAACTGACACATAAATTGGGACTTTTCAAAAATGAATACAAAAAGACTGAGCCGGAGCACCAGCCGACATGCAGAAAAAGGCAAATCTCAAATCAACAACTGTATTACATTGGGTATCGGCAGAAATGCTAATAAGGGCTTATCTATCCAAAACTATAGGAACTATCTGTATTATGAGCTATAATAGGGGTTAAAATAGGAAGATAGTCTTTTATATCACTCATTGCTTTAACAAGGTACAAACCATTGGCAGAATACTATTAATTATATCTTGTAAAAGCGGGTTAGGGGCATTAAAAAATAATCCGTACATCAACTTTTACTTCAACAAGTTTATGCCACTAAAGAAAGATTAAGATACACAATATACTTACTAAATCCGGTATTATCAAATTAATGGGGTAATCTGGTAATAATTCAAAGGAAAAATAAGACAATAAACAATTGGCCATTATCCCTATTAGTGGCAAAATATTTATATTCTTAGTCCCTCTGCAAATACCCCCTAAATCTCTACAAAGACTTGCAATCAGCTGAGGGACCATTAATAAGGAGCTTTGATAGAGAGCACATAGTCCCTGTATCATCAAAAAAATTAAAACAGCTTACCTTGTATATGAAGAACACAAATAGGATTACACATTCTTCCATGAGCTGTACCACAGCGGGGAATCACTTGTGGGAAATCCTTACAACTGCCATCATAGGGCATATCTATCTGTGACTGTATTTTCACATCCTACTTAGCTATATATGATTACGGGTCCTCACCAATGATCTAATTTATTACAAATAAACATTTTGCTATTATTAAGCTGATCATCTTTAAAAACCACCAGAAACTCTACCAGATCCTTGCCTTCACTTTCTAAATCTTCACTTTCTCAAAAACCTCTGTAGTATAAGAAAAAAACCTTCCGTAGACATTCTACCTCCATTCGCAATTATAAAAATCCCATTTACAACTAGTTAGACATGAAGGAGAGGAGGAGGGGCGGGGTTTAGGAATGTAAGAAGATAAGAATTAGTACACAGAATAGAAAGCATCGAGTCCAACATCTAAGTGAAGCCAGCATTAACCAAATTTAAACTTTACTTTATTAATTAATCAGATGTATAATAAAATTCACTAAGAGAGCTCAAATAAGAATTACATCTTTTACCAACCCAATATATTATCAAACCATGGATTGCCATATCTGTACCACCAATGCGGATCACCTAATCCTCTTGAGTTTCCAGGAATTCTTCGGAATATCAGTATTTTCCCACACATGTAAACCTGTAAACTAGAATTAAAACACTTTATATATCTTTAAATGACTTATCATGTTTGGGTCACGACCTTTACTGTGAAACTCTCCATCCTGTAAGCAAGAAGGTTAACCATAACGCAGTGAATCAATTAGGAAACAATCACACTGAAGCAAAAGGAGGGGAGGAAAAAAAACTAATACTCTAATAAATCAGACACTTACATATAAGCTGCAAGACAGACAAGACAAAATAGTAGGGTTTCTCAATGTTTCCGTATAATGCTAGCTAGCAAAGAAACACAACTCAGAAGTTCGAACTTCAAATGAACCGGACCACACTGTCCGTTCATAAATGGTTAAGCTTAACTCTTAAGTCCCCGCCCTATCTCCCGTGTTTTACACTTACTTCACGCTGAAGAAACTCTTAGTTAAAGAGAAAAACATTAACTCTCTATGTGCAGGTCTTGTCGCCTGCGGAGTATTATCTCGTAGTCCAACTACGAGTTGCGAGTCCAACCCGCCAATAGGGATCCTATCAATCAAGGGGAAAATATATCTCTTGTACGGCTCCCAGTTACCTCTTCCAAAGAGAAACTAAAAAATGCAGATCGCCACCTGCGGAGTCTACCTTAACTCTTTAACTCCTAGAACACACCCAGCACCAAGTTTTTACATTCCCTCAGGGAATAAAACTCTTTCAGAATTTAACACTCCACCCACGAAGCAACTTCCTTAAGAGAACTCGATCACAGGTCCCAGCCTGCGGGCATTCTACTTACAGACACTCTACTTACAGACCTATCTGTAAGACGTGGGGCATGCGTCCGCCCTCCAGACCCACGTTTTAAATCTATACCATGTGCTGATACAAGTTACGAACAACAAGACAGAACTTAAAATTAATAAGCTCAATACTTACGGTCCTGTAGGTGTATCCCACTTCTGACACCAAATTGTAAGATAATATATCCTACACGGTCCAACCATTATTGATGCCTAGTTCTAGTCAACACTGAAAAGCCTCACAGCTCGGGAGACAGAATTCACACACACACAGGGCATGTACTGAAAACTATCTCAGTTATTTGGGTCATACATTGGCATATATGAAACAAAGGAAAAACCTTGCATGACGAAAAGGGGCTTTACCAGACTTTATGTCTGTAAACATATAATAAAACTGTCTTGGAATCGAGAATAGAGACAAGTTGACATAGGAGGCAGAAGACCTTGAGATAACGTATTATCTATGGCCATGAGAAAAACAGCTTGGGCTAGTACAGCTTGGTACATTTTGAGAAAAACAACTAAGTAATATGTGCACAAATGGAGTCGAAAACAAAATGGCTGCTATTAGGCTACGTGATTATACAGAATATATAAAAACCTAACAGTGCTGGGTACGTCTTTGTATCGTAAGGATACTGATCGGAATACAATTTTACATGCGACCAGCTTTCATCCACCTGCCTTGATTAAGGCGATACCAACACTCAATATTTAAGGGTACTTAGGAATAACCCTGAGGGTGAGCGTGCTGAAGTACAACTTAAGGAAATGACCTGCCGTTTCTGTGAACGGGGATTAATACCCAAGTGTTAAACAACAACTAACGAAGGCACTTATGGCATTTACAACAGAACATGTAAAAAAACAAAGTGATAATCACTATGTGACTTTTCCAATGATTTTTCTATCTTGAGTCCATCCAAAAGGCTAAAGCGAATGAACTGTGGAAAATTATTGAAAGTGACGATCTCTGCCTTTTCAACAACAGAGGATAGATTTGCTCACCGTAGAGGGAAAACCCTCCACAACCTTAGTCAAGACAGATTTGAATAAGGATGTTAAACCCAAAACGAAATTACCCTGGGGTGCTCCTAAGCAAGGATGCTTAAATGTCCCAATTGTACCACCTGTGGATATATGATGACAGGGACAAGTTTTCCTCATCCACGAACCGGTAAGAGGATCCCTTTGTTCATAGATTGACTGTAACCAGCTCGTTTGTCATCTACTTTTTGGACATGTCCCTGTGGTTTGCTATACATTGGAAGACCACCACTTCCTTTCGTGAGAGATTTGCCAATCATCGGAGCTCGATAAGAGCGGCTTTGGTCGAGCCAAGTATTTGAAACAAGATGGCAAATTTTGGGGATCAACCTGTGGCAAGACACTTTAAATCCAAGGGACATGGGTTATCTACATTAAAGTGCATGCTTATAGACTGTGTTCCTCCGATGGAGGGTGATAGAGCTAAGAGCCTTCTACGTTTGGAGGCTCGTTGGATTTCAAGACTACAAACTGTAACACCCTATGGGCTTAATGAAATCAATAATCTGAGCTGCTATTTATAATACCCCATTGATATAGGGGATATTACTGTGTTACAGCATTATAACATGGTCGTTTGCTGCTATGCACGAGATGGTTTCTATTATGCTATTTATGCTATTTATTGTTATTTATTACTTTCCTATATATCTATATAATAATGGAGTTAGAGTGTTGGTTTTAGTTTCTGTATGGTTTTTGATTTCTTAATTATTATATTCTCTATCTATACCAGCGCTAGTTGTTGACCCATTTTTAAGATGTATCCTTTTGATATATGCTTCCCTGTGGTTTATGTTTATATGGTAGTTCTAGTTCGTAGTCGGGTGGAGATGTGGCTGCCTTCGCTCTCGCCATTTAGGAGACTACACTTCCGGGTTTGCTGGTGTTTAGATTTGTTGCCATAGAAATGCACTGCCGCTGGGGAGCATCATATGATCTGTCCACGTGGCTGCTGGTGCGTGCTGACGGTCCCGGAAGTGGAGTCTGCCCGGTATCTACCTTTTCTAAGCTATGCTGGACGATTTTCCTCTATCGTACTTGGTGGACTCGCCTGACAGTAAGGTGAATTACAATCTGGTATTGTGATAGTGGTGTTGTTTTTAGGACATATATTGTTCTTATTATGGATTTAATATGGTATCGTGTTTGGGGTGTTTGGTTTTAATATACACTGTTGCTGGGGTGTTTTTAAGGGGGTGGTGATTGGGTGGCTATTTAATCTGGGTGGCTGGTGTGTTGTATTAGTCCTGATGACGGCCTGATAGAGGTTGAAACATGTTGACAAAATAAATTGCTGTTTGTACATTTGTTACCAAGACCTGTGAGTGCGTCGTGCTTCTTTCAATATATATATATATATATATATAAATATATGTTAACCAGGCAGAGCGGCTAATAATTCATCCGCCCGGGTGCTTCCATGACTACTACTATACCAATAACCAAAATATTGGAGCACTCATGGGTCTTTCTAATGTCTTGCATTAAGTCGACACGTTTCGGCCTAGGTTCCGGCCGTTCTCCAATATTTTAGTTATATATAAATATATATGAGCAGGGAAGAGGGTCAAGTCACACGGATTTGCTTGACAGTACGAGTAAAAGTAGAGGAATGCAATCATGTCTTCTTCCAATTTGTGTATCTTAGGCACAGAGGGAAACTGAAGAAAGTGAAGACACTGGAGATTGGGGGGAATTATAGAACACATGGAAGGAAAGAAAAAAAAGTTAATTTTCCTACTATAGATTCCGTTTAACTACTACATTCTACAAATGGTTAGTTAAAGTGATGTACTGCACTAAAAGTATGCATAGCAAATTCTGCACAAAGCCAAATTAGGTAACATACTATTATTGTACATAATTGTGATTTTGACAATTGCAGTCCCATTTGCTTCACGGTAATGTGAAATCTGAGCCTTTAAGATCCCTTGAAGCAAATTATTTAGTCTGTGTCAAAATCTACTAGGCTCCAAAACTTGCATTTAACTAATAATTAATGAGGGGGGGGGTATCTATTTATGTAGTTAATAAAACTATAAAATATAATAAAACTATA
The DNA here is from genome assembly GCA_019447015.1 of Hymenochirus boettgeri. Classification (NCBI taxonomy): domain Eukaryota; kingdom Metazoa; phylum Chordata; class Amphibia; order Anura; family Pipidae; genus Hymenochirus; species Hymenochirus boettgeri. The sequence continues at coordinate 28,287,390 of CM033476.1, read as the reverse complement.
AAAATGCATTTGTCATGTGAGGCAAAACAATGTAAAAAAAAATGAAACCCCAATATTATGCAATGGCAGACAGAATTTAGCACCTTTTGAGGTGGCAGCAGGACTCCAATATATAGCCAAATACTAAGGAAAACAAGGAAAGGGATTTGGTAAACAAGAAATTGAGAAACACCTTCTTATAACAGCGGTTCAGGACACATGCATAAGCTAAGGGACATAAAGGATTATTTTGCATATCTCCGCCCCTTACCCTGGGGAACCTGGGAGTAAGAAATTACTTCTTGTTTCTTAGGTTTTGTGGGCAATGCTATTCATATAGCATGAGACTGCAAGATGTCTTCTGTTATAAGAAGGTGTTTCTCCATTTTTATGCTCAGTGAAGGTCTTTTTGCTCCTTTTGGCCCCTGTCTCCCTAAGCTTTCTTGCTGCCTTGTCTACTGGAAACAAGAAATAAACAATGAACTACAAACAGAAAAGTCTCTTAAAAACTCAGAAATTATATCAACAAAATCAGTTGATCCCAATTTAGTATTTTATCGCATTGGTGAAAATTATTAACGATTTGACAAGACCTCAATTTTCACGATTAAACAATATGAAATACTTTGTGGGCCATATATATATATAGCCGCGGTATTGGCTTTTTTTTTTTTGGTATTGCTATAATCCCCATAGAATACCATTGCAGTAGTTTATTACCACATGATATTCTACGACTGAACATTCGTTAATTAATGAACATTTGGCATAAATGTATGACAGCGGACGTACATATGGGGGTTCTGTTGTACATTACCGGAACGCATGATATCGCTAAACTATGATACCGCACATGTATAAATATGGCCCCAAATGAGCCATTGGGTCTACTTACTAGAAGCAAGAAATGGTGCCACAGTTAATACTGTATCACACAGTCTCACTAAACGTTTTTCCTTATGTCATTTACTAGAAGGACATCACTGAAAACTGAGGAAACAGCTCATATTGTAGCCAAGCGAAATTTTAGTAAGATTCTTCAGAATCGAAAATTGCTGACATACACAAGCACGTTGCCAATAAAAGTAAAAAATACCTTCTAAATTACCTAGTGCGCTCTCAGTTCCCATTGACACATTACCAGGAATCTAGTGTGGATCCTGCAAAAAAACATGTTGCTTGAATCCTGTGTGATAAATGTAAAATGAATATATAAATACATTTTGACCCCCACCAGGCTGTGAATTATACTAGTCAGCAGGCAATGGCCATTAAACTTTCACACCCATGGTTTCACATTTATAATTATTATGCTTCACACATAAGGTCCTTTTTTCATTTTTTATCCTTTTTATTACGTTTATTTAAAGTATATGCTTTAACCTGTAAGGCATGGCCAGTCATCAGGTAATTGGAGTGTACACTGGAATATAATATGTAAGTAAAAACAGTAAAACACAATAAAACCCATAAAAAATGTGGTGAGCTTCAAATAAAGAAATATAGTGATATTACAAGCCTGCCCTGGGTGGCTCTACTTGTTGACAGTAAAAGTTGACTAAAGCCAAAAAAGCACCACTGTGTAAAATAAAAATACACTTCCATCTAACTGCACAAATCATTAAAAAACAAATAATAACAAGTATTATTACATTTCAATGGTCATATAATTAGGATATATCTGAAATATACTTTAAAACATAAAAAAGATTATCTCCATTGCAAAAAAAAGAAAGTAGAAATAAATCAATAGAAATAATATGATTAAATATCTGGTTACAAGTAAGAAGAAGTGGTTAAAATAGCAGTTGGGTTTGCAGGCAGATAATGGACAAGTCACCAGTTTTTTTGTTTGAACATTTAAATAAGAACCTTTTTTCCCATACACCTTTTACTACAAGCACATGTAATGTCTTCAAGCTCTTATATTACAGATAGCGCTATTTATAATATTACCGCATTTCTATTGTAAAGGAGCACATGCTCCTTCCATGCTACATCACTGGCTAAACATAATTCCCTATCAATCCTCCTTCATTACGCAGTAGAGTCCTTCATTACGCAGTAGAGAAATTGTTTTTTTGACCTGTGATAATACTTACAGAATAAAGTTACTGCAATGGGGGCCTGACGTGCATCCTCATAGCTTTTTTCAGGTTAGTGGTGATAGGAGCATGATTTCTTAGAGGATAGTCTGTTTTTTACCTATTACTGTATGTTAAGGCAAAGATGAGATATAGGGCCCTATTTATAAAAGATCGGTATCGTTATTGTAAAATTAATCGTAAAATAACGACCGGGTTTTTACCGATAACGACCGTTATTTACCGATAACGACCGTTATTTACCGATAACGACCGTTATTTACCGTTACCGGTCGTTATCGGTAAATAACGACCATTATCGGTAAATAACGACCGTTATCGGTAAATAACGACCGTTATTTACCGATAACAACCGGTATTTAACGATATCGGTAAATAGCGGTCGTTATCGGTAAAAACCCGGTCGTTATTTTACGATAACGATCGGTATTTTACGATAACGATATCGATCTTTTATAAATAGGGCCCCTATTGACAATATTTTCAACCTCTGGAAAGACATCTACTTTATATAGGAAGAATAGCTTTTAAAGATGATAGACAGAATCTGTGTACCCAGCTTAATACTGCAGTTTCGCTACCGTGCGCACTGACTTTATCATTCATTCTTTTGCTCCTTCTTAGATAAATGACTTAAACCTAGGACTAGACTAAGTATTGGGGCCTTATTTCTGATTGTTCAGAAATATATATTTCTTTTTTTCTTGTGCATTATTAATTAGGAAAATTTCTTAATTATAGTTATTTAATTGTTATTTGTTTACAGCATTATTCTATAGTAAATCTTATAGGATTCTTAGTCATGTGCTCCCTGTGCTCCCTTCCCATATTGTGCATAATTAGTAACATTGTATTATAAGTTCTTTTGGAAACTTGGAAACCAGAGAAGAGAGGTGCAATTGTTGGATGAAGGTTGTTCATGAAGATAGTTACCCAGCTGGTAGGATTACTAAATATAAACTTAATTACATGAGAACTTTGAACTTTTCACATTGAACCCCTATTTATACTTTTCCCAAAATTCATACATCTACTAAAACCTGTCTGGGAAAACATGTTTTAATGATAAACTTACTGATGTCAGAATATTTTCCAGTAGGAATAATCTACGTTTATGTTATTTATGGTTCTACTATAAGCTACTGTACTGGATCTTTAGATTTTTTTTTTATAAACATAAAATATATTAGTTTTGCTGAAAACATGAATATTTACTAGTAGTATATTTATCACTATATATTGATTAAATATATTTTCCATCTGGCTAATTGTGATACTGTATATATATGTATGAAATGTAAAATTAGTTAATGAGCACTAGAGATGTTCGAAACTGTTGAGTTTCATTTCGTTTTCAAATTTTCATTTACGGAAGTTTCGAAAGTTCTAGCTTTAATTTTCGAAAATCAGCTACTTTCGATTTTCGAAAATCTTCTACTTTCGATTTTTGATTTTCGAAAATCATCTATTTTCGAAAATCGTCTACTTTCAATTTTCGAAAATCGTCTACTTTCGATTTTTGAAAATCGCCTACTTTCAATTTTCGAAAATCGTCTACTTTCGGTTTTCGTAAATCATCTACTTTCAATTTTCGGAAATTCGGGTTCCGTGAAATTCGGGAGTTCCGAAAGTTTCGATTCGAAACTGGGTTCTAATCGAACCCACATTACATCTCTAATGAGCACGCCTGTATAAATTAATTTAATCAACCAGTTGTTTTGCACACACATATACAGGTAAATAGTGCTAGTGGGCTGTAACTTTTCTTCACTGCTTGTTAGCCTTGGGAAGAAACAAGCAGTTCAATCGCACAAATGAGATGTTGGTTTCCAAGACATTTAAATGTTTGCAACTTATTCCACAAAAAACAATTCTGCTTGAACCAAATCATTGTAAACTGCAGAATAGAGATGGGCGAAACTCGTAAGTTTCGTTCTGTATTCAGATTTACTGATCTCGGGACGAAAAACAAAACAAATAAAGATCTGAATATCTGAAAATAGAACGGACCGCATTTTCGAGGGTTTCCGAATGAATACGTTTTTTTTTTATCGATAAACCTCGAAAATATTCTCAAACGTTCGTCAAAATACGATCAGAAAATACTTTCAAATTTCTGACCATATTTTCGAGGGTTATTGAAAGTTCGAGGTTATTTTCGAGACTTACCAAAAATAACCTTGTACATTTGGTAACCTTCCAAAATGCCATCTGAGGGGTTCCGTGTCAGACCTGGATCTGATAGGGAACCCCTTGGTTCTAAAATCCGAATGTTCCATCCAAAATTTCAGAACTTCGGACCACATTTTTGAGGGTTATCGAATGTTCAAGGTTGTTTCCAGGTTACCAAATATACAAGGTTATTCCACCTCTACTGCAGAATAGTGATGGATATCCAAACCCGATTCTGAAGTGGACTTTGCAGATTTCTTACTTTTTTGATTTTCCTGAACTGTTTATTAATATCAAATGATTGAGAAATTCCAAATATACAAAATCTAAAATTTTCAAAATTTCTAGAAACCTCAAAAATATTATGCAAAATGCCAAAAAAGGAAGCGTATGAAGTTTCCACTTTCCAGTACTGGGTGTTGTTTTTTTAAAGATTTTGGGCACTAATACATATTCCCCAGACCATTTTCCAGGTCCCTGAGCCATTTACAGTAAGTTACCATTGCTATTTATACCTTCATTTTAGGTGGAAGGTTCAGATTTTTTAACTCCAATTGACTTCAATGAGTCTGATTGTAGATTTTTCGAATTTTGCTTAAAATCAGCGAATCTGCAAGCGTAATGGATTTCAGTGAGTTCAGCTATCTCTACTGCAGAAAGGTACTAGAAGAATAACAGCGGTAATCATACAGAAAATGAAAACATGCACATACGTATAGGGTATATCCTACCCCCCCCCCCAAAAAAATAATAAATTGCTAGGTAATTTTGTATAAAACTTTAACTTGTAATTAGCATATATCCAGGATGCCTGAGGTTATATAAATACATACATTTGTAATTAGTAACTACAATTATCCCTGTCACTGACATAAGACATCTATTTAAAGTTTCCCATTCAAAGCAAATCATATTATTCATGAGTACTTGTTATAATTATAGGTTGTTTGTTAGCATGGATGGTATATTGGATACCTACATTTATATGTAAAATAATGTCAATGTTAATGTGTCAAAAAGACAAAGGCTATATATATATATATATACTGTATTGTGTTAGTGTGCACACTGTTTGCAGTATTGTATGCCTGGTGCTGCAGATTATATTCCAATAAACATATATTTAGGCAAGAATCCGTCAAGTTATATGTTTTTATGTAGCCAACTTAGCAAAAATATAATATGGGTATAGTCTTAACACTTAAAGGAGAACTAAACCCAATTTTTTATACACCAGAATATGAAAACAACCCCCCTAAAAACACCAATGAGTTATAAAATACCACTCCAGTAAATTGTATTAAAGTAAATGTAAGCCTGTTAAGAACTGGATGTATCTGTGTGTATGTGCAGTGTCAGACCACACCTCCCGACCTCAGTCACATGCTTCCTTGCTTTATCTGTCATGTAAAAGGATTGGCTAGAGATTATTAATGGGTGTGACCAACTGTAACAAAATTCTGCCATAGCTAAGGACTGAGCATGTGCAGAACATAATGGTCATTGACCAAACTGTGTGATACTAGAATGCTGTGAAGTAAAGCACAAACCATGTTGTTTAGATAAATTTCCCAGCGCTCGTATCAAAATGAGAATTAAGACACAGATTACTGGTTTTATATCAAGGTGTTCTGTCTTCTGGTTCAGTGTTATTCTGTGGCTATAGTTGTCCTTTAAAGGCTGCACACTATTTATCTTGTTTTTATCTACCAGTTTAAATTGAATTTTTCTTTTCTTTTAAATCACCAATATGTAGCACTTTAAAACATGCTTGTGAAGGTTCTCATTCATCCAGGTCATGGTATATCTGTTGTATTCAATTAGATCAACAGGACTTGAAATGTAGTTCTTGAAGACGTTTCGCTAGTCATCCAACTGGCTTTCTCAATTCAGAATGATTTGTACAAGAATCTGTGGCTATTATGTACCCTGGAAAATCCCAATTAGTATATCACAGCCAGGTGTTAAAGGCATGATTGCATAGTGGCTAAGAGGTGTTATAGGAACGCCCAGAGTAAGGTGTCAAAACAGCATTGTACATGGCAGACAGTTGGTGTCTTTATTTGGACATAAATGGCCTTCTTAACACTTCTCTTGAACCATTCACGTTCCTTTGCCAATATGTTAACATTACAATGTTCAAAGGTATGTCCTTTATCCTTAAATGCAGGTACACGGCTGAGTCCTGAACCGAGGAATTGGCTCTCCTGTGCTTGCTCTTTTGTGCTGGGCCATGCATTGATGCAGTTGCTGTTTTGGCTCGATTGACCAGATATTTCAGTCGCCATGGGCGATCATCGGAAATATGGTAATGTGTGTATGCAGCCTTACTCTCTAAAAGAGAGTTATGGTGGCCATAGACTAGGATCATGGTAGGGATATTCCCGCTATTGTACGATCATCAGGTCGTGTATGTAGGATAGTCCGATGATTGTTCAATTGTTTGTTCTTTTGGCCCAGTATTTTTTTTTTTTCCATCGTTCAATTCAATTACAAGATCTGCAGATCCACGATCGGATTGTAGCACCTATGGCCACATTTAGTCCTCACTACACAGCCTACTATTAGAGATGGGATCCAGGTTTGACTCGGACGTGGATTCGACACAGAACCCCTCAGTTCCAAAATCCAAAAGTCCCGTCCAAGACAGGGCGGGTTGTTTGGATTTCGGGACTTCATAACGTATTTTCAAAGGTTACCAAATGTACAAAGTAACATTGAACATTCCACAGCCCTCAAAATATGATCGGAAACTCAAAAGTAGTTTCCGATCATATTATGGAAGGTTGTAGAATGTTCAAAAGTAAGTTCTGTTTTCGGATCTTTGGGTTTTTTCCCGAGTTCCATAAATCCAAAAACGGAACAAAACTTTTAAGTTTCATCCATCTCTACTTACTATTTCATATGTTTTAAACCATAAAGGTATGATAATATAATGTTGTACTATTTGTAGAGTAATTCATTGTTCCTGGCTTGAAGAGTATATTATTTATTAGGTCTTTAGCTTTGATTACATTTAAAAACAAAATCTGCAAAACTTTCCAAAAGGAAAATAAATACCATCTGTTATTGCTTACTCTCAGATAAGAGAATATTACTAGAATATTGTCACGCCAATGTGAGTTTCCATATGTTTGTTATGCTGAAAACGCACTGGTTTTGGAAATTGCACACCATATGGAAAACATGCTGTATTCCTAATATTTCAATTAATAATGCATGGGAAAAAACATTTTATTTTATGATGAGGGCACACATTTCAATGGCAACATACCCTTTTGTCTCTTTTTGTATATTCTCTTTACAAAACAAAAAATATTGCATGATACATTATTTTTTAATTACCTTAATATCTTAAAATGAAAGGTATATATTAATTATACTTATCATGCAGTTACCAGTCATACCTAAAAAGTATATTGTGTCTACGGTTTCACTGTTTCACTCAAACTCACAGAACATACTAAACATACAGGGGGTTATTCAATAAAAGTTCATATCGTTTAAAATGGTGCTAATTTTGCCCAAACCAATTAGATGTTAGCTTTCAAATGTTACATAAGATCTAATTGGTTGGGGCAAAATTAACACCATTTTAAACTATAAGAAATTTTATTGAATCTCCCTGATAGTTTTAAAGTAGTTTAAACATCCCCTAAAAACACCAATAAGCTATAAAATCCCACTTCAGTAAATTGTATTAAAGTAAGCCTGTTAAGAACTGGATGAAGTATCTGTGTGTATGTGCAGTGTCAGACCTCCTGACCTCAGTCACATGCTTCCTTGCTTTATCTGTCCTGTAAAAGGATTGGCTAGATATTATTAATGGGTGTGACCAACTGTAACAAATTTCTGCCACAGCTAAGGACTGAGCATGTGCAGAACATAATAGTGATACTAAAATGCTGTGAAGTAAAGCACAAACCATGTTATTTAGGAAAATATTGTATCAAAATGAGAGGTAAGACACAGATTACTGGTTTTATATCAAGGTGTTCTGCCTTCTGGTTCAGTGTTGTTCTGTGACTTTAGCTGTTTAATAGTTTTTTATAGGCTTAAATTTAATACGGGTTATTGGCAAAATGCCCAACCTGCATTAAATAAGATTGCTTTGTATTACATGTAATTACTTTACTAATAGCCCTTTAATAATAAAATATTATTACCATATGGGGATAAATTCCTAGTGCTCAAACAGCATCTAAATAAAATTTACAGTATTTGTACAGCTTTGGGAGACCTATTAGAATTGGGGAAATCGATCTTTTTGAGACATACCTGATTTCAACGACTGAAAACAGTGCAAAAATAAAAAAAAAATGACATCCGTGAAGTTGAGTAGGTTTGGTTATATAAAATGTGCTAAAGAAAGAAAGTGTAACCTTCACATTTATCCATTAGAACTTGGGGCTGTCAGTGTGAAAGGATTCCTTCCTAGGCGGAATAATAACATACAATACATTTACGTAAAAGAAGCACAGAGCTGAAGGCTACTTATTGAATTGGAATGTTTTAAAAAACAATTCTGTTACTGGAATTATTATGATGTGTAGTATTATTCTCGACAAAATGGTAGATGCCGAAATGGTTTTGTATAAGCTGTTCCTAGAGCTTTTAAGGCAATATGGTATAAGGAATGTAAGAATGTAAGAAAGGACAGATATGCCTTCTATGTTGTATACTGAACTTCCATATTACACAAGATGAACACGAAAAAAGACTTCCTAAAAATAAAAACAGAAAAATGGAATCCTACAAGCACAAGGGTTAAATTCACATAGGAATAGTTCTTCTATTTATTAACTAAGCCTTTCCTAGATTTTAGCAGTAAGTAGAGCATTGATGACAGTCGTGTTATTGCTAATAAAATGTCAATGAATATTGATAGATTGGGGTATGGTCCCTTTATTGTTATCATAAGTCAGTGAATGAGCTAATCCACATCGGTCTTTTATTGGACAATTCTTTATCAGTAATGGATGCAAGCTGCAAACAAGCAAACATGCTTTAGACTTGTCTAACATTGTCTTTATGAAACTCGATGAGGTGCCGCAAGTTTGAAGAAGATGAATAAAATTGACTATAAAACAACGTGGACCCATTGCCATTGTGTTTAATATTTCATTAGTGGTGTAGCAACCTGAATCTGTAATTTAAAATATAATAACCCCACAAAGACACTTCTGTAGGGAGATACAATATCACAAAAATTGGTGTAAAACTTACACTTATTGAATGGGGGCTGCTTCACAGATGTTTTTGAAAGTAGCACAGTACTCCCTATACAATACCCCTTAAGTTAAGTTCTGAAGTACCTAGTAGCTCGGAACTTAACAGGGTATTGAAAGGGAGCTTCTTACCTTTCCGAGATCCCAAGATGCAATATCAGATGTAATCGCGTATTGTATTGCAGGATGGCGTAAACCATTTTGATAACTTTAATAATTTTCAAATTTCTATATAAATTTAAAGGGTATTTCCACCATAATTTTTTTTGTTAATATACTGTAGGGCACCTTAGCCTAACCACCAAGTTTGTTTGTTAAAAAAAAGCATTAGAACTGTTCCCAGCCCTCCGCTTGCCGGAACTTGCAAGCAGGGGGCCAGACCTGCAGCCGCCTCTGTGATTGTCTGACAGCCAGCCAACCACAGATGCGGCTGCTGGAAATGCAGAGCGCCAGGGAAAGAAGTACAGCTCTGCTGCTTTTTTTAACAAACGGACACCCATTCCGTTTGTAAAAAAAAAGGGTACCCTAGCCCAACCCCAACCTCCGACCCTACATTACAGAAAAAGCTTTAATAGGTAGGACACCAGGCAGCAAAGCCAGATCCAGAGGGAGGGGGGACCTCCTTTAACCCTCCTGGCTATGTCTATGGTTATATCTGGTAAATAGACATTTGGAACTTTGGGGCATTGGGTATACCTTTTTATCTTTCTGGCAAGCCAGGTCTTCAGAATCCAGAAAACTTTTAAAGCAGTCTACAAGTTTTTAAGCATTTTCCGTTGACTGTTTGTTCTGTGCTGCTCTTTCTCTTTCCAGCAATGTGTAAAAAAATTGCGATTGTTTCTAATTTATTGTGAGTCCATTATCATCATAAGGACATTCACCCTGATGGTCGCAAAAGTAGGTATTTAGTCAATCTACTTACCTAAGAAAGAACATGTTTATTCAGATATGATTATAACAGCATGTTGATTCAGATATGATTATACATTTTTCTTATATAGTAACAATGAGAATAGAATTAACCAGTGACAATGAGACCAGCAAGTACACTGGGGTACACAGGGTGATATAGACCAGGGTTTCAAAAAGGTTGTTTTGTAGCTATTCCAACACCGATTCAACAAACCAATTTGTAGAGATTTATCTAGTGCAGAATGGAGCTAGAAAGGAAGATGATACATCATTTCTATTATGCTTGTGAAGGTTCTCATTCATCTAGGTCATGGTATATCTGTTGTATTCAATTAGATCAACTAGACTTGGAGTTTAGTTCTTGAAGACGTTTCGCTAGTCATCCGACTGGCTTTTTAAATTCAGAATGACTTGTACAAGAATCTGTGGCAATTATGTACCCTGGAAAATCCCAATTAGCATATCACAGCCAGGTGTTAAGGGCGTGATTGGATAGTGGCTAAGAGGTGTTATAGGAACGCCCAGGGTAAGGTGTCAAAACAGCATTGTACATGTCAGACAGTTGGTGTCGAACCCCCCCACCTCTATTTAGGCTTGGTTTCTTTATTTTCACATAAATGGCCTTCTTAACACCTCTCTTGAACCAGTCACGGTCCTTTGCCAATATGTTAACATTACAATCTTCAAAGGTATGTCCTTTATCCTTAAGATGCAGGTACACGGCTGAGTCCTGACCCGAGGAATTGGCTCTTCTGTGCTCTTCGTATGGCCCAGAAGGTACTTCCTGATTTCCCCAGCATTAAGTCTTAACTGAGCATGCTTCTCCCCCGGGGGAAAAGGGCCGGCAGAGGTCAGGTGATGTCACTCAATCTACTGGAAGCAGGAAGTTTGAACATTCACCCCAATGTAATTTCTCACAGGCTCCAGCCAGAGATGTGATTGTTGGCTCAGTGTAAAGGATATACTGCAGGCTTTCATTTAACCCTAACTTGTTTTGAGACCACAGTTGCCCTTTAACACTGGTCATTAATCCCGAATTCAAAACATGGTTTTGAAAATCTACGGATCTAGCGGTTTTTTTTCAAATTTCGAAACTCGGAAATGTCTTTCAAAAAATCGAAAATTTCTATTTAAAAATTGGAAATGTCTGTCATAAAATCAAAAATGCTATAGAAAACTCCAAAAAAATTTGATTTAAGCACCAGCGATCATAACGAAACTGACAACTGACTGTCTAGTTAACAACTATCTTTTAATATTCCACCTATAATGCTGTAAAGAAATGCACTAAGCATACATCATTAGGGAGGTCTGAATAGCCATGAAATGGGATGTGAGAATTAGAGAAGGGATCCGAGTCTGACATGAACCCGGATCCGACACTGAACCCCTCGGTTCTGAAATCTGAAAGATCTGGTCAAATCATCCGGATTTCGGGACTTTGGAACAAATTTTCGAAAGTACAGAGCTTTTTTCGATCATAAACTCGAAAGTGGTCTCCGATTGTATTTTCGAGGATTTTCGAACGTTCGGGGATATTTTCTAAAATTATAGAAAATAGCTCCATATATTCGAAGATCTTCGAAAATTCATTCTGTTTTCGGATCTTTGGTATTTTCCCGAGATCCGGGAATCTGAAAATGGAACAAAATGATGTAGTTTCGGCCATCTCTAGTGAGAATGTATAAAACCATTGTCTGGTTAGTTCCCACCAACACGGTACACAATACATCGATGGGGGAACCTTCCAGCTATAGAGAACCTTTTTATTTCAAATGAATTAACTGGTCTGTTTTGAAACATTTAAAAAGTAGAACATTTCAAAATTAAGTCCATAAACAACCAGTACTAAAGTCTTGTGGCAGGACCCACCAGATGTTACAGCTCAGCACAGTTTTCACATAAGATTGATTTTTATGTATTTATCTGTATTAATCATTTCGAAATTTTGGCAAGACACTTCCCTATGGAATCAAAGCAGAAAAAAAAATGCCTAAGCCGAGAGGATATGGTAAAACTTTGCGGGAAATTAGACAATAAAGCAGAAATAAAAGGCATCATTCGAACGCACCTGTTCCTTCTAAGTATACAGATGTGAAATGCCATTGCTTTTTATTCTCAAACAGAAAAGCCAATACCAGAACTACTCTCTGTACATATGAAGTCCGGCAGGCACTCCTTATACTCATGTTTTGTAAAGGAAATATCATTTTGTGCCCATTCATCCACTGCAAAGACAGATGGGAGCACAGCAGGTAAATAAACTGACATTCCCATCCATGAATACCTTCAGAAGAAAGGTCAGAGATAAGACGCAGACTAAAGTGAATGCAAATGAGGCAGACCGTCTGTTAAAATATGATAGGAAGAAAAAACATATTCATTGCGTTTTCTTATAGAAAATGTGTTCACAAAGCTATCAACCAGCATCTGTTGCCTTCTCAGTCCTTTGCTATTATCCACATTATTCATCCATTTAGAACATTTCCAAATGCGCCAGTAACCCTAAGGAGTATTTTGCAAGTTCTTGATCCAACCTAAGTCTGTAATGAATACTTTACTATGGCCATAAAGCAATATGCTGCTTTCATTAATCTGAGGCTGTCTTGGCTGCATTCATAGCCTTGATGCCTATTAGAAGACAGGACTGGCGGAACACATGTTTAAAGTGTCAAATAAGATGTTAATACAGAGCAGAGCTGTGGGTGATGCAGTTCATCGGTGTGCAATAGAATTTAACAGCAGCCCTGGTGCTTAGGAAATAACAACCTTACAGTGAAGTCAGCTAAGAAAATTAAAGATCAAAAGTTTAAATAGGTGTTATTTTCTACCGAAATTGCTACCTTTTGACTATGTCAATAACTGGCTTAAAATGAAGGTTTATCTTGTTTTATGTTGGTTTCTTTGTCTGTTTATTTCTTCTTAAATAAACAGCTTAAGGACATTGTTTATAGGGTGTACAAGGTATCCCTCTCCAGTGCATTGTTTATGGGGTGTACAAGGTATCCCTCTCCAGTGCATTGTTTATAGGGTGTACAAGGTATCCCTCTCCAGTGCATTGTTTATAGGGTGTACAAGGTATCCCTCTCCAGTGCATTGTTTATGGGGTGTACAAGGTATCCCTCTCCAGGGCATTATTTATAGGGTGTACAAGGTATCCCTCTCCAGTGCATTGTTTATAGGATGTACAAGGTATCCCTCTCCAGGGCATTATTTATAGGGTGTACAAGGTATCCCTCTCCAGGGCATTGTTTATAGGGTGTACAAGGTATCCCTCTCCAGTGCATTGTTTATAGGGTGTACAAGGTATCCCTCTCCAGTGCATTGTTATAGGGTGTACAAGGTATCCTCTCCAGTGCATTGTTATAGGGTGTACAGGTATCCCTCTCCAGTGCATTGTTTATAGGATGTACAAGGTATCCTTCTCCAGGGCATTATTATAGGGTGTACAAGGTATCCCTCTCCAGGGCATTGTTTATAGGGTGTACAAGGTATCCCTCTCCAGTGCATTGTATAGGGTATACAAGGTATCCCTCTCCAGTGCATTGTTTATGGGGTGTACAAGGTATCCCTTACAGTGCATTGTTTATAGGGTGTACAAGGTATCCCTCTCCAGGGCATTATTTATATGGTGTACAGGTATCCCTCTCCAGTGCATTGTTTATGGGGTGTACAAGGTATCCCTCTCAGTGCATTGTTTATAGGGTATACAGGTATCCCTCTCCAGTGCATTGTTTATGGGTGTACAAGGTATCCCTCTCACGTGCATTGTTATGGGGTGTACAAGGTATCCCTCTCCAGGGCATATTTATAGGGTGTACAAGGTATCCCTCTCCAGTGCATTGTTATAGGTGTACAAGGTCCCCTCAGCTATTTATAGGGTGTACAAGGTATCCCTCTCCAGGGCATTGTTTATGGGTGTACAAGGTATCCCTCTCCAGTGCATTGTTTATAGGGTGTACAAGGTATCCCTCTCCAGGCATTGTTTATAGGGTGTACAAGGTATCCCTCTCCAGTGCATTGTTTATAGGGTGTACAAGGTATCCCTCTCCAGTGCATTGTTTATAGGGTGTACAAGGTATCCCTCTCCAGTGCATGTTTATGGGTGTACAAGGTATCCCTCTCCAGGCATTATTTTATAGGGTGTACAAGGTATCCCTCTCCAGTGCATTGTTTTATAGGTGGACAAGGTACCCTCTCCAGGGCATTTTATAGGGTGTACAAGGTATCCCTCTCCAGGGCATTGTTTTATAGGTGGGTGTACAAGGTATCCCTCTCCAGTGCATTGTTTATAGGGTGTACAAGGTATCCCTCTACAGTGCATTGTTTATAGGGTGTACAAGGTATCCCTCTCCAGTGCATGTTTATAGGGTGTACAAGGTTCCCTCTCCAGTGCATTGTTTATAGGGTGTACAAGGTATCCCTCTCCAGGGCATTATTTATAGGGTGTACAAGGTATCCCTCTCCAGGGCATTGTTTATAGGGTGTACAAGGTATCCCTCTCCAGTGCATTGTTTATAGGGTATACAGGTATCCCTCTCCAGTGCATTGTTTATGGGGTGTACAAGGTATCCCTCCAGTGCATTGTTTATAGGGTGTACAAGGTATCCCTCTCCAGGGCATTGTTTAAGGGTGTACAAGGTATCCCTCTCCAGTGCATTGTTTAGGGGTGTACAAGGTATCCCTCTACAGTGCATTGTTTATAGGGTTACAAGGTATCCTCTCCAGTGCATTGTTTATGGGGTGTACAAGTATCCCTCTCAGTGCATTGTTTATAGGTATACAAGGTATCCCTCTAGTGCATTGTTTATAGGGTGTACAAGGTATCCCTCTCCAGTGCATTATTTATAGGGATACAAGGTATCCCTCTCCAGTGCATGTTATGGGTGTACAAGGTATCCCTCTCAGGCATTGTTTATAGGGTTCAAAGGTATCCCTCTCCAGTGCATTGTTTAGGGGTGTACAAGGTATCCCTCTCCAGTGCATTGTTTATAGGATGTACAAGGTATCCCTCTCAGGCATTTATAGGGTAAAAGGTATCCCTCTCCAGGGCATTGTTTATAGGGTGTACAAGGTATCCCTCTCAGTGCATTGTTTATAGGGTTGACAAGGTATCCCTCTCTAGTGCATTGTTTATGGGGTGTACAAGGTATCCCTCTCCAGTGCATTGTTATAGGGTGTACAAGGTATCCCTCTCCAGTGATTGTTTATAGGGTGTACAAGGTATCCCTCTCCAGTGCATGTTTATAGGGTGTACAAGGTATCCCTCTCCAGTGCATTGTTTATAGGGTGTACAAGGTATCCCTCTCCAGTGCATTGTTTATGGGGTGTACAAGGTATCCCTCTCCAGTGCATTGTTTATAGGGGTGACAAGGTATCCCTCTCCAGTGCATTGTTTATGGGTGTACAAGGTATCCCCTCCAGGGCATTATTTATAGGGTGTACAAGGTATCCCTCTTCAGTGCATTTTATAGGGTGTACAAGGTATCCCTCTCCAGGCATTTTATAGGGTGTTCAAGGTATCCCTCTCCAGGGCATTGTTTATAGGGTGTACAAAGTATCCCTCTCCAGTGCATTGTTTATAGGGTGTACAAGGTATCCCTCTCCAGTGCATGTTTATAGGGTGTACAAGGTATCCCTCTCAGTGCATTGTTTATAGGGTGTACAAGGTATCCCTCTCCAGTGCTTTGTTTATGGGTGTACAAGGTATCCCTCTCCCAGTGCATTGTTTATAGAGTGTACAAGGTATCCCCTCCAGTGCTTGTTTATGGGGTGTACAAGGTATCCCTCTCCAGTGCATGTTTATAGGGTGTACAAGGTATCCCTCCAGTGCATTATTTATGGGGTGTACAAGGTATACCCTCTCCAGTGCATTTGTTTATGGGGTGTACAAGGTATCCCTCTCCAGTGCATTGTTTAAGGGTATACAAGGTATCCTCTCCAGTGCAGTTGTTTATAGGGTGTACAAGGTATCCCTCTCCAGTGCATTGTTTTATAGGGTGTACAAGGTATCCTCTCCAGTGCATTGTTTATGGGGTGTACAAGGTATCCCTTCCAGTGCATTGTTTATGGGTGTACAAGGTATCCTCTCCCAGTGCATTGTTTATAGGGTGTACAAGGTATCCCTCTCCAGGGCATTGTTTATGGGGTGTACAAGTTATCCCTCTCCAGGGCATTGTTTATGGGGTGTACACGGTATCCCTCTCCAGTGCATTGTTTATGGGGTGTACACGGTATCCCTCTCCAGTGCATTGTTTATAGGGTATACAAGGTATCCCTCTCCAGTGCATTGTTTATAGGGTGTACAAGGTATCCCTCTCCAGTGCATTGTTTATAGGGTGTACAGGTACCCTCTCCAGTGCATTGTTATAGGGTGTACACGGTATCCCTCTCCAGTGCATTGTTTATTTATGGGGTGTACAAGGTATCCCTCTCCAGTGCATTGTTTATAGGGTGTACAAGGTATCCCTCTCCAGGGCATTGTTTATAGGGTGTACAAGGTATCCCTCTCCAGGGCATTGTTTATAGGGTGTACAAGGTATCCCTCTCCAGGGATTTTTATAGGGTTATACAAGGTATCCCTCTCCAGGGCAATATTTATAGAGTATACAAGGTATCCCTCTCCAGTGCATTGTTTATAGGGTGTACAAGGTATCCCTCTCCAGGGCATTGTTTATAGGGTGTACAAGGTATCCCTCTCCAGGGCATTGTTTATAGGGGTAGCAAGTATTGTTTTATTATTACTGTATTGATAAAAGTAGTAAAATAATTCAATTAAATTTATTCTGACTATATCTGTTGTATTGAGTTAGATCAACTGGACTTAAAGTTTAGTCAACTAGATCCAGTTGATCTAACTGAATACAACAGATATCCATGACCTGGATGAATAAGAACCTTCACAAGTTTATTCTGATTAATTCAAATATATATATATTTTTGAATCCTACACAATTCCATTAGTCCAGAAAGCGGAATTCCGCTAAATCCGCCTAATCTGTGATCGGCAAATCTTGGAAATTGGCCACAGAACCGGGTTCGGATCTGGGATCTAGTTGTACATGTTACCTGCACTTTAATAAAGATGTATGTAGTGTATAGTCTGTTTGCCTTTCAAAAGGTCCTTATAATCCATTAAATGTCCCAGAAGAGGAAATCCTCAGGCTAAAACGCTATCTGGTGTTGAAGCAAAAATATTCCTGGGTTTAAGGATTTGCAATCACTGCTCTCTTTTCTAAGAAACCATTTTCAGACATATACTGTACCAGTATACCATAGTACCAGAGTATGTAGGATAGGAAGGACATCTTTTAAAGGAAATTCTGAGAATAAATAGGCCACTAACACTAACTTGGCATACTGTTTAAAATTAAATGGCAACTGTCATTTTATATACACAAATATATAAAGATGGGATAGTATACATCCATTATAGTGCAACTAGAGACCAATTAATATATATTAGTCACTAGTTGCACTTTATAATGGATAGTATACTATCCCATCTTATATATTTTGTGTGTTACAATGGGGGTTTGACCAAGCCTCTGAGATTGTGTACACCCAAGGTAAGGTCATGTGCTCAGGTGAGTAAAGTACTTATAGCAGGGGAGTTATTCCAAAGGAAGGTAGCCACAGTGCAGCAAAGACTTTCAGCTCATAAAAGGCAAGTACTGATACCGTAGGACCAGCTGAAAAACAACCTTGAAGTGGCGGCTGGGCTTATTGAACTAATTGCTTTTATTATCCAGAGAGAAGGCGGGCTTTTTAAAGCAGCATCACAGAGGGAATAAACATGTACCAGTAAGCAAATTGAATGGGAGTGCACTGGGCTTCTATTTGTATATGCCATTTTATATAAACACTAGCAAAAGTGTGCCCGTTGGTGCACAGTGGTTTTTTATGTTAATTTTATATAGTTTAATTTGCTGGAGTGTTAGTTACATATATTGATTAAAATACATGTGTAAGCTACCCGCCACTTACAAGGCCCTCCATATTGGGTAGTCCTATCTAAGAATGACATTTTAAGTAAAAATGCTGTTATTTGTAGTGTAATTATTATGTTTAAGATGTTCGCGGCTGAAAACCAGGCTCCCAGGCCCTGCCGCGAGTGTTGGGAGGCTCTGCGGGGCTTCCATCGAACTTGGAGCCCCAGACCAGGTGCTGTCAAATGTATACATACATACTGACACACATTAACTCTCCTCTAGCTAATCCCCAGGGCTCTCAAGCAGGAACAGGCAGCGTCTCAATACCTGCAGCAGCAGGGATCACCCATTTCTATAGGCAATGCCTTCTCTCCCAGTTAAACGGAACACTATTGGCTTTTACCTGGATTCCGACCAATGTGGAAGGGCTTTGTGAGATGCTGTACTTTACACACATGCGGCAGTAAGAGGAACCTGGTGCTTGTTTAATATGGGGTATTCCTATTGGCTGGTAGAATACAGTCGGCCACTATTACGTAATGTGACAATTTATAATAATAGTACTAACCTGGAAGTGATCATTGTGAGCACTGCTGCTAACAGGACAGGAGAAAGAGACACAGAGAGAGAGAGACAGACAGAGAGCACAGAGAGACAGAGCGAGAGACAGAGACAACAGAGACAGAGAGAGAGACAGACAGAGAGAGAGAACAGACAGGACAGAGAGAGAGAGACAGACGAACAGGAGAGACGACAGACAGAGGGAGAGACAGCGAGAAGAGAGACAGCAGACAGACAGACAGAGGGAGAGACAAACAGAGAGAAACAGAGAGACTGTTCACTAAAGCAAAAAACAAATAACATTTAGATACTTACCAGCATAAGTAGGAAACTTCCCTTCAGGGGAAGTCTTCAGTAAAGCAGTGTCATTTGGCCACGCCCACCCACTCCAATACACATTGCATCAGGATGTGAAGCTCTCTCCCACAATGCAATACAGCTGGATATCATCTACACTTACTGGGAAAGCAAACTTTCTTTGATTGGCCATTAACTCGCACATGCTCAGTAAGTCTCTCCCACAATGCAATACAGCTGGATATCATCTACACTTACTGGGAAAGCAAACTTTCTTTTGATTGGCCATTAACTCGCACATGCTCAGCAAGTCTCTCCCACAATGCAATACAGCGGATATCATCTACACTTATGGGAAAGCAAACTTCTTTGATGGCCATTAACTCGCACTGCTCAGCAAGTCTCTCCCACAATGCAATACAGCTGGATATCATCTACACTTACTGGAAAGCAAACTTCTTTTGATTGGCCATTAACTCGTCATGCTCCGTAGTCTCTCCCACAATGCAAAGCATAGGATGTTACTGTAAAGATGCATTGCGTCAGGATGTGAGTAGTGCTACAGCAGCTACAAGAAGCACACCTATTGGATAATAAGGCAATAAGGAAATGACAGCAAACTCCATGCAGAATTTAATAAAATTGAGAGGGTGTCTATAGCTCCATTTTGACCAGTCCATTCAAACGTGGGGAGATTGTATGTTAGTACTTTTTATTTTTTATTTCATATTCCATTTACACACGTTACACACTAATATCTTTATTTAGAACAGATTAATAAACTAATTAATGTATACCTTTTACATTACAATATACACTTTAACTATGAATATATTATTTTAGCCTACCCCCACCTACATAGACAGTCTAAAAACTCAAGCAATCTCCACAAAATGGAAAATAATTTATATAAAGGAAGGATGTATAACATGTAACTACTAACATGAGAGAGAGACACTCAGAATTAGAATTACAATGATATAGATATTATGAGCTATGGGTAAAATTAACAAAAACAGGTCTGGCATTAACATCTTAAAAACTAACAAAGAGATTCAATAAAAGTTCTTATTGTTAAAAATGGTGCTAATTTTGCCCCAACCAATCAGATCTTATTTAACATTTGAAAGCTAACATCTGATTGGTTGGGGCAAATAGCACCATTTTTACAATAAGAACTTTTATTAAATAACCCTGAAGAATTTATAAAAGGTGGGAAAGTTATACTCATATACTAGTATATAATCTTATACTATGATTTAGTATTCAGAACAATCACTAAGAACACAGAAATAGAGTGAACAGTACTAATTCCAATATTTATATGTACAGAGCCACAGAGTCCACATTCTAAGCTGCTTCTGCCTGTCTTTCCTCTGGCTTCAGCACTATCTTTAATACAGGAATGCTCAGGGCACTAACCTGGTAGATGAAAACTGTACGTGCTGTAGTCCTCAATGAAAAATATTAGGAGGTAGGAATAATCAATTCTACCTGCCTGCCCCAGGTACTTTTCATTTTGTGTTGTTGTTCTTAAGTAATAAGGAGGTTTACAGCGCTAGGATTTATATTATAGTATACAAGGTCTAGGTAAAGCAATGCAGTTTTATCAGATGTATCATGGTGTTTCGCCTTGAGTTCTATTTAGACCATTTAAGAACATCAGACATTAGCCAATCTTAACTGAGAAACAGAGACTGCATTTTTCAGAAATCTCACAGCCATAAAAGGATGAAACATTATAGAAAGCACTAATCATTTACTTTAAATATTATGTTAGAAAATGGGTCTCATATTCAATAATATTCAATAACCCCCCCCTGTAGATGGATACTGATTCATTGTTTTGAGATTATCTGCTGTAGATCCAGTGTTCATCTTTTCTAACCACTCAAGACTGTGGTTAGTAGAAGTGAAACGCGTTGGGAGCCTGCCCACCCTCTACTAACAGGCTCCCTGTCTCATGATGTCTACTTCTGTGCACGGACAGACTACTATGACTGGAACTGATAAGTATCTGACGTGAGTTACATGGAGATGTACTGTATAAGGGTGTAGTGTTCTGTGTATCCCATGGGGTGTGGGGGTGTTAATTTGGGTTATGGGTGACATTGTTCATAGCCTATATATGATTTGTCCACCATGTATTGATTTAATACATTTTGTGATATTGAGCAAGCCCGGCGTGCCTAGCTATCTTGTTTGGTTGCTATTTAAGCTATAAAAATAATCTGAATATTCATTCCTTCTTCTAATTAAAGTGTATTCTGATTTTACTAAGATCACTATTTTAGCGCTTTCTCTTTTCGTTGCGATACCGCACTTAAGGCAAGAATATGGCGATGTCCCCAGCATGATCCACGATCTACTGGCGCACCACGCTGTGGTAAAACTTTTCATTGCTAAAATAATTGGCTTTATAAATACAGCAAACGACCTTGCCATTATGATGACCTGCGCTAATGAAATGGTGAAAATAAAGATTGTTTATAAATATGCCCCTTAGCCCTTTAAGAGAAATCAATTAGGAAATCCTTGCTACTATTTCTAGTATAATAAAAAATTAGATTATTCTAGCAACTCCAAGAACTGACTAAAGTGTTCATACTGCAGTGGTAATATCACCTTATATTGCATTTCACAGGGCTGTATGACAGCAAAGTGTGTTTCCTCTAGAATGAAATCAATGTGTGAATCAATTCATAATTAGCTCCTAGACTAGAACTGAATATTAAATTATAGTCATTTAATGCCAGTTCAATACTGGTCAAACACACAATGCCATTTCGACAAGGTTATAGAAAAAGTAGATGACTATTACATATTCCGAAAAAGTTTTAAAATGTATATGATTGCATAATCTAGATTATACTTCAAATCAAACAATGCCAAATTGTATCACTAAAGATTGCTACAGATGGTTGACGTATTTTATCTTAACGCTCATCGGAGGAGAATGCAATATGGGGCGCAAAATGCCCAAGTCATTGTAAAGCCCAGTTATCTGATGTATTATTGTGTTAGCGTGGGTTTTTTAGCGTTGCCTGCACCATTACTGAAAATGTTTGGAAATAGCGAGGCAATGTAGTAAAGTTTTGCACCACTATGTAGCACGAAACTTTACACCATTGAATGGGAGGCGTAAGTCAGAGCAGTTACCTGTCAGAGATCCCCGATGTATAAAAAGGATTTTGAACATAGCAGGTGAGCTATGTCAGTTACCATATTACATCACCCCCATGTGTGTAGATTAACCTCAATATTTAACTTACCTAGACCATATCCAAATGTGATCCTGCTTCTTTATGCTCAGGTTCCTTGTCGCTTTGTGTCTGTTCCTGTCTAAAAAGAGTAAGGGTTGTTGTTAAAAAGGACAGTTCAGTTTATTTTGTGGGTCTTTGGTATGATGAGCCCTGTTTTTTTTAAAGGAACCTAGTTTTGATTCCAAAAGGCCGGTTTCTAAAATCCTGGTATACAACAGAATTTTTCACATTTTTGAAACTTGCCATGTGTGATTTAAAAATCTAACTTTTTACCACTTTTCTTTGTGCATGAAATGTTCACCACAGATTGCAAAATCACTTTTCACACCATATTGTACCAGTATTTGTAGTGATATAGGACATGTCCTTCCTTTTAACAAAAAAATGGTGGCTTGTCATTTTCTGCCCGCAACCACAACTGCTATTGCCACTTATTAAATGCATTTGTTCTGGCAAGGGTATCTGTCTCCTCCTTTGCTCAATGAGCTTTTTATAAGTTTGAGCATGTTCAGAGAGGAAACAGCAGTTATTTATTCGTATGTGTGTTACTAATGCAGGTAATAAAATGCTAATTATATCACTTGGGGTTAGGGGCAGGTAATTGGCAAGTTTTTTATTTATTTATTATCAGCCTGAAAAAACAAACTCGGTTTATACTCGAGTCCGTTACCTTAACTTGGAATCCAGAAGCTTCCGCAGTACAATCCAGGCAGTCGCTCGCTCCCACGCTCCCTATACTGGCGCGCCGGCTGACATCACTGCCCAACGCCGAGTAGTGACGCCAGCTGGTGCTTCAGTATAGGGAGCATGGGAGCGACGGCGGCTGTGGATTGCACTGCGGAAGCTGGAACGGAAGCTGGAACAGGAAGCTGGAACAGGGAAGCTGGAACAGGAAGCTGGAACGGGAAGCTGGAAAAGGAAGCTGGAACAGGGAAGCTGGAACAGGGAAGTGGAACAGGAAGCTGGAACAGGAAAGCGGAACAGGGAAGCTGGAACAGGGAAGCTGGAACAGGAAAGCGTGGAACAGGGAGGCTGCTACAGGGAAGCTGCCACAAAAGGTACACACTGATCTGGGGGGAAGGGTGAGGGGTCATAAGTTCTACCCTCGACTTATACTCGAGTCAATAACTTTTAATGTTTTTTCTGGTAAAAATACGTACCTCGGTTTATACTCGGGACGGTTTATATTCGAGTATATACGGTATTTTAACCTTTCTCTAGAATTTATTAATTGTTTTAAGGTCGTTAAACTTGTGTAAAGCTTCTATCACTACAAGGCACCGTATTCGCCTTACTCTAATGTTTCTAAAAAGTGCTCATTGGTTATTAAGCTTTAGGAATCGTTTAAAATGTGAACCAGGAAAACTGTGTTATCATAATTGCAAAGCCTCACAATGCACCAAAGATTACTCTATAATTAGTTTGTTATTAAGTGACACTCGTATCTTATAAAGAATAATGTATGGCTAGCTAAATGTCACAGGCAATATGACTTGTGGGGTTTTCATTTGTATTGCATCCATTCAATATAGAAAGTGACTCAGATGATAGATTATTAAGCAAAGTACTATTAATAAACTATGTAGCGCTATAGAATATTTTAATGTGTTCGATCCAATAAAACAAAACATTTTCCCCACTCTTAATTACACTGTAATTTGGCATATGTGATTATTTATGTAATTATCTGCAAAAATGACAAAAGATATCATTTACATAAGAAAACTCACATAGCTTTTCAATTATTTAGCCATGTCGCCTTGAGCAATAAGCAATCTGGTAGAGAATATTAAAAAAAATCCATTACCATTTCATTTCAATTAAATCCAAAGTGGTATTGCCCTAGTTCAAAGATGGGTTAAAAATGATCACTTGACTTTATAAGTCTATAAATGGGTTTTACAATAATTTCTTGGGGCGTGTTGATAAGGGAGCTCTATATTTCATATTGTTCTGTAATCCTGTGTACAGAGAAGGACAGAGAAGGGCAACTAAATTAATAAGGGGATGGGGATATGATTACTGTGGCCATACAATAGACTATCTGGGGCATTGTTGACCAAAGAGCATGTCAGAGGACACGTGGCCATCCTTAAGTACGGAAGGGGTGAGAACAGCAAAAACTAGGAAATGTCTTCTATTGGATGTGGTGATAACAAGTTCATTGGGGAAAAAGCTGAAAGATTCGAAAAACCCCAAAAAGTTGCATGTTTCTGGTATTGATATAAAAAGTAGAGTTGATCCAGGGATATTTCCGAACCGGAAATAATTTTTCCCCTCATACTGTTTTTTTTTCTTGTCTCTCTGGATCAACTGTTAGGCAGAAAATGTGGATATTGCTGAATTTGCCAATTTATAACCTGCCTTAATTTAACACTGTTGAAAAAGCTCTAAAATTTTAACATCACGCTTTAAAATGCCCTTTAGTGTGTAAACAATGCAAAGAAAAACAGTTCATGCCAAATAGCCTTCTTGCTGAAAGCCTCCTCTCAGAAAACCACTGTAGATGAAGCAGGTTTAGGGGCCCTTCATAGTTATTACTGGGGGGACCAGTGATTCCTAGTACACCCTGGAGACAGACATTTTATCATTAATCGCACAATATTTTTATTTCTTGTCTATAAAAAGGGAGGCAAGGAACTCAAAAGGCAATCAGCTTCCATATACAAAATAAAATCTGACTTAAAGGGTATGTCCACTGTTTTTTTCAATTTTTATCTGTTTAACTGAAGAACCGTAGGTAAATGTGCTATGTCTAACCTCCCGTTATTCAGTAAAACTTGCAGGAGAGGAGAGAACTTACCCGGATTGCTCCATCACCGCTGACAGATTGACGCCATGATATTTTCAGACGATCCCCAGTCCTTTGCATTGTGCGCACATGTGCAAAGGAGCAGGATGCGTCAGAGAGTGTCAGAGAAGCCAGCGCCGGAGCGATCCACGGGTAAGTTCTTCCTCCTCTCCTCCAAGTTTTACTGAAGTACGGGAGGGAAACCATAGCTCATTTACCTCCTCCTCTTCAGTAGAGATGGCTAGAACTCAAACACGAGTCGAACTTACAAGTCCGAACGGACTAGGACTTCTCGAATTATCCCGATTTCTGGACTTTCTGGACTGCGGATTTATTTTCGATAACTATTGAAAATTCGATAATTATTGAATTTACAGGCCGTTCGCTAACCCTAGAATGTATCGTTCGTTTTCGGTAACCCTCGAATGTATGTATCGTTTTCGCTAACCCTAGAATGTATTGTTCACTAACCCTCAAAAGTATTGTTCGATTTCGGTAACCCTCAAATTTATGGTTCTATTTTCGGTAACCCTCGAAAGTATGGTTCGGTAACCCTCCAATTGCCCATACCCTTGAATGTAGCTTGTGAAAACCCGACAATTGCCGCTCTGTGTTTAAGAAGTGTTTTAAAAATTTTTTGGTGATAGGCCATGTTCCCCAGACCATTCCCAGGTGCCACAGCCATTTACAGTAAGTTACCATTGTTAAAACAAACATATAGGGATAGACCAAGACAGAACCCCTTTAATAGCACTCTATTCCTGAAACCCAATTGAACTAAACCATCAGTCACATAGTACCCGTGTGAGAAAGTGATAGGAAAGAGCGGATCATATATATCTATATAAAAACACCTTTATTAACATATAATATATTATACCAAATACACCGTAGCTAAAACATCGGGGTCCCCGATCTCTGACTGGACTTATACCCAACCACAAATGCGGGTATCGGAACCAATAGCTAATGTCCCCTATAATATAGGCCAAATATTTAGTTGCTATGTTAATTGATATACTTCAACGATATACGGAAGAGTCAATCCAAATTATGTCCTCCGATTGACAGTAAACCATATGTTCAATGGTATATGATATAATGGGGGATTCCAACATATGCAACCAAGGTGGATCAATTCCAATATCCTTACCAAACACAGTCTAGTGTCCTACTAGATAGTATTCGTAAAGGTTTTTACGGTCATATAAAGTTCTGGATATACAATAAATCACATTAAAACAGTGAATGCACGTCCGGCTCACAGAGTAATGCGTTCACTACGATCTCCTCCATAGTAGTAGGTCCGGTTTCTCAGCACTTGCGTCAACCGACGTAGTTTCGCCGTAATCACGGCTCCATGAATGATGATATAGCACTAAGATTTGGTGCTACATACAGATGGGACATTAGTTTTTGGTTCCAAAACTCAGCATTGGGTTGGGATATAATCCAGTCAGAGATCGGGGACGCCCGATGTTTAGCTACGGTGTATGTGGTTTAATATGTATATGTTAATAAAGGTGTTTTTATATAGATATTTATGATCCGCTTTTTTCCTATCACTTTCTCACACGGGGATTATGTGACTGGGTTAAGTAATGGGGTTTCAAGGGATAGAGTGTATATTAGGGGTTCTGTTTTAGGTCTATACCTATATGTTTGTATCTATAGTATATAGCCCCCTAGCACCCCCTTACTATAGGGTTTCCCACCTCCATCTTTAATATTGGAGTAGGCATCTAGACGTTATATTCATTATAGTTACCATTGTTAGTTTAGCTGTAATCATCTGGACTTTTCAAAAATATTACTCCGCATTGACTTAATGGGTCCAAATTCAAACTTTTGAACTTTTACTAAGTTCAAAAACGGACCGAACTAATGAAGTTCACCATCTCTACTCTTCAGTTAAACAGAAAAAGTTAAAAAAAACAGTGGACATACCTTACAAAAATAGCCAGGAGACATGGAAATTACCCAGAAGTCTCAATTCCTATTTGCATATGAGTAAGGGGAGCTCTAGTGTCTCCCTATCATATTTTAATTTCATAGTAACCTCTAAATATATAAGACCGAGAGGAGGGCAAGTTACTACAAGTTTGCAGTTCTTTAACATTTTACAGTGTGAGGGTTTAGTGCGCAACATGCTACAAAATATAGAACACTTTGCTTAATACCCATTCACAAAATCCAGCCTTTTTCAATCTGTCTACAGAGAATCAATATATTCTATTTGTGCATCATAGTTATTGTGTCTGTCATTTCTTTGTTATTTGTAGAATGTCAAGAAACAAATGTGGGTTATATCAGAGGCCATCATGTTCCCTCCAGAAATTTCCCAAACATCAAATATAAATAAAATTCTCAGATCCGAATAAAAGGGGCGGAAAATTCTGGAATTGAGGCAATTTAAAAACCCGCAATACATTTACAGCAAACGAACATTTGTCATAGAATTCTCATGGTAACGGTACCGCATGGTAATCTATGGTGAAACGTAAATCTATGATCGCGATCGTAGAATTTACAATCGTATTGTACAATTTACGATCACCGAACGATCGATCGTTAAAAGCGGCGCACGTAAAAATATATGGCCCACAATTTGGAATAAAAAATGAAAACTCGTCTGAAAAAATGTAAGAATTCTGCTCCATTGACTTCATTGATGTTGAATTAGATTTTGGTTTGGGGAATATCAGCAGATTCTTGTAGCCCTTGCCGGTATAAACTTGCCGGTTTCATTCATTTCTACTCTTTCTACCAGATTACATAGGAACAATTCACACTTAGACAGATTTTCTTTCTTTCCCATTTCACATTTTCTGCTAACAATTCTGCAGAGCACCACCACAGAACGGAAGCAAAAACCGAATACAGATAAAGGGAAACACGTATGACCCTGTTAAAAGGCAATTTATGTATTTTAACAATATTTTTCACTTTATGATTATTGCTGATATCTTGTATTTGTTCCCCTCTGTATGACTTTATTGATATTCTACTATACAGCGCTGCGCCCCCAAGGGCGCTTATAAATAAACACTATACTTACATACATACATATACGGTACATGATATATACAGTTGATTTTAGGTTTATGTTTAAGTTTGTTTGATAACATTTAAACCCCAACAAAAAATGTAATGAACAAATTTAAAAAATCCTCAATGGTGTTGTTGGAACGAGGCTGAGACCCCACTACACAATGCACAAAAGGTGCGGTGTGTTCTGAGCACCATGTGTTGCTTTCACTCATTACATGCATAGCACTTGACTGTTTCACCGGGAGATTTGGGTAAAATGCACCATAAAAACACAGGATTTATTCATGCAATACTTTAGACTTGTAAATGCATTTTGACGGAAACAATAGATCGAAACACACAGTGGGGCCTACTTCTACAACTTACATTATAAATAGAATGTCATTGGGAGCCCAAAGCATGAACAGAGTGTAAAATGCAACAAAAGTCTAGCCCTTAAGGTGGGCATACGGTCCAATATTCTGATCTAAATTGCGATTGTTCGAAACGGAAGAGCTGATCGGATATCCCTACTTTGCACCGGCAATCTTTCATAGATTTCAACTATGGAAGGTTTGGTTCTGGTAGATAGGGTCGTGGAAATTTTCCATCTAGCCCAATCAGGTTTTTATTGATAGGCCGTTCGATATTACCGAACAGATATCGAAAACCGGAAATGTGTTCTTCAATAAGCCGATTGAATTAATCGTATTCGATGCCATTTATGCCTACCTTTAGAGATAATGTAAACTGTTCTCGATGGGATTCTGCCATGGCCACAATTACAAAAGGTTAGAAAAGACTAAACAATGTTACTGATCATTATTCGTGTTGACTTTTAAGGTCCATTCTACAACACTTATCAAGAGAAAACTCTTTTTTATTCAATGATCTTTTTTGTGCTTGAAAAAAGAACATTAAAAAAAAAATCTGAAAAGTGTTCTCAATAAAAGATACTGTAGCGAAATATATGAATATTAATGTAAATCTAAAATGTTCTCTTTGACTGCATGAGATTCAGCATTACAATGAGATGCATGTTCAGAAGTCAATTTTGAAAGATTGTGTGTTGTATAAAACTGAATTACAATGTTTCAGTAGAATAAAATCATGTGAGTACTTTGTTGTCCAGGAGGTTCAAGTCTGGTCTTTTGAACTAGATATTTTACCTTAGCAATGTTGTGTTGTTAAAAGGTAGAATACTAGGTGCTCACTCTTTGAGTAAGGGCTCCCCTTCACTATATGGAGCTATACGAGTTCTTCTTTTGTGTTGTGATAAAGTCCTGAAATAAAATATGAAACGGCAATTTCTAAACAAGTTTATTACTAAATTGGATTTTGCTCTTTTGTAGGGAAATCATAATTAATATACAGTAAGCTTCATATTATGAAATAGGAAATGCCACCAGTGAAAACACTATAGTTGGTGGTGCACATATTTTTTAATACTACTTACAGGGTTATAAAAATTCTTATCGTAAAAATGGTGCTAATTTTGCCCAAACCAATCAGATATTATTTAACATTTGAAAGAACATCTGATGGTTGGGGCAAATTAGCACCATTTTGATGATTGTGCATCCAAGCCCCAGACCTTTTGAAAGTTTGCACGCAGATCCTTGGTCCTGGTGTACAGGCCCTTTTTGTCATTTTGAAAGCAGGATTCATATAAAGTTATAATTGCCTTATTATGTGCTTGTGAAGGTTCTCATTCATCCAGGTCATGGTTTATCTGTTGTATCAATTAGATCAACTGGACTGAAATGTAGTTCTTGAAGACGTTTCGCTAGTATCCGACTGGCTTTCTTCAATTCAGAATGACTAATTGAGGTGGGGGGGTTCGACACCAACTGTCTGCCACTGTACAATGCTGTTTTAACACCTACTCTGGGTTCCTATAAAACATCTTAGCCACTATCTAATCACACCTTAACACCTGGCTGTGATATGCTAATTGGGATTTTCCAGGGTATATAATTGCACAGATTCTTGTAAGTCATTCTGAATTGAGAAAGCCAGCGGATGACTAGCGAAACGTCTTCAAGAACTATAATTTGATCCAGGTGATCTAATTGAATACAACAGATATACCTTATTATGTATTAACATAAAATTCTAATAGGGTAGCTTCCATATCTATACTAATGAATATTGCAACTACCCTAAAACATCTTAAGCAGTCTACAGGTGTTCTTATTTAAAAACATTTACCAAATCTACCTTGAAGCAAAGAGATAGGAAAATAGAGAAAAGCCAATATAATCCACATACTGTACATCTTTATGTAGCTGATTCCCGCTTAATGCATGATCTAATACTGTACAAATGCAATGGATTATGATCCTGACCCACACAAACCAGAGTCATGCAAAAATAGAAAAAGTGCTGGGTGCTCCAACACTGTAGCCAACAGTGAATTAATCCAAGATATAGAAGCAGCTGGGACACCAGTCTTAAGTGAATATACTTTTATTCAGCAAAGTTTCGGAAACGGTGTGGTCCCTTCATCAGACAAACAGTTATGTTCACAGTTCTATTCACTTAAGAATGGTTGTGTGCCAGCTGGTTTATTATCTTGGATCTAATAACTGTATGTACACCTTTCAGTCTGAAAATATTTAACCTGATCATATTATCCTAACTGCTACTGAGACATTTATCACTTTATAAATATGTGTGAAAATAATGACTTGCTAGTGCAATAGTAATTCAGTTGGTTGTCCTGAAAGGACCAACTGGTGTTGATGATGTTGGTTGACCTTCTGCCCAAATTGGACCAAAGGATGATTGGACATGTCGGTAAATAACAGCTGATTGTGGTTCTCTATGGACCTTTAAATCACACACTTTGTTACTCTTGTTTTTCTAAGCCATTGGTAAAGCTTAACTTTCCTCCTTACTTGCTGGCTCTTCCTGCTACCTGTAATCTCGTTCAATCCAATACTCCTGTGAGTTTTGCTAGAGGTGAATCTCATTTGGTCAGATATTCAGGACTGCCCTGCTATCTGTATATTACACTTAATAAAAAGTGGACCAGAGATCCTCTTCTATGCATTTAATGCAATGATGTTTAAAGGGCTAACATTGTGGGGTACTGAGTAGCAGACTGTGTGTGACTATATATGGGGTTAATCTTTGAAATGTTCCTGTGAAATTCGAAACACTTCAAATAAAGTGTTTTCTTTTACACGTGTTGTTTTTTTTTTTTTTGCAAGCATAAATCTTATGTGAGTGTGCATCGAATTATTCAATTTGATTTGAGGGCAGTAGTTTTAAATGTAGGGGTTACTGTGTGCAAATAGTCACATTAAGGGGTTACAAAATGGACATTTTAATTTACCTAAAAAAAAATTATTGTGAGATGTTGTTCCCTTTTTAAAGCAAAGTTAATGTGAAAAGCTTAAGTGTAAAAGGAAAGTTGATGTGAAACACTTTAAAGTTAAAGGGGAGTTGATGTGAACGTGTAAAGTTAAAGGGGAAGTGGATGTGATACTGTTAAAAGATAAAAGGGAAGTTGATGTGATATGCTTTAAAGGGGCAATTGGTGTGATACAAGTTAAAGAGGAAGTTAATGTGATAGGTGTTAAAGGGAAGGTTGATGTCAAATACGTTAAAGAGAAGTTGATGTTATACGCTTTAGAGGAGGAGTTGGGGTGATACGCGTTAAAGGGGAAGGTGGTGTTATACGCATTCAAGGGGAAATTGATGTGATATGCATTAAAGGGGAAGTTGATGTGATAAGCATTAAAGGGGAAGTTGGTACGATAAGCGTGGTGTTTAATAAACTTCCCTTAACTTTAAAGCAAATTATATTAACTTCCCCTTTGACATTAAATCGTATCATATAACTTTCCCTTTAACAATGAGGTACAAATCTGTCATCTAATTTACTTTTTATCATAACACACCCAAACATAATTTGCCCCAAATATTGACATTTTTCAATATCCATTTAAAGTGACTAGTTGCACAACAGTAACCCCTACATTAAAACACTGCAATAGAACCAAAATGAATTATTGACTCACAATGATTTCAGAAAAACAATAGAGATGCGCACTCGTCCTGATATCTGACCGAATGAGATTCACTCTAGCAATCGTCAGAGTAGAAGATTTATCGAGATTACAGGTGAGTGAGGACAAGGAAAGGTAAGCTTGCCAATGCGCTTAGAAATATAAAATAAACATAGTGTTATAAGGTGCAGCTTTGCAATAGATTGAACTTGTTTTACACTGTACATTCCCTTTAAATAACCTCACCCCATACACTTGGACATCTGAATGTTGGAGGAGGTATTCAATTGCAAGAAGGTCTTTGATGGATTACTAATAATAATGGCAACAAAAGATGAACAGAAACATTCTAAAAACTTTTATTTATCTTTTAAATAAATACAAATTTCAAGGAGAGAACTAGATCTTACTGTAGCAGCTATAAATAAACACTGCATTATTGTATGTGTATCTTTGATTCATAATCTTCATTTCACTCTAAAGTAAATACCAGATGTCAGAAATGTGATCATGTGATATGACGGGAAAGGTCACCTTCAATTTTTTTTCCATCAGCTTATAGGGAGCATCCAGTTTATTGGATAGTTAAAAAGAAACATTACTCTAAATTATGCTAATGCAAAATGTGCACACATCCTATACATTCTTATTATTTATCAATATTAATTATTGATGAGACATAGTACATAGTAATTGAGGTTGAATAAAGACAAAACGTCCAACAATCATTGTTCAGTATTGCTCTGCGCATTAATTCCATTAATTCTTCCAGCATCCTTTGTATTTATTTTATTTCCCTTCTTTTTTCTTTTCTCTTACTCTCCGTCTTTCTTATCTGTTTTCCTTTTGTTCATTCTCTCTCCAGGACATGTGAACGCAAGGCTTAGAAGTTCTTTGCAGTATGAACATGGTACAGGGAATCCAGTATTTTCTTCTGGAGGATGGAGACCAGATTTTGCTTTTGGCAGCCTAGAGTGCAGTGGATGAGCCGTTTAACCTGGAGAAAGAAAGTGAACTTGGCTCTCATATTTCCAAGGCTTTGATGAATTATTATTATTTAACATACAGTATCACAATTGTTTATTTAATATTTATTATATATATTTCTTGATTATGAGCACTCTCACTTAGTTTTTTATATAATTTATATTATTTAAATATGTTATATCTCCATAGGGATTGCATTGAGTCTTTAGGAGCTACAAATGAGGTGGGGGGTATAGGATATTACATATAGAAGAGGTGTATATGTCTGTGTACTATCTCACTGTTACCATTTAAATGACCAATCAAATAATGTATATAAGATAGCACTGGACTTACAAGACCAAATATACAACTTATGCAAAATATATAAACTTACAGAGCTGAGATTCCTATTTTAATGTGGGATAGTCAAATTGTAGATTTAAACCACCCCACCCTGTGACTGCTAAGGGGTCTCCATGTTGATTCTGAAAGGAAGTGGTAATGTCAGTAAACATCCAATGATGTGCTGTCTAAAACATGTGACAGTCTTAGACAATCGAAAATAAACTTTCGATTGCTACCAGGAAGTGAATATATGTAGGAAAGAGGTATAAAGGATGATACATTACATGTCCAGCCAATTTATGTCAGGGAAGCTGGGAGAGAGAAATATGTGTTTATATGTTAGATTATTGGGGCAAGGTTATTATAATAACATGAGGCTGTGAGGTACCTTCTGTTATGAGAAGGCTCTGTTTCATTCTTATACTTCTGTGGGGAGCATTATAGCTCCTTAATCCCTCCCTACCTATACACCTATAAAGCTAATCAGTTACCTGTGAACCCCCCTAACACCATAGCAACTGAAATCTGGAACTGTGGTAAACTAATACGTTTGAACCTAGGCATTTTAATCTGGATTCTGTTTAGGGTCTGGGGTTGCCCAATGGTGCTGTTTAGTTTGAACCACACATTGTGCAGGATTGCCTGGGTCTAACCTCAGACAGCAGATTATTTCCACTTGGACCCCCTGGATTCTAGCTTTCCGGTAGGTGGAATAGGAAAGAGTGGGCAAGTTTAGTAAGGTTCATGGCTCCTACTGCCTAAAGTGACCTATATAATTATTCCTATTTAAATAGTGTAATAGCTATGGATTGGTAAGGGGAGGGCAGATGGATCAATTGCATATTTGAGCCTTGGGTAGGATCACTAAAGCATAAACATCGGCTTTTAATGTCTGTAAGTCCAGAAAAATGGCTTTATCCAGGGTGTATGAAAACAATGATTTTAGATTTTTTTTTATTAAAATCTTAGCAGTCCTAGTGTAACTGCTGCTTACTGTGAGTGTATTTATACCTTTAAATGGGCCTTTTATTATAGTGTTCTGTTTCCTGCACTGTTGTTTGACAGACCAGATTTTTTTTTGGTCAAGAGTTATCACAGATGAAGTTAAGTCTCCTTAGACTGTTGACACCCAAACATATGAGTATTTACCCTGTCTTATTCAAAGCACTGTCATTCACACCTTGCTTTAATTTAAATATAAAAACAAAGCAATAGTGTCACAGAGTTACTTTACATCACTTTTACATCAGGGCTGGCTGGAGAGTATGTTATCTCCGAATGGACACATCACATAATACAGGAAATTATTATAGCAAAATTTCGCACTCCACC
Source organism: Hymenochirus boettgeri (assembly GCA_019447015.1). Lineage (NCBI taxonomy): Eukaryota > Metazoa > Chordata > Amphibia > Anura > Pipidae > Hymenochirus > Hymenochirus boettgeri. The sequence continues at coordinate 28,252,459 of CM033476.1, read as the reverse complement.
ACGCGTTGAGTCAATATTTGGGGTTTAAACTGACTAAAGATGAAGCCAAAAGTGATTTTAGTGTGATAGTACAGGTATAACAAGTTGTTCATATATAGATCAATATATGATTTATATACATCAAAATCAGTTACAACATTCTTTTTATCAATAGACCGCTTGTCTTTTTTGTGTTGTTTGGTAGGTGATCGGACACGGTTGAAAATACTTTGTCAATCCTATCCATGGTCACAGGATCGATTTAATTTGGGATACAACTAAAGATGGCATACATGGATCAATATTTTTGATTGGTTTGACTGGTAAAAAAACAATGCCCATTTACCCTTCTTATCATCTTGTCGAGACAAGCAATTAAATGATTGGAAGAATGACTGGAACTGTCAAAAATTTCTATTAGTTCTGATTGGCTGATGTTGCATCAATAACCACTTCCTGTGGATAATGCCTATTGTTATCCTGAATGTCAGGGTATGATGTTAGTGTATTGGTCTAAAAGTGAACTAGACCAGACATAATAAGGTTAGGCTATAGCTCCTAGCTTTTATTTTTTGTGTTGATTGGTCCAACCCTCTACTTTTTCCCGATTGTATAAACAATGCACTGGAGAGGGATACCTTGTACACCCTATAAACAATGCCATGAGAGGGATACCTTGTACACCCTATAAACAATGCACTGGAGAGGATACCTTGTACACCTATAAACAATGCCTGGAGAGGGATACCTTGTACACCCTATAAATAATGCCCTGGAGAGGGATACCTTGTACATCCTATAAACAATGCACTGGAGAGGGATACCTTGTACACCCTATAAATAATGCCCTGGAGAGGGATACCTTGTACACCCCATAAACAATGCACTGGAGAGGGATACCTTGTACACCCTATAAACAATGCACTGGAGAGGGATACCTTGTACACCCTATAACAATGCACTGGAGAGGGATACCTTGTACACCCTATAAACAATGCAACTGAGAGGGATACCTTGTACACCCTATAAACAATGCACTGGGAGGGATACCTTGTACACCCTATAAACAATGCACTGGAGAGGGATACCTTGTACACCCTATAAACAATGCCCTGGAGAGGGATAACCTTGTACATCCTTATTATAGGGTGTACAAGGTATCCCTCTCCAGGGCATTGTTTATAGGGTATACAAGGTATCCCTCTCCAGGGCAATATTTATAGAGTATACAAGGTATCCCTCTCCAGTGCATTGTTTATAAGTATTGTTTATATTATTACTGTATTGATAAAAGTAGTAAAATAATTCAATTAAATTTATTCTGACTATATCTGTTGTATTGAGTTAGATCAACTGGACTTAAAGTTTAGTTCAACTAGATCCAGTTGATCTAACTGAATACAACAGATATACCATGACCTGGATGAATAAGAACCTTCACAAGTTTATTCTGATTAATTCAAATATATATATATATTTTTTGAATCCTACACAATTCCATTAGTCCAGAAAGCGGAATTCCGCTAAATCCGCTAAATCTGTGATCGGCAAATCTTGGAAATTGGCCACAGAACCGGGTTCGGATCTGTGATCTAGTTTGTACATGTTACATGCACTTTAATAAAGATGTATGTTAGTGTATAGTCTGTTTGCCTTTCAAAAGGTCCTTATAATCCATTAAATGTCCCAGAAGAGGAAATCCTCAGGCTAAAACGCTATCTGGTTGAAGCAAAAATATTCCTGGGTTTAAGGATTTGCAATCTGCCTTCTTTTCTAAAGAAACCATTTTCAGACATATACTGTACCAGTAGTACCATAGTACCAGAGTATGTAGGATAGGAAGGACATCTTTTAAAGGGAAATTCTGAGAATAAATAGGCTACACTAACACTAACTTGGCATCATGTTTAAAATTAAATGCGCAACTGTCATTTTATATACACAAAATATATAAAGATGGGATAGTATACATCCATTATAGTGCAACTAGAGACCAATTTAATATATATTAGGTCACTAGTTGCACTTTATAATGGAAGTATACTATCCCATCTTTATATATTTTCTGTGTTACAATGGGGGTTTGACCAAGCATCTGAGATTGTGTACACCCAATGTAAGGTCATGTGCTCAGGTGAGTAAAGTACTTATAGCAGGGGAGTTATTCCAAAGGAAGGTAGCCACAGTGCAGCAAAGACTTTCAGCTCATAAAAGGCAAGTACTGATACCGTAGGACCCAGCTGAAAAAGCAAACCTTGAAGTGGTGGCTGGGCTTAAAATAATTTGGCCAAGTTATTGAACTAATTGCTTTTATTTATCCAGAGAGAAGGGCGGGCTTTTTAAAGCAGCATCACAGAGGGAATAAACATGTACCAGTAAGCAAATTGAATTGGGAGTGCACTGGGCTTCTATTTTGTATATGCCATTTTATATAAACACTAGCAAAAGTGTGCCCGTTGGTGCACAGTGGGTTTTTTATGTGTTAATTTTATATAGTTTAATTTGCTGGAGTGTTAGTTACATATATTGATTAAAATACATGTGTAAGCTACCCGCCACTTACAAGGCCCTCCATATTAGGGTAGTCCTATCTAAGAATGACATTTTAAGTAAAAATGCTGTTATTTTTGTAGTGTAATTATTATGTTTAAGATGTTCGCGGCTGAAAACCAGGCTCCCAGGCCCTGCCGCGAGTGTTGGGAGGCTCTGCGGGGCTTCCATCAGCACTTGGAGCCCCAGACCAGGTGCTGTCAAGTTGTATACATACAATACTGTACACACATTAACTCCTCCTCTAGCTAATCCCCAGGGCTCTCAAGCAGGAACAGGCAGCGTCTCAATACCTAGCAGCAGCAGGGATCACCCACCATTTCTATAGGCAATGCCTTCTCTCCCAGTTAAACGGAACACTATTGGCTTTTACCTGGATTCCGACCAATGTGGAAGGGCTTTGTTAGATGCTGTACTTTACACACATGCGGCAGTAAGAAGGAACCTGGTGCTTGTTTAATATGGGGTATTCCTATTGGCTGCTAGAATACAGTCGGCCACTATTACAGTAATGTGACAATTTATAATAATAGTACTAACCTGGAAGCTGATCATTGTGAGCACTGCTGCTAACAGGACAGGAGAAAGAGACACAGAGAGAGAGAGACAGACAGAGAGACACAGAGAGACAGAGCGAGAGACAGAGACACAGAGACAGAGAGAGAGACAGACAGAGAGAGAGACAGACAGACAGAGAGAGAGAGACAGAGAGAGAGACAGTCAGACAGAGAGAGACAGACAGACAGAGGGAGAGACAGACAGACAGACAGACAGAGGGAGAGACAAACAGAGAGAAACAGAGAGACTGTTCACTAAAGCAAAAAACAAATAACATTAGATACTTACCAGCATAAGTAGGAAACTTCCCTTCAGGGGAGTCTTCAGTAAAGCAGTGTCATTTGGCCACGCCCACCCACTCCCAATACACATTGCATCAGGATGTGAAGCTCTCTCCCACAATGCATACAGCTGGATATATCTACACTTACTGGGAAAGCAAACTTTCTTTTGATTGGCCATTAACTCGCACATGCCTAGAAGTCTCTCCCACAATGCAATACAGCTGGATATCATCTACACTTACTGGGAAGCAAACTTTCTTTTGATGGCCATTAACTCGCACATGCTCAGCAAGTCTCTCCCACAATGCAAACAGCTGGATATCATCTACACTTACTGGGAAGCAAACTCTTTTGATGGCCATTAACTCGCACATGCTCAGAAGTCTCTCCCACAATGCAATACAGCTGGAATCATCTCTACACTTACTGGGAAAGCAAACTTTCTTTGATTGGCCATTAACCGCTCATGCTCCGTAGTCTCTCCCACAATGCAAAGCTAAAGGATGTTACTGTAAAGCATGCATTGCGTCAGGATGTGATGTAGTGCTACGCAGCTACAAGAGCACACTATTGGATAATAAGGACAATAAGGAAATGACAGCAAACTTCCATGCAGAATTTAATAAATTTGAGAGGTGTGTCATAGCTCATTTGACCAGTCCATTCAAACGTGGGAGATTCTGTATGTTAGTCTTTTTTATTTTTTATTTCATATTCCATTTACACACTGTTACACACTTATATATCTTATTTAGAACAGATTAATAATATTAATGTTATACCTTTTACATTACAATATACACTTTAACTATGAATAATATATTTAGCCTACCCCACCTACATAGTACAGTCTAAAACTCATGCAATCTCCACAAAATGGAAATATATTTTATATAAAGGAAGGATGTATAACTGAACTACTAACATGATGAGAGAGACACTCAGAATTGAATTACAAATGATATAGATATTATGAGCTATGGGTAAATAACAAAAACAGGTCTGGCATTAACATCTTAAAAACTAAAAGAGATTCAATAAAAGTTCTTATTGTTAAAAATGGTGCTATTTGCCCCAACCATCAGATCTTATTTAACATTTGAAAGCTAACATCTGATTGGTTGGGGCAAAATTAGCACCATTTTTAACAATAAGAACTTTTATAATAACCCTGAAGAATTTATAAAAGGTGGGAAAGTTATACTCATATACTAGTATATAATCTTATACTATGATTTAGTATTTCAAGAACAATCATAAGAAAAACAGAAATAGAGTGAACCGTACATAATTCCAATATTATATGTACGAGCCACAGAGTCCACTATCTAAGCTGCTTCTGCCTGTCTTTCCTTGGCTAGCACTATCTTTAATACAGGAATGCTCAGGGCACTAACCTGGTAGATGAAAACTGTACGTGCTGTAGCTCCTCAATGAAACTATTAGGAGGTAGGATAATCAATTCTACCTGCCTGCCCCAGGGACTTTTCATTTTGTGTTGTTGTTCTTTAAGTAATAAGGAGGGTTACAGCGCTAATTTATATTATAGTATACAAGGTCTAGGTAAAGCAATGCAGTTTTATCAGATGTATCATGGTGTTCTCGCCTTGGTTCTATTTATAGACCATTTAGAACATCAGCACATTGCCTAATCTTAACTGAGAAACAGAGACTGCATTTTTCAGAAATCTACAAGCCATAAAAGGATGAACCATTATAGAAGAATTAATCATTTACTTTAAATATTATGTTAGAAAATGGGTCTCATATTCAATAATATTCAATAACCCCCTCCCTGTAGATGGATACTGATTCATTGTTTTGAGATTATCTGCTGTAGATCCAGTGTTCATCTTTTCTAACCACTCAAGACTGTGGTTAGTAGAAGTGAAACGCGTTTGGGAGCCTGCCCACCCTACTAACAGGCTCTGTCTACTGAGTTTCTACTTCGTGCACGGACAGACTAATATGACTGGACTGATAAGTATCTGACTGTAGTTACATGGAGATGTATGTAAAGGTGTAGTGTCTGTTATTCCATCTGGGGTGGGGGTGTGTAATTTGGGTTATGGGTGACATTGTTCTATATGCCTATATATGATTTGTCCACCATGTATTGATTTAATCATTTTGTGATATTGAGCAAGCCCGGCGTGCCTAGCTATTTCTTTGTTTGTTGCTATTTAAGCTATAAAAATAATCTGAATATTCATTCCTTCTTTCTAATTAAATGTAATTTCTGATTTTACTAAGATCACTATTTTAGCGCTTTCTCTTTTCGTTGCGTAACCGCACTAAGGCAATGAATATGGCGATGTCCCAGCATGCATCCACGATACTACTGGCGCACCACGCTGTGGTAAAACTTTTCATTGCTAAAAAATTGGCTTTATAATACAGCAAACGACCTTGCCATTATGATGACCTGCGCTAATGAAATGGTGAAAATAAAGATTGTTTATAAATATGCCCCTTAGCCCTTTAAGAGAAATCAATTAGGAAATCCTTGCTACTATTTCTAGTATAATAAAATTAGATTATTTCTAGCAACTCCAAGAACTGACTAAAGTGTCTCATACTGCAGGGTTAATATCACCTTTATATTGCATTTCACAGGGCTGTATGACAGCAAGTGTGTTCCTCTAGAATGAAATCAATGTGTGAATCAATTCATAATTAGCTCCGAGACTAGAACTGAATATTAAATATAGTCATTTAATGCGTTCATACTGGTCAAACACACAATGCCATTTCGACAGGTTATAGAAAAAGTAGATGACTATTACATATTCCGAAAAAGTTTTAAAATGATACTGATTGCATATCTAGATTTATCATTCAAATCAAATCAATGCCAAATGTATCTACTTAAAGATTGTACAGATGGGGACAGTATTTTTTCTTAACGCTCATCGGAGGAGAGATGCAATATGGGGCGCAAAATGCCCAGTCATTGTAAAGCCCACGTTATCTGATGTGTATTTGTGTGTAGCGTGGGTTTTTTAGCGTTGCCTGCACCATTACTGAAAATGTTTGGAAATAGCGAGGCAATGTAGTAAAGTTTTGCACCACTATGTAGCACGAAACTTTACACCATTGAATGGGAGGCGTAAGTCAGAGCAGGTACCTGTCAGAGATCCCCGTGTACTAAAAAGGATTTTGACATAGCAGGTGAGCTATGTCAGTTACCATATTACATCACCCCCATGTGTTGTAGATTAACCTCAATATTTAACTTACCTAGAACCATTATCCAAATGTGATCCTGCTTCTTTATGCTCAGGTTCCTTTGTCGCTTTGTGTCTGTTCCTGTCTAAAAGAGTAAGGGTTGTGGTTTAAAAAGGACAAGTTCAGTTATTTTTGTGGGTCTTTGGTAGTGATGAGCCCTGTTTTTTTAAAGGAACCTAGTTTTGATTCCAAAAGGCCGGTTTCTAAAATCCTGGTATACAACAGAATTTTTCACATTTTTGAAACTTGCCATGTGTGATTTAAAAATCTAACTTTTTACCACTTTTCTGCTGGTCATGAAATGTTCACCACAGATTGCAAAATCACTTTTCACCACAATATTGTACCAGTATTTGTAGTGAATAGGACATGTCCTTCCTTTAACAAAAAAATGGTGGCTTGTCAATTTTCTGCCCGCAACCACAACTGCTATTTTTGCCACTTATTAAATGCATTTGTTCTGGCAAGGGTATCTGTCTCCTTCCTTTGTCAATGAGCTTTTTATAAGTTTGAGCATGTTCAGAGGGAAACAGCAGTTATTTATTCGTAGTGATGTTACTAATGCAGGTAATAAAATGCTAATTATATCACTTGGGGTTAGGGGCAGGTAATTGGCAAGTTTTTTTATTTATTTTATTATCAGCCTGAAAAACAAACTGGTTTATACTCGAGTCAGTTACCTTTAACTTGGAATCCAGAAGCTTCCGCAGTACAATCCAGGCAGTCGCTCGCTCCCACGCTCCCTATACTGGCGCGCCGGCTGACATCACTGCCCAACGCCGAGTAGTGACGCCAGCTGGTGCTTCAGTATAGGGAGCATGGAGCGAGCGGCTGCCTGGATTGCACTCGGCGGACAGGGAAGCTGGAACAGGAAAGTGGAACAGGGAAGCTGGAACAGAGGAAGCTGGAACAGGGAAGCTGGAAAGGGAAGATGGGAACAGGGAAGCTGGAACAGGGAAGCTGGAACAGGAAAGCTGGAACAGGAAAGCTGGAACAGGGAAGCTGGAACAGGGAAGCTGGAACAGGAAAGCTGGAACAGGGGGCTGCTACAGGGAAGCTGCCACAAAAGGTACACACTGATCTGGGGGGAAGGGTGAGGGGTCATAAGTTCTACCCTCGACTTATACTCGGTCAATAATTTAAATGTTTTTTCTGGTAAAAATACGTACCTCGGTTTATACCGGGACGGTTATATTCGAGTATATACGGTATTTTACCTTTCTCTAGAATTTATTAAGTTTTTAAGGTCGTTAAACTTGTGAACTTCCGTATCACTACAGGCACCGTATTCGCCTTACTCTAATGTTTCTAAAAAGTGCTCATTGGTTATTAAGCTTTAGGAATCTGTTAAAATGTGAACCAGGAAAATGCTGTTATCATACTTGCAAATGCCTCACAATGCACCAAAGATTACTCTATAATTAGTTTGTTTATTAAGTGACACTCGTATCTTATATAAGATAATGTATGGCTAGCTACATTCAAAGGCAATATGACTGTGGGGTTTTCATTTGTGTAATTGCATCCATTCAATATAGAAAGTGACTCAGATGATAGTTATTAAGCAAAGTACTATTTAATAAACTATTAGCGCTATAGAATATCTTTAATGTGTTCAGATCCAATAAAACAAAATTTTCCCCACTCTATTACACTGTAATTTGGCATATGTGATATTTATAGTTATCTGCAAAAATGACAAAAGATATCATTTACATAAGAAAACTCACATAGCTTTTCAATTATTTAGCCATGTCGCCTTGAGCAATAGAAATCTGGTAGAGAATATTAAAAAAATCCCTACCATTTCATTTCAATTAAATCCAAAGTGGTATGCTAGTTCAAAGATGGGTTAAAAATGATCATTGACTTTATAAGTCTATAAATGGGTTTTACAAAATAATTTTTGGGCTGTTGATAAGGGAGCTCTATATTTCATATTGTTCTGTAATCTGTGTACAGAGAAGGACAGAGAAGGGCAACTAAATTATAAGGGGATGGGGATATGATTACTGTGGCCATACAATAGACTATCTGGGGCATTGTTGACCAAAAGAGCATGTCAGAGGACAAGTGGCCATCCCTTAAGTACGGAAGGGGTGAGAACAGCAAACCATGGAAGTCTTCTATTGGATGTGGTGATAACAAGTTCATTGGGGGAAAAAGCTGAAAGATTCGAAAAACCCCAAAAAGTTGCATGTTTCTGGTATTGATATAAAAAGTAGAGTTGATCAGGGATATTTCCGAACCGGAAATAATTTTTCCCCTTCATACTGTTTTTTTTTCTGTCTTCTCTGGATCAACTGTTAGGCAGAAAATGTGGATATTGCTGATATTTGCCAATTTATAACCTGCAAATTTAACACTGTTGAAAAAGCTCTAAAATTTAACATCATGCTTTATAAATGCCCTTTAGTGTGTAAACAATGCAAAGAAAACAGTTCATGCCAATAGCCTTCTTGTGAAAGCCTCCTCTCAGAAAACCACTGTAGATGAAGCAGGTTTAGGGGCCCTTTCATAGTATATACTGGGGGGACCAGTGATTCCTAGTTACACCCTGGAGACAGACATTTTTCATTAATCGCACATATTTTTATTTCTTGTCTATAAAAAGGGAGGCAGGAACTCAAAGGCAATCAGCTTCCATATACAAAAATAATCTGACTAAGGGTATGTCCACTGTTTTTTTCAATTTATTCGTTTAACTGAAGAACCGTAGGTAAATGTGCATTGTCTAACCTCCCGTTATTCAGTAAAACTTGCAGGAGAGGAGAGAACTTACCCGGATTGCTCCATCACCGCTGACAGATTGACGCCACTGATATTTTCAGACGCATCCCCAGTCCTTTGCATTGTGCGCACATGTGCAAAGGAGCATGGATGCGTCAGGAGTGTCAGAGAAGCCAGCGCCGGAGCGATCCACGGGTAAGTTTTCCTCCTCTCCTCCAAGTTTTACTGAAGTAGGGGGGAAACCATGTCATTTACCTCCTCCTCTTCAGTAGAGATGGGCTAGAACTCAAACACGAGTCGATTAACAAGTCCAAGGACTAGGACTTCTCGAATATCCGGATTCTCGGACTTTCTGGACTCGCGGATTTTTTTCGAAACTATTGAAAATTCGATAATTATTGAATTTACAGGCCGTTCGCTAACCCTAGAATGTATCGTTCGTTTTCGGTAACCCTCGAATGTATGTATCGTTTTCGCTAACCCTAGAATGTTTGTTCACTAACCCTCAAAAGTATTGTTCGATTTCGGTAACCCCCAAATTTATGGTTCTATTTTCGGTAACCCTCGAAAGAGGGAGAGACAAACAGAGAGAAACAGAGAGACTGTTCACTAAAGCAAAAAACAAATAACATTTAGATACTTACCAGCATAAGTAGGAAACTTCCCTTCAGGGGAAGTCTTCAGTAAAGCAGTGTCATTTGGCCACGCCCACCCACTCCCAATACACATTGCATCAGGATGTGAAGCTCTCTCCCACAATGCAATACAGCTGGATATCATCTACACTTACTGGGAAAGCAAACTTTCTTTTGATTGGCCATTAACTCGCACATGCTCAGTAAGTCTCTACCACAATGCAAAGCTAAAGGATGTTACTGTAAAGCATGCATTGCGTCAGGACGTGATGTAGTGCTACAGCAGCTACCAGAAGCACACCTATTGGATAATAAGGACAATAAGGAAATTACAGCAAACTTCCATGCAGAATTTAATAAATTTGAGAGGTGTGTCTATAGCTCCCATTTTGACCAGTCCATTCAAACGTGGGGAGATTCTGTATGTTAGTACTTTTTTATTTTTTATTTCATATTCCATTTACACACTGTTACACACTTATATATCTTTATTTAGAACAGATTAATAAACTAATTAATGTTATACCTTTTACATTACAATATACACTTTAACTATGAATAATATTATTTTAGCCTACCCCCACCTACATAGTACAGTCTAAAAACTCAATGCAATCTCCACAAAATGGAAAATAATTTTATATAAAGGAAGGATGTATAACATGTAACTACTAACATGATGAGAGAGACACTCAGAATTAGAATTACAAATGATATAGATATTATGAGCTATGGGTAAAATTAACAAAAACAGGTCTGGCATTAACATCTTAAAAACTAACAAAGAGATTCAATAAAAGTTCTTATTGTTAAAAATGGTGCTAATTTTGCCCCAACCAATCAGATCTTATTTAACATTTGAAAGCTAACATGATTGGTTGGGGCAAAATTAGCACCATTTTTAACAATAAGAACTTTTATTAAATAACCTGTAAGAATTTATAAAAGGTGGGAAAGTTATACTCATATACTAGTATATAATCTTATACTATGATTTAGTATTTCAAGAACAATCACTAAGAAACACAGAAATAGAGTGAACAGTACATAATTCCAATATTTATATGTACAGAGCCACAGAGTCCACTATTCTAAGCTGCTTCTGCCTGTCTTTCCTCTGGCTTCAGCACTATCTTTAATACAGGAATGCTCAGGGCACTAACCTGGTAGATGAAAACTGTACGTGCTGTAGCTCCTCAATGAAACTATTAGGAGGTAGGAATAATCAATTCTACCTGCCTGCCCCAGGTACTTTTCATTTTGTGTTGTTGTTCTTTAAGTAATAAGGAGGTTTACAGCGCTAGGATTTATATTATAGTATACAAGGTCTAGGTAAAGCAATGCAGTTTTATCAGATGTATCATGGTGTTCTTCGCCTTGAGTTCTATTTATAGACCATTTAAGAACATCAGCACATTAGCCTAATCTTAACTGAGAAACAGAGACTGCATTTTTCAGAAATCTACACAGCCATAAAAGGATGAACCATTATAGAAGACTTAATCATTTACTTTAAATATTATGTTAGAAAATGGGTCTCATATTCAATAATATTCAATAACCCCCTCCCTGTAGATGGATACTGATTCATTGTTTTGAGATTATCTGCTGTAGATCCAGTGTTCATCTTTTCTAACCACTCAAGACTGTGGTTAGTAGAAGTGAAACGCGTTTGGGAGCCTGCCCACCCTCTACTAACAGGCTCCCTGTCTCACTGATGTTCTACTTCTGTGCACGGACAGACTACTATGACTGGACTGATAAGTATCTGACTGTAGTTACATGGAGATGTACTGTATAAGGGTGTAGTGTTCTGGTTATCCCATCTGGGGTGGGGGGTGTAATTTGGGTTATGGGTGACATTGTTCTATATGCCTATATATGATTTGTCCACCATGTATTGATTTAATACATTTTGTGATATTGAGCAAGCCCGGCGTGCCTAGCTATTTCTTTGTTTGTTGCTATTTAAGCTATAAAAATAATCTGAATATTCATTCCTTCTTTCTAATTAAATGTAATTTCTGATTTTACTAAGATCACTATTTTAGCGCTTTCTCTTTTCGTTGCGATACCGCACTTAAGGCAATGAATATGGCGATGTCCCCAGCATGCATCCACGATACTACTGGCGCACCACGCTGTGGTAAAACTTTTCATTGCTAAAATAATTGGCTTTATAAATACAGCAAACGACCTTTGCCATTATGATGACCTGCGCTAATGAAATGGTGAAAATAAAGATTGTTTATAAATATGCCCCTTAGCCCTTTAAGAGAAATCAATTAGGAAATCCTTGCTACTATTTCTAGTATAATAAAATTAGATTATTTCTAGCAACTCCAAGAACTGACTAAAGTGTCTCATACTGCAGTGTTAATATCACCTTTATATTGCATTTCACAGGGCTGTATGACAGCAAAGTGTGTTTCCTCTAGAATGAAATCAATGTGTGAATCAATTCATAATTAGCTCCTAGACTAGAACTGAATATTAAATTATAGTCATTTAATGCCAGTTCAATACTGGTCAAACACACAATGCCATTTCGACAAGGTTATAGAAAAAGTAGATGACTATTACATATTCCGAAAAAGTTTTAAAATGTATACTGATTGCATAATCTAGATTTATACTTCAAATCAAATCAATGCCAAATTGTATCTACTTAAAGATTGCTACAGATGGTTGACAGTATTTTTATCTTAACGCTCATCGGAGGAGATGCAATATGGGGCGCAAAATGCCCAAGTCATTGTAAAGCCCACGTTATCTGATGTATTATTGTGTTAGCGTGGGTTTTTTAGCGTTGCCTGCACCATTACTGAAAATGTTTGGAAATAGCGAGGCAATGTAGTAAAGTTTTGCACCACTATGTAGCACGAAACTTTACACCATTGAATGGGAGGCGTAAGTCAGAGCAGTTACCTGTCAGAGATCCCCGATGTACTAAAAAGGATTTTGACATAGCAGGTGAGCTATGTCAGCTTACCATATTACATCACCCCCATTGTGTGTAGATTAACCTCAATATTTAACTTACCTAGAACCATTATCCAAATGTGATCCTGCTTCTTTATGCTCAGGTTCCTTTGTCGCTTTGTGTCTGTTCCTGTCTAAAAAGAGTAAGGGTTGTGGTTAAAAAGGACAAGTTCAGTTTATTTTGTGGGTCTTTGGTAGTGATGAGCCCTGTTTTTTTAAAGGAACCTAGTTTTGATTCCAAAAGGCCGGTTTCTAAAATCCTGGTATACAACAGAATTTTTCACATTTTTGAAACTTGCCATGTGTGATTTAAAAATCTAACTTTTTACCACTTTTCTTGCTGGTCATGAAATGTTCACCACAGATTGCAAAATCACTTTTCACCACAATATTGTACCAGTATTTGTAGTGATATAGGACATGTCCTTCCTTTTAACAAAAAAAATGGTGGCTTGTCAATTTTCTGCCCGCAACCACAACTGCTATTTTTGCCACTTTATTAAATGCATTTGTTCTGGCAAGGGTATCTGTCTCCTTCCTTTGCTCAATGAGCTTTTTATAAGTTTGAGCATGTTCAGAGGGAAACAGCAGTTATTTATTCGTAGTGATGTTACTAATGCAGGTAATAAAATGCTAATTATATCACTTGGGGTTAGGGGCAGGTAATTGGCAAGTTTTTTATTTTATTTTATTATCAGCCTGAAAAAACAAACTCGGTTTATACTCGAGTCAGTTACCTTTAACTTGGAATCCAGAAGCTTCCGCAGTACAATCCAGGCAGTCGCTCGCTCCCACGCTCCCTATACTGGCGCGCCGGCTGACATCACTGCCCAACGCCGAGTAGTGACGCCAGCTGGTGCTTCAGTATAGGGAGCATGGGAGCGAGCGGCTGCCTGGATTGCACTGCGGAAGCTGGAACAGGGAAGCTGGAACAGGAAAGCTGGAACAGGGAAGCTGGAACAGGGAAGCTGGAACAGGGAAGCTGGAAAAGGGAAGCTGGAACAGGGAAGCTGGAACAGGGAAGCTGGAACAGGAAAGCTGGAACAGGAAAGCTGGAACAGGGAAGCTGGAACAGGGAAGCTGGAACAGGAAAGCTGGAACAGGGAGGCTGCTACAGGGAAGCTGCCACAAAAGGTACACACTGATCTGGGGGGAAGGGTGAGGGGTCATAAGTTCTACCCTCGACTTATACTCGAGTCAATAACTTTAAATGTTTTTTCTGGTAAAAATACGTACCTCGGTTTATACTCGGGACGGTTTATATTCGAGTATATACGGTATTTTAACCTTTCTCTAGAATTTATTAATTGTTTTAAGGTCGTTAAACTTGTGTAAAGCTTCCGTATCACTACAAGGCACCGTATTCGCCTTACTCTAATGTTTCTAAAAAGTGCTCATTGGTTATTAAGCTTTAGGAATCTGTTAAAATGTGAACCAGGAAAATGCTGTTATCATACTTGCAAATGCCTCACAATGCACCAAAGATTACTCTATAATTAGTTTGTTTATTAAGTGACACTCGTATCTTTATAAAGAATAATGTATGGCTAGCTACATGTCACAGGCAATATGACTTGTGGGGTTTTCATTTGTGTAATTGCATCCATTCAATATAGAAAGTGACTCAGATGATAGATTATTAAGCAAAGTACTATTTAATAAACTATGTAGCGCTATAGAATATCTTTAATGTGTTCAGATCCAATAAAACAAACATTTTCCCCACTCTTAATTACACTGTAATTTGGCATATGTGATATTTATAGTAATTATCTGCAAAAATGACAAAAGATATCATTTACATAAGAAAACTCACATAGCTTTTCAATTATTTAGCCATGTCGCCTTGAGCAATAAGCAATCTGGTAGAGAATATTAAAAAATATCCATTACCATTTCATTTCAATTAAATCCAAAGTGGTATTGCCCTAGTTCAAAGATGGGTTAAAAATGATCACTTGACTTTATAAGTCTATAAATGGGTTTTACAATAATTTCTTTGGGGCGTGTTGATAAGGGAGCTCTATATTTCATATTGTTCTGTAATCCTGTGTACAGAGAAGGACAGAGAAGGGCAACTAAATTAATAAGGGGATGGGGATATGATTACTGTGGCCATACAATAGACTATCTGGGGCATTGTTGACCAAAAGAGCATGTCAGAGGACACGTGGCCATCCCTTAAGTACGGAAGGGGTGAGAACAGCAAAACCATGGAAATGTCTTCTATTGGATGTGGTGATAACAAGTTCATTGGGGGAAAAAGCTGAAAGATTCGAAAAACCCCAAAAAGTTGCATGTTTCTGGTATTGATATAAAAAGTAGAGTTGATCCAGGGATATTTCCGAACCGGAAATAATTTTTCCCCTTCATACTGTTTTTTTTTTCTGTCTTCCTCTGGATCAACTGTTAGGCAGAAAATGTGGATATTGCTGATATTTGCCAATTTATAACCTGCATTAATTTAACACTGTTGAAAATAGCTCTAAAATTTTAACATCACTGCTTTATAAATGCCCTTTAGTGTGTAAACAATGCAAAGAAAAACAGTTCATGCCAAATAGCCTTCTTGCTGAAAGCCTCCTCTCAGAAAACCACTGTAGATGAAGCAGGTTTAGGGGCCCTTTCATAGTTATATACTGGGGGGACCAGTGATTCCTAGTTACACCCTGGAGACAGACATTTTATCATTAATCGCACAATATTTTTATTTCTTGTCTATAAAAAGGGGAGGCAAGGAACTCAAAAGGCAATCAGCTTCCATATACAAAAATAAATCTGACTTAAAGGGTATGTCCACTGTTTTTTTCAATTTTTATCTGTTTAACTGAAGAACCGTAGGTAAATGTGCTATGTCTAACCTCCCGTTATTCAGTAAAACTTGCAGGAGAGGAGAGAACTTACCCGGATTGCTCCATCACCGCTGACAGATTGACGCCACTGATATTTTCAGACGCATCCCCAGTCCTTTGCATTGTGCGCACATGTGCAAAGGAGCATGGATGCATCAGAGAGTGTCAGAGAAGCCAGCGCCGGAGCGATCCACGGGTAAGTTCTTCCTCCTCTCCTCCAAGTTTTACTGAAGTACGGGAGGGAAACCATAGCTCATTTACCTCCTCCTCTTCAGTAGAGATGGGCTAGAACTCAAACACGAGTCGAACTTAACAAGTCCGAACGGACTAGGACTTCTCGAATTATCCCGGATTTCTCGGACTTTCTGGACTCGCGGATTTATTTTCGATAACTATTGAAAATTCGATAATTATTGAATTTACAGGCCGTTCGCTAACCCTAGAATGTATCGTTCGTTTTCGGTAACCCTCGAATGTATGTATCATTTTCGCTAACCCTAGAATGTATTGTTCACTAACCCTCAAAAGTATTGTTCGATTTCGGTAACCCTCAAATTTATGGTTCTATTTTCGGTAACCCTCGAAAGTATGGTTCGGTAACCCTCCAATTGCCCATACCCTTGAATGTAGCTTGTGCAAAACCCGACAATTGCCTGCTCGTGTTTAAGAAGTGTTTAAAAATTTTTTGGTGATAGTGCCATGTTCCCCAGACCATTTCCCAGGTGCCACAGCCATTTACAGTAAGTTACCATTGTTAAATACAAACATATAGGGATAGACCTAAGACAGAACCCCTTTAAATAGCACTCTATTCCTTGAAACCCCAATTGAACTAAACCATCAGTCACATAGTACCCGTGTGAGAAAGTGATAGGAAAGAGCGGATCATATATATCTATATAAATACACCTTTATTAACATATAAATATTATACCAAATACACCGTAGCTAAAACATCGGGCGTCCCCGATCTCTGACTGGACTTATAACCCAACCACAAATGCTGGGTATCGGAACCAATAGCTAATGTCCCATATAAATATAGAGCCAAATATTTAGTTGCTATGTTAATTGATATACTTCAACTATATACGGAAGAGTCATATCCAAATTATGTCCTCCGATTGACAGTAAACCATATGTTCAATGGTATATGATATAATGGGGGATTCCAACATATGCAACCAAGGTGGATCAATTCCAATATCCTTACCAAACACAGTCTAGTGTCCTACTAGATAGTATTCGTAAAGGTTTTTACGGTCATATAAAGTTCTGGATATCACAATAAATCACATATAAAACAGTGAATGCACTCGTCCGGCTCACAGAGTAATGCGTTCACTACGATCTCCTCCATAGTAGTATGGTCCGGTTTCTCAGCACTTGCGTCAACCGACGTACGTTTCGCCGTAATCACGGCTCCATGAATTGATATAGCAACTAAAGATTTGGTGCTACATACAGATGGGACATTAGTTTTTGGTTCCAAAACTCAGCATTTGTGGTTGGGATATAAGTCCAGTCAGAGATCGGGGACGCCCGATGTTTTAGCTACGGTGTATGTGGTTTAATATGTATATGTTAATAAAGGTGTTTTTTATATAGATATTTATGATCCGCTTTTTCCTATCACTTTCTCACACGGGGATTATGTGACTGATGGTTAAGCTTAATTGGGGTTTCAAGGGATAGAGTGCTATATTTAGGGGTTCTGTTTTAGGTCTATACCTATATGTTTGTATCTATAGTTATATAGCCCCCTAGCACCCCCTTACTATAGGGTTTCCCACCTCCATCTTTAATATATGGAGTAGGCATCTAGACGTTATATTCATTATAGTTACCATTGTTAGTTTAGCTGTAAATCATCTGGACTTTTCAAACTATTACTCCGCATTGACTTTAATGGGTCCAAATTCAAACTTTTGAACTTTTACTAAAGTTCAAAAACGGACCGAACTTAATGAAGTTCACCATCTCTACTCTTCAGTTAAACAGAAAAAAAGTTAAAAAAAACAGTGGACATACCCTTCAAAATAGCCAATGGAGACATGGAAATTACCCAGAAGTCTCAATTCCTTATTTGCATATGAGTAAGGGGAGCTCTAGTGTCTCCCTATCATATTTAATTTCATAGTAACCTCTTAAAATAAGTAAGACCGAGAGGATTGGGCAAGTTACTACAAGTTTGCAGTTCTTTAACATTTTACAGTGATGGGTTTAGTGCGCAACATGCTACAAAATATAGACACACTTTGCTTAATATCCCATTTCAACAAAATCCAGCCTTTTCAATCTGTTACAGAGAATCAATATTTCTATTTGTGCAATCATAGTTATTGTGTCTGTTCATTTCTTTGTTATTTGTAGAAATTGTCAAGAAACAAATGACTTGGGTTTATATCAGAGGCCATCATGTTCCCTCCGAGAAATTTCCCAATAAACATCAAATATAAATAAAATTCTCAGATCCGATAAAAGGGGCGGAAAATTCTGGAATTGAGGCCATATTTAAAAACCCGCAATCGTACATTTACAGCAAACGAACATTTGTTCATAGAATTCCATGCGGTACCGCAATGGTAATCTATGGTGAACCGTAAATCTATGATCGCGATCGTAGATTTACAATCGCTATTGTACATTTACGATCACCGGAACGATCGTTAAAGGCGCGGCATCGCTAAAAATATATGGCCCACAATTTGGAATAAAAAATGAAAACTCGTCTGTAAAAAATGTAAGAATTCTGCTCCCATTGACTTCATTGATGTTGAATTAGATTTTTTGGTTTGGTGGAATATCAGCAGATTCTTGGTAGCCACTTGCCGGTATAAACTTGCCGGTTTCATTCATTTCTACTCTTTCTACCAGATTACATAGAGAACAATTCACTTTAGACAGATTTTCTTTCTTTCCCATTTCACATTTTCTGCTAACAATTCTGCAGAGCACCCCCAGAACGGAAGCAGAAAACCGAATACAGTAAAGGGAAAACACGTATGTACCCTGTTAAAAGGCTAATTTATGTAAACATATCATTTATATATTTATGTACTGAACTATCTTTGTATTTGTTCCCCTTGTATGACTTTATTGTATTTCGTTACTATACAGCGCTGCGCCCCCAAGTGGCGCTTTATAAATAAACTATACTTACATACATACATATATACGGTACATGATATATACAGTGATTTTAGGTTTATGTTAAAGTTTGTTTTGATATAACATTTAAACCCCAACAAAAAATGTAATGAACAAATTTTTAAAAAATCCTCAATTGTTGTTGGAACGAGGCTGAGACCCCACTACAATGCACAAAAAGGTGCTGTGTGTTTCTGAGCACCTGTGTCTGCTTACTCACTATTACATGCATTAGCACTTGCGTTTCCCAGGGGATTATGGGTAAAATGCACCATAAAAACACATGGATTTATTCATGCAATACTTTAGACTTGTAAATGCAATTTTGACGGAAACAATAGATCGAAACACACACAGTGGGGCCTACTTCTACAACTTACATTATAAATAGAATGTCATTGGGGAGCCCAAAGCATGAACAGAGTGTAAAATGCAACAAAAGTCCTAGCCCTTAAGGTGGGCATACGGTCCAATATTCTTCTGATCTAATTTGCGATTGTTCGAAACGGAAGAGCTGATCGGATATCCCTACTTTGCACCGGCAATCTTTCATAGATTTCAACTATGGAAGGTTTGGTTCTGGTAGATAGGGTCGTTGGAAAATTTTCCATCTAGCCCAATCAGGTTTTTATTGATAGGCCGTTCGATATTACCGAACAGTATATCGAAAACCCGGAAATGTGTCTTCAATAAGCCGATTGAATTAATCGTAATATCGATGCCATTTATGCCTACCTTTAGAGATACATGTAAACTGTTCTCGATGGGATTCTGCCATAGGCCCAATTACAAAAGGTTAGAAAAGACTAATACAATGTTACTGTATCATTATTCGTGTTGACTTTTTAAGGTCCATTTCTACAACACTTATCAAGAAAACTCTCTTTTTTATTCAATGATCTTTTTTTGTGCTTGAAAAAAGAACATTAAAAAAAAAAATCTGAAAAGTGTTCTCCATAAAAAGATACTGTAGCGAAATATATGAATATTAATGTAAATCTAAAATGTCTCTTTGACTGCATGAGATTCAGCATTACAATGAGATGCATGTTCAGAAGTCAATTTTGAAAGATGTGTGTTGTATAAAACTGAATTACAATGTTTCAGTAGAATAAAATCATGTGAGTACTTTTGTTGTCCAGGAGGTTCAAGTCTGGTCTTTTGAACTAGATATTTTACCTCTAGCAATGTTGTGTTGTTAAAAGGTAGAATACTAGGTGCTCACTCTTTGAGTAAGGGCTCCCCTTAGCTATATGGAGCTATACGAGTTCTTCTTTTGTGTTGTGATAAAGTCCTTGAAATAAAATATGAAACGGCAATTTCTAAACAAGTTTATTACTAAATTGGATTTTGCTCTTTCTGTAGGGAAATCATAATTAATATACAGTAAGCTTCATATATATGAAATAGGAAATGCCACCAGTGAAAACACTATAGTTGGTGGTGCACATATTTTTTTATATACTACTTACAGGGTTATAAAATTTCTTATCGTTAAAAATGGTGCTAATTTTGCCCAAACCAATCAGATATTATTTAACATTTGAAAGCTAACATCTGATTGGTTGGGGCAAAATTAGCACCATTTTTGATGATTGTGCATCCAAGCCCCAGACCTTTTGAAAGTTTGCACGCAGATCCTTGGTCCTGGTGTACAGCGCCCTTTCTTGTCATTTTGAAAGCAGGATTCATATAAAGTTATAATTGCCTTATTATGTGCTTGTGAAGGTTCTCATTCATCCAGGTCATGGTTTATCTGTTGTATTCAATTAGATCAACTGGACTTGAAATGTAGTTCTTGAAGACGTTTCGCTAGTCATCCGACTGGCTTTCTCAATTCAGAATGACTAATTGAGGTGGGGGGGTTCGACACCAACTGTCTGCCATGTACAATGCTGTTTTAACACCTTACTCTGGGCGTTCCTATAACACCTCTTAGCCACTATCTAATCACACCCTTAACACCTGGCTGTGATATGCTAATTGGGATTTTCCAGGGTACATAATTGCCACAGATTCTTGTACAAGTCATTCTGAATTGAGAAAGCCAGTCGGATGACTAGCGAAACGTCTTCAAGAACTACATTTGATCCAGTTGATCTAATTGAATACAACAGATATACCTTATTATGTATTAACATTAAAATTCTAATTAGGGTAGCTTCCATATCTATACTAAATGAATATTGCAACTACCCCTAAAACATCTTAAGCAGTCTACAGGTGTTCTTATTTAAAATACATTTTACCAAATCTACCTTGAAGCAAGAAGAATAGAGAAAATAGAGAAAAGCCAATATAATCCAACATACTGTACATCTTTATGTAGCTGATTCCCGCTTTAATGCAATGATCTAATACTGTACCAAATGCAATGGATTATGATCCTGCACAACTAAACCAGAGTCATGCAAAAATAGAAAAAGTTGCTGGGTGCTCCAACACTGTAGCCAACAGTGAATATATCCAAGATAATAGAAGCAGCTGGGCACACCAGTCTTAAGTGAATATACTTTTATTCAGCAACGTTTCGGAACCGGTGTGGTCCCTTCATCAGACAAACAGTTATTGTTCACAGTTCTATTCACTTAAGAATGGTGTGCCCAGCTGGTTTATTATCTTGGATCTAATACTGTATGTACACCTTTCAGTCTGAAAATATTTAACCTGATCATATTATCCTAACTGCTACTGAGACATTTATCACTTTATAAATATGGTGAAAATAATGATCTTTGCTATTGCAATAGTAATTCAGTTGGTTGTCCTGAAAGGACCAACTGGTGTTGGATGATGTTGGTTGACCTTCTGCCCAAATTGGACCAAAGGATGATTGGACATGTCGGTAAATAACAGCTGATTGTGCGTTCTCCTATGGACCTTTAAATCACACACTTTGTTACTCTTGTTTTTCTAAGCCATTGGTAAAGCTTACCTTTCCTCCTTTACTTGCTGGCTCTTCCTGCTCACCTGTAATCTCGTTCAATCCACTACTCCTGTGAGTTTTGCTAGAGGTGAATCTCATTTGGTCAGATATTCAGGACTGCCCTGCTATCTGTATATTACACTTAATAAAACGTGGACCAGAGATCCTCTTCTATGCATTTAATGCAATGATGTTTAAAGGGCTAACATTGTGGGGTACTGAGTAGCAGACTGTGTGTGACTATATATGGGGTTAATCTTTTGAAATGTTCCTGTGAACTTCGAGCACACTTCAAATAAAGTGTTTTTCTTTTACACGTGTTGTTTTTTTTTTTTTTTTGCAAGCATAAATCTTATGTGAGTGTGGCATCTGAATTATTCAATTTGATTGAGTGCAGTAGTTTTAAATGTAGGGGTTACTGTTGTGCAACATAGTCACTATTAAGGGGTAATACAAAATGGCCACATTTTAATTTACTCTAAAAAATAAATTATTGTGAGATGTTGTTCCCCCTTTTTAAAGGCAAAGTTAATGTGAAATGCTTTAAAGTTAAAGGGAAAGTTGATGTGAAACACTTTAAAGTTAAAGGGGAAGTTGATGTGAAACGCTTTAAAGTTAAAGGGGAAGTGGATGTGATACTGTTAAAAGATAAAAGGGAAGTTGATGTGATATGCTTTAAAGGGGCAATTGGTGTGATACAAGTTAAAGAGGAAGTTAATGTGATAGGTGTTAAAGGGAAGGTTGATGTCAAATACGTTAAAGAGGAAGTTGATGTTATACGCTTTAGAGGAGGAGTTGGTGTGATACGCGTTAAAGGGGAAGTTGGTGTTATACGCATTCAAGGGGAAATTGATGTGATATGCATTAAAGGGGAAGTTGATGTGATACGCATTAAAGGGGAAGTTGGTACGATAAGCGTGAGTGTATTATATCAACTTCCCCTTTAACTTTAAAGCAAATTATATTAACTTCCCCTTTGACATTAAATCGTATCATATCAACTTTCCCTTTAACAATGAGGTACAACATCTTGTCATCTGAATTTACTTTTTATCATAAACACCCAAACATAATTTGCCCCAACATATGGACATTTTTCAATATCCATTTAAAAGTGACTATGTTGCACAACAGTAACCCCTACAATTAAAACTACTGCAATAGACCAAAATGAATTATTGACTCACAATGAATTTCAGAAAACACAATAGAGATGCGCACTCGGTCCTGAATATCTGACCGAATGAGATTCACCTCTAGCAAATCTCGCAGGAGTAGAAGATTTATCGAGATTACAGGTGAGTAGGACAAGGGAAAGGTAAGCTTTGCCAATGGCTTAGAAATATAAGAATAACATAGTGTATAAAGGTGCAGCTTTGCAATAGATTGAACTTGTTTTACACTGTACATTCCCTTTAAATAGACCTCACCCCATACACTTGGACTCTGAATGTTGGGAGGTATTCAATTGCAAGAAGGTCATTTTGAGGATTACTAATAATAATGGCAACAAAAGATGAACAGAAACATTCTAAAACCTTTTATATTTATCTTTTAAATAAATACAAATTTCAAGGAGAGAACTAGATCTTTACTGTACAGCTATAAATAAACACTGCATTATCTTGTATTGTGTATCTTTGATTCATAATCTTACATTTTCACTCTAAAGTAAAATACCAGTATGTCAGAAATGTGATCATGTGATATGACGGGAAAGGTCACCTTCAGATTTTTTTTCCATCAGCTTTATAGGGAGCATCCAGTTTTTATTGGATAGTTAAAAAGAAACATTACTCTAAATTATGCTAATGCAAATGTGCACACATCCTATACATTCTTATTATTATCAATATTAATTATTTGATGATGACATAGTTACATAGTAATTGAGGTTGAATAAAGACAAACGTCCAACAATCATTGTTCAGTATTGCTCTGCGCATTAATTCCCATTAATTCTTCCAGCATCCTTTGTATTTATTTTATTTCCCTTCTTTTGATTTCTTTTCTCTTACTCTCCCTGCTTTCTTATCTGTTTTCCCTTTTGTTCATTCTCTCTCCAGGACATGTGAACGCAAGGCTTAGAAGTTCTTTGCAGTAGAACATGGTACAGGGAATCCAGTATTTTCTTCTGGAGGATGGAGACCATGATTTTGCTTTTGGCAGCCTAGAGATGGCAGTGGATGAGCCTGTTTAACCTGGCATGCAAGAAAGTGAACTTGGCTCTCATATTTCCAAAGGCTTTGATGAATTATTATTATTTAACATACAGTATACACAATTGGTTTAATATTTATTTATATATATTTCTTGATTATGAGCACTCTCACTTAGTTTATATATACTTTATATTATTTAAATATATTTATATCTCCATAGGAGATTGCATTGAGTCTTTAGGAGCTACCAAATGAGGTGGGGGGTATAGGATATTACATATAGGAGAGGTGTATATGTCTGTGTACTATCTCACTGTTACCATTTAAATGACCATCAATAAATGTATATAAAGTATAGCACTGACTTACAAGACAAAATATACAACTTATGCAAAATATATAAACTTACAGAGCTGAGATTCCTATTTTAATGTGGGATAGTCAAAATTGTAGATTAAACCACCCCCCCTGTGACTGCTAAGGGGTCTCCATGTGGATTCTGAAAGGAAGTGGTAATGTCAGTATAACATCCAATGATGTGCTGTTTCTAAAACATGTGACAGTCTTAGCCAATCGAAAATAACTTTCTGTATGCTACACAGGAAGTGATATATATGTAGGAAAGAGGATATAAAGGATGATACATTACATGTCCCAGCCAATTTATGTCAGGGAAGCTGGGAGAGAGAAATATGTGTTTATATGTTAGATTATTGGGGCAATGTTATTATAATAACATGAGGCTGTGAGGTACCTTCTGTTATGAGAAGGCTCTGTTTCATTCTATACTCTGTGGGGAGCATATAGCTCCTTTAATCCCCTCCTCACCTATAACCTATAAAGCTAATCAGTATCCTGTGAACCCCCCTAACCCCATAGCAACTGTAAATCTGGAACTTGTGGTAAATACTAATACGTTTGAACCTAGCATGTTAATCTGGATTCTGTTTAGGGTCTGGGGTTGCCCAATGGTGCTGTTTAGTTTGAACCACACATTGTAGCAGGATTGCCTGGGTCTAACCTCAGACCAGCAGATTTATTCCACTTGGACCCCCTGGATTCTAGCTTTCCGGTAGGTGGAATAGGAAAGAGTGGGCAAGTTTAGTAAGGTTCATGGCTCCTACTGCCTAAAGTGACCTATATAATTATTTCCTATTTAAATAGTGTAATAGCTATGGATGTAAGGGGAGGGCAGATGGATCACTTGCATATTTGAGCCTTGGGTAGGAATCACTAAAGCATAAACATAGGCTTTTAATGTCTGTAAGTCCAGAAAAATGGCTTTATTCCAGGGTGTATGAAAACAATGCATTTTTAGATTTTTTTTTATTAAAATCTTAGCAGTCATTAGTGTAACTGCTGCTTACTGTGAGTGTATTTATACCTTTAAATGGGCCTTTTATTATATTTCTAGTTCTGTTTCCTGCACTGTTGTTTGACAGACCAAGACTTTTTTTTGGTCAAGATTATCACAGATGAAGTTAAGTCTCCTCTAGACTGTTGACCCAAACATATAGAGTATGTACCCTGTTCTATTTCAAGCACTGTCATCAACCTTGCTTTAATTTAAATATAAAAACAAAGCAATAGTGTCACAGAGTTACCTTTACATCACTTTTACATCAGGGCTGGCTGGAGAGTATTGTTATCTGCGAATGGACACATCACAATAAATCACAGGAAAGTTATTATAGCAAAATTTACTGCATCTCACCACGTGTGAGTCAATATTTGGGTTAAACTGACTAAAAGATGAAGCCAAAAGTGATTTTAAGTGTGATAGTACCAGGTATAACGAAAGTTGTTCATATATAGATCAATATATGATTTATATTCATCAAAAATCAGTTACAACATTCTCTTTTTATTCAATAGACCGCTTGTCTTTTTTGTGTTGTTTGGTAGGTGATCGGACACGGTTGAAAATACTTTGTCAATCCTATCCATGGTCACAGGATCCGATTTAATTTGGGTATACAACTAAAGATGGCCATACATGGATCAATATTTTTGATTGGTTTGACTGGTTAAAAAAACAATGCCCATTTACCCTTCTTATCATCTTGTCGAGATCAAGCAATTAAATGATTGGAAGATGACTGGACACTGTCAAAAAATTTCTATTAGTTCTATGATTGGCTGATGTTGCATCAATAACCACTTCCTGTGGATAATGCCTATTGTTATCCATGATGTCAGGGTATTGATGTTAGTGTATTGGTCAATAAAAAGTGAACTAGACATAGACATAAATAGGTTAGGCTATAGATCCTAGGCTTTTTATTTTTGGATGTGATTGGTAACCCTATACTTTTTAAAGATTGTTTCTAATCATTTTAGGCTACAGACAAGTCAATATTTCAAAACCAATACTGTATACAAATTACTGGTAATAATCTATATACAAGAGCTAGGCCAAAAAATGGTTTTACTAGTGCATTATCTGAGTGTTTCAAATCATCCTAGCTTTGCCTTTGTGAGTCAGTCCATTTCAGTAAATTATGTATATTGGTTGCATGTAAATTACAACTGCATTAACTCCCACTAACCCTGCGGGGCTTAGTATTCCGTTCCAAGCTTCCCGTGGCTTATTAACACTGCCAAGAGAAAATTAATGTATTATATTTCTAACACAGAGATGCAGGCCATGTTCATTCCCTTTTTTAACACATCAGCAGCTCACATAAGAGAACGTCAAACAATATTTTATTTTCCCAAGCAAATGCCACTTAATTAACATTATAAATTCATTTTTTGAGATTTACAAGAGAATAATTATCTGTTGTAAATATTTACAAACCTATATAACTAAAAATGGAAGGAACACAAAAGCCCAAATAATTAAATAAGTGGCACGATGAAATTAGCGAGACCCTTTTACCTCCACTCACAGGGAATCAGATGGAAACATTAAAACACAGAACTAATAGGGGGTTCTAGCCTAGTTGCTAATGTTTCATCCTTATGAGACTGAATAGAGATTATGAGCACAGATGGAAAACTGGAAACTTTGGGCATAGAGTTTTCCACAATCTGAAGATAAATTTGGTATAGGTATAGAAGACCGCTAGGGTACAGTATGTTATTATTTTATAAACCAACAGGGATTTTTACAAAATCGAAATTACATTTTGGAGCCGGCGGTAGTTCTGGGTGGTGGCATTCAAGAGGACAAGCAAAAGGTCTGGAAAGACAGCAGTCAAATTTTTGTCCAAAGCAAGGTGGGCAACGAGAGATCAAGTAACAATGAGATCTTAGAAGAATGCACAAGTAACCAGCTAAATTACAAGTGCATTAAAGGGGAAGTTCAGTGCAAATACATATGCTTTTCAGAAAAAAAGAGCAGTATTTTTTCATCCCAATGACC
Source organism: Hymenochirus boettgeri (assembly GCA_019447015.1). Taxonomy (NCBI): domain Eukaryota; kingdom Metazoa; phylum Chordata; class Amphibia; order Anura; family Pipidae; genus Hymenochirus; species Hymenochirus boettgeri. The sequence goes on along the minus strand of CM033476.1, from coordinate 28,225,056 downwards.
TTAATCTGCCAATTCATCATTTTGTTTGCAACCGAAATACTGACTTCCTGTTTGCAGGACCCCTAGTAGAGATCGTTATGGTCTTGTACTTGACCCAGCGCCTGGGTTGATTCAGTTGCTCAGTAGAGATCTGAGCATCTTTGACCCATCCAACAGCCAATCAGTAGAAATGGGCACCATGATTTTAGACACACATGGCACATTGGGCATAGTCTGGCACAGTCACGTACATGACACCAGGGGCAGAACAGTATATAGTAAATCAGAATAATGACGATGGGTAAATCTTCCTATATTAGCCAAAGCTTTACTGACTACATTCCCTGTTATTCTCTTTACTGCTATTGCTACTATTCACGTCAATTTATTTGGTTTGATCAGCTATTAACATGCAATAGTTGCATGTGCAGAACTGTAAAACAGATAACTTCACATATTGTAAGAATGATGTGTATTTTAGTTTGTAAAAGCACAAAGACAAGGAACAGATTAATGAACTAACAGAGAGATTCAATAAAAGGTCCTATAGTAAGGCTGGGTACACACCAGCAGATATTTCCAGCCAACCGACCAATCCATGGCACTAACGGTCGGCCAGAAATATCTGCTGGTGTGGTGGTGGCTGGTCGTGACCGAGCTCAGTCGACCGTTTGTCCGAATCGGCCAAACGGACATTCGAGTGCGTTGGTAAATCATGCCCAATCGTGTGGTTTCTTATGTGAACGCACGATCGGCCGCAGCCACTATTGCCGCGACCAATAGTCTTTAGTCCTGGCCGAGCGCTCACTTGCAGGGAACAATCGGTTGGGATAAATAATAGGCCGGTATGTACACAGCCTTAAAAATTATTCTAATCTTGCCCCAACTAATAAGATCTTATGTAACATTTGTAAGCTAACATCTGATTGGTTGGGGCAAAATGAGCACCATTTTTAACGATAAAAACGTTAAGAGTATAAGAATAAGAATTTCCTTTCTGTAATGGACTGATGTGACTAGGAGTTAATGCACAATTCCCATGATAATCTCTAGATTGTGATTCATAAATCATAACTGACTGTATGAATATGTATCTTTTTTTTGTTTTTGACATAATAAAACCATGTTTACATGTGCCCTCAAAAGGGATTAAACTACACACGAGGAAATGATTAATTATAGGAAATGATTAACATGCAATTAGAGCACAGGAAAAAAAAACTGTAATACTCTACCCAAACTTCAAATTATTTTGTGAAAAAGGAACTTCTGTCAAGTGGATTTGGAAAGATTGCTGCCCGTGGATGAAGAGTACAGAAATATTTTTAAAATGTAATAAATCAATCACATTCTTTATTTAAAAGATATGTCCAGCCCCAAAACTACAGTATAGCTATTAGTAGTAACCCCCCCAAACTAAAAATGTTCTCCTTACAGACAAAATATCTCCCCAGACCTTTTTGTGATCTCACTTTGGTCATGTCCATGATGGATGGTATCAATTAAAATAAGGGTTATCCTTTGACATGGGAAACCAGGGTTTGAATCCTAGCTGGGGGCTGCTATACAAATTTTGGATTATTAAAATACCCTAGTAATATAATAACCATATAATAACCTAGTAATATTATAACCATACCCCAGTAATATAATGTTATTATAATGTATCATATGGTTATTATATTACTAGGTTATTATATGGTTATTATATTACTAGGTTATTATGGTTGTTATATTACTAGGTTATTATATGATTATTATATTACTAGGGTATTATAATACTTCTACTTCTTCAGATCCTGGCCTCCTTAGGTATCCAAGACACTGCACTTTCTTGGCTATCCTCCTATCTCTCTGGTTGGACCTTTAGTGTTTTTCACTCTGAAACTAGCTCCACTCCTCGCCCCCTCCCTGTGGGGGTCCCGCAAGGCTCTGTACTTGGTCCTCTTCTTTTCTCCATCTACACCTATGGCCTTGGACAACTCATTAGTTCATTTGGGTTCCAGCATGACCTATATGCGGACGATACCCAAATTTACATCTCTGCCCTGGATCTCCCTACACTGGCATCCCAGGTCCCTGCCTATGTTGATGACAATGTAATTGTAAAGCGCCACGGAAAATGTTGGAGCTATATAAATCAATATTAATAATAATAATAATAATAATAATCAAAAACTTACATAGCTGCCCCCAGCCAGGATTGGAACCCTGGTCTCCCATGTCAAAGGTGGTGTCTTTAACCAGTACCCTATCCAGCCACTACATTGTATGGATAATATATTACTAGGTTATCATATGGTTATTATATGGTTATTATACAACTATATAGTGTTCTGGTTAAAGGCACCACCTCAGGCTCGAATTCGAGTTTTAGTCCATCCCTAGTTATGATTAACACAAATGTATAAAAGTAAGAAAGAGAGTCTATGTAAATGATTAGAAATATACATTTTCCAAATAAAGTTAGATTTGCTTAAATACATTGCTCAAGAGTCTTAAACAGGGAAAGATCAGTTGAAAATATCATTATTTTTACATTAATTCTTACAGCAATAAAAGTTATTATTATTATTATTGATTTATATAGCGCCAACATCTTCCGTGGCGCTTTACAATTACATAGTCATACATTACATACAGGATAAAACATGTTATACAAAGTCATACATATTACATACACAGGTAATACAAAATATCAGTAAACAGAGTGATGAGTATCTTACAGCAATACCGTGATACAATAGGAGAGAGGACCCTGCCCAAAGAGCTTACAGAGTAGAGGATATGGGGGTGAGACATAAGGTGACAGGAATCGGTAGGCTGTAAATAGATTGACAGTGGAGCGTGAAAGGCGGGTTGGATCATATTGGGTAGTAAGAGGGTAATGTTTAGGCGAGATTATATGCTAGCCTAAAGAGATGGGTTTTAAGGTTACATTTGAAGGTGTTAAGGGATGGTGAGTGACGGACAGATGGAGGAAGGGAGGCTAATTTTGCCCCACCAATCAGATCTTATTTAACATTCGAAAGCTAACGTCTGATTGGTTGGGGCAAAATTAGCACCATTTCAAACAATAAGAACTTTTATTGAATTACCCAGTAAGTTTATATTATACATACATAGTTATTCTACATATGCTCTTCCATTTTGAAAAATTGCTATTTTCCCAGGCGCTGGGTCAAGGGGAAGACCATAACGTTCACTATGTCCTGCAAACAGGAAGTCAGTATTACAGAAGTATTTATTTATACACAGACACAACGCTGAATGGGCAGGTTAAGGTCATTGGGATGGAAAAATACTGCTCTTTTTTCTTAAAAGCCTATGTATCCACTGAACTTCCCCTTTAAATTCAGCTGTAAAGACTCTTAATTGACTGTTAATGGACAGTCAAATAAGACACCCACTCTGTCTTGCCATTGGTCAGATCTTGGACTCAAGAAGGATGGAACTACAGTGGACCAGTGAAGGAGAACAAAGGTAAAGCTATATGAGCGCCAATCTCTGTATGTACTGTATGTATGTATGTATGTATGCATGTACGAATGTTCCAGAAAAACTTCCAAATGGCTGGGACAATTTTCATGAGACTTTGTATATATTTCAGGATGTGGAAAAAAAACATAGGCTACCATACAACTTTTATAAATCCCCCCTTACCTCTTGTTTATTAACCTGTGAGCTGCCATCTGGTGGTGAATCAACTAATCACCTAAGTTAAGTGCATACTTCCTATATCCGATTGTCCAGTACAATCCTAATTTCTAGCCCTAATCCCGCTGTCCCAGATAGCTATTAAGTTTTCCAGATTCCTGCAGCTGTCCTGCTTTGGTACAATGCCTTACTTTTTATTTTGTTCAGTTGTTGCTGTGATAGGAGGATAGAGCGGTCAATCATGAGGAACAGTGGAACATGTGATATCACAATGTCATGTGACCACACATTTTGTTTCCTCACCTTTGGTTGCCCAGAGTCAAGATTGAGAGGTAACCAATCCAAGAAAAGTCTCTTGTACCGGCAGTTGGGCATGGAGGGATATCACAGTTTGCTATATTCTGGTGCAGAGTTCAAAGGAGGCAGTTAAGGAAATATGTAGTTTCCCATTGCAGGGTGCTGACAGCCATGAAATGTGTATGTGTAGCACAAGGTATTAAATCCCATTTCACTTAAGGAAAGCCAATAAGAGCTGTGAATGGGATATCACTGCCACACTGCAAGGGAAACTGCACTGTAATGGGTTAGTTTTACATTACATTGTGTCACCTTTCCCCACAAACTACTCAAACCCCAGTGTTAAAGGCCACGTACACACTCTTTTTATTCACCTTATGTCTTTCTCCTAACTCTAAAGTTTTAATTTAATTTCCCAGTCTAACGTCAACATATTGTAAGGAGTCTCCTCCCAATGGAATTCAGGGAAATCTCATTCTAGCTCTCATTAGCTGGGTCGGTATGTCAGGGCTTAGTTTCTGATATTGACGGTTTCATTTACTGTCAGATAGGTACTCTATAGAGAAATGCGTTGCACAGAGCTGTGCTAAGATCAGGTTTATTTCATCATCCTCCAGTTGCAATTCTGTTGTTCCTGTAATTGTAATGATTAAAAGGGTAATAGGGTATGCAAATGGAATGCAATCTGTCAGAGACTGTGGCAGGGATTCTTAGGAGATTCTGGGTGAATGAAAGCAATATCTTGGATAGTGTGACAGATTTTTTGTAGGCCTGGGCAGATTTCGCTGCGCTTGCACGCTGCCACGCACACAACATCTCCCTTTCTCATCTGTCCCGATTCTACATTTCCAAATGTTGGGAAGTATGCAAATCCACGTATTCACTCAGAAGGAAGTTTGGAATTGATACTTTTTTTTATTATGAGGGAAATGCTCTCAGCACACACATTCACAAACACATGTGCTACCATGGTGTGTTACTTTCTAAAATATGTCCGTTCAAGCCAAATTATATATGTTCATACTTAAAACTTCCCTTTAAAAGGGCATGTCCACCCCTTTTTTAACTTTGTATTTTTTGTAGGTCTCCCTCTCCCAGCCCCAACCACATTATTACTATGTTCAGAAACTCCCCTGATCTTTATTTACCTTCCCTCTCTCCTCCGCCATACGGCCCCGGCCCTCTGCTTGCATGAAACTGCAAGCAGGGGGCAGGACCAGCAGCCGCATCTGTGATTGGCTGAGAGGCAGCCAATCACGGACATGGCTGCCGGCAATTCAGAATGCCAGGGGGAAGAGGGAAGGAAAGTAAAGATCGGGGGAGTTTCTGGACATAAGAATAATGTGGTTGGGGCTGGGGGAGGAAGATCTACAATACTTCAAGGGGATTTTACACTAGGGGGAGGGAGAGGAAAATGGGAGGAAGAGGGAGGGGAGAAGGATGCTCTGAGCAAGCAAGAAACCTTTAAGAGGAAGCCTCAGAGGTGGAAACAATTTCCCTCCCTGCAGTGCTCCTGGTGGACAGTTTTTTGGACGTTTGTGGGACATTAAAGGAGAACCATTTGGAGCTAGGATGTAAGGTAAGGATTATATTTCACTATATTTCAGTGGGGCCAGTAGTGGGGAAAATTATAGTTTTGGGGGTAGACATGGCCTTTAAAGGATAAGTACACTCTAAAAATAAGTTCAGTGTAATTCGAAGCAGCAGCCTAAACTAATCATCCCCCCCTTTTTTTTTCTAGCTCCCTCCTGAGCCTACCTGGGCTAAAGGAAAGTTCCTGACCTCTTGGATCATCTGTTAAAGGGCAACTGTGGTCTCTATCTGGGGCCTGTGAGAAATTACATTGGGGTGAATGTTTGAACTTCCTGCTTCCAGTAGGTTGACTGACATCACCTGACCTCTGCCCCACCCATCTGCCCTGGGGGAGAAGCATGCTCAGTTAAGACTTAATGCTGGGTAAATCAGGAAGTACCTAGGGGAAAAAATAACAGTTGAGAAGGGGAGACAGGCTGGTCACATGACTACAATCTGGTCACATGGCTGAAAACCTACTACTAGAGTAGGGTAACAAGAGTAGCTCCACCCTACTACTAGAGCAGGGTAACAAGAGTAGCTCCTCTAGTAGTAGGGTGGCCCCTGGTACAGATGTTTTAGTATATTTATATTATTAGGATTCAGCCCCACCCTTTTAATGTCGATGGATTGGTTATATGTTATATTATGTGTATTTTATTGTACTGTTTTTATGTAAGGGGATTCATCTGGCACTTTGCACTTTATCTCATATTGTGCACTTTACTTTTTATAGTTAGTCTCGTTACTATTAGCACTGTCTGTAGCTTCAACAGCTTGTACTGCTGGCTACCCTGTAACTATATTTTTCATACAGTACCCTATACACTCGGTTTTTATCCCTTTACTTATTAGGGTCTCCACAGCACTGGCACTTTAGGTGGATTTACTGCATATGATATGCATATGCCTCACATTATTCCCACCTTAGGGACCTCGGGACACCCTCTGGGGTACTCTTACTTATTGATTAATGGGTTGATCTGACTGCTTTGCGCTATTTATACACAGGTTATTTTTGGATCACAGTGGTCAGGGGAGATTCTATTACTAGTGTGTCACAAATACGTAGCCCTGTTACTCTTGATCACGTGGGGGGCAGGTTGGGGGTCTGTACCTGGGAGTGTACGTTGTCTTTATATGTCGAGTGATGCCATTGTTGTGTAACCCTGATGACGGCCCACTAGCTTCGGGCTGAAACACGTAGGTTGCTTTGGCCTACCGGTTTTATTCAATAAAAGATTTGCTAAGTCCTTGGAGTTCGTCAAATTTTTATTCAAGCCGTCTACGTGTTTCGGTCACCCCTATGTGACGTAGCATGTGTTAAGGGCGTGATTGGATAGTGGCTAAGGGGTGTTATAGGAACGCCCAGAGTAAGGTGTCAAAACAGCATTGTACATGGCAGACAGTTGGTGTCGAACCCCCCCACCTCTATTTAGGCTTGGTTCCTTTATTTTCACATAAATGGCCTCCTTAACACCTCTCTTGAACCAGTCAGGTTCCTTTGCCAATATGTTAACATTACAATCTTCAAAGGTATGTCCTTTATCCTTAAGATGCAGGCACATGGCTGAGTCCTGACCCAATGAATTGGCTCTTCTGTGCTGGGCCATACGTTGATGCAGTTGCTGTTTGGTCTCCCCCACATACAAATCAGAGCATTCTTCACTGCACTGCACTGCATATATGATGTCGCTTTTCCTATGTTTCGGTATTGGGTCTTTCGGATGTACCGAATTGCTGCCTCAGTGTGTTGTTCGGTTTAAAGCAGGCAGGGATACGGTGTTTTTTGAAAATTCTTCTTAATTTCTCGGAGACCCATGCTACATATGGGATGACCATGTTCTTTCTCCTGTCTTGCTTTTCCCCTTCACTGTTGGTATTCATGTTCTTTTCTTTCCTTCTACCCATTTGACAAAGGCCCAGTCTGGATATCCACAAGTTTTAAGGGCTCCTCTGAGATGTTTCATTTCTTTAGCCTTCACCTCTGTGCTAGTGGGGATGTTCTCAGCTCTGTGTTGCAGGGTTCTGATGACACCCAGCTTGTGATCTAAAGGGTAGTGGGAGTCAAACATCAAATACTGATCTGTGTGTGTTGGTTTTCTGTAAACCTCTACTTCCAGTTTACCATTTTCCTTAACTAAGGATAAAGGACATACCTTTGAAGATTGTAATGTTAACATATTGGCAAAGGAACGTGACTGGTTCAAGAGAGGTGTTAAGGAGGCCATTTATGTGAAAATAAAGAAACCAAGCCTAAATAGAGGTGGGGGGGGGTTCGACACCAACTGTCTGCCATTTACAATGCTGTTTTGACACCTTACTCTGGGCGTTCCTATAACACGTCTTAGCCACTATCTAATCATGCCCTTAACACTTGGCTGTAATATGCTAATTGAGATTTTCCAGGGTACATAATTGCCACAGATTCTTGTACAAGTCATTCTGAATTGAGAAAGCCAGTCGGATGACTAGCAAAATGTCTTCAAGAATTAAACTTCAAGTCCAGTTTATCTAATTGAATACAACAGATATACCATGACCTGGATGAATGAGAACCTTCACAAGCTTATGTGGGTGAGGAAATTCTGAACCCGCTGAGATATATCTACATGTGAGGCACCCTACACAGCTGTAGCACCCTAGCTTCTTAGTGGGTAACCAGTGAGTGTTTTCAGGGGTCTCAGTGGGTATGTTAGTCTGTACCAGTAGGTTCCGCAGGTTGGACCCCCTTCTATTTGCAAACATTGGCCTAATATTATTAAAGGGTAATTGATCGTCAGTGGTCAAAATGTCCCAATTTTTCACTACGCTATGCCTAATGACTTGACTGCCCGGGGAGAACTCTAGGCTGAATAACATGGTTTCTTTAGGGGAATCTCTTTTTGGGGGCCCTGGTCGATGTGGAGGCGGCTCTTTTTCAGCTCCTCCTGGATGATCGCCTCCTTGTATCCCCTAGCCCAAAATTTGACCACCATGTCCTATATTTGGTTCTCATAGACTCTTGTTCCGATAGACTCTTAACAATTGGGAAAAGATCACTCCCTGTTTTAAAGATATAGGGTGGTAACTCCTAGCATGTAAAATGGAGTTACGGTCGGTGGCTTTGGTATATAGGGTGGTTTTGAACCTGCATTTTTCAATTGTAATGTGCAGGACCAGGAAGTCTATACAACTAGAATTACAGGACATCGTGAACTTAATAGGGGTAGGAAGGTGATTGAGATATTCCAAAAACTTGGCGCACTGCCCCACTGTGCCCCCCCAGACTATAAACAGATCGTTGATGTAGCGTCTGTATAGTAAAATCTTATCCATATATTTGGGGTAGATGCATTTTACCTCAAAATCTTCCATATATAGGTTAGCGAACGATGGGCCCACATTAGTGCCCATCCCCGTACCGGAGACTTGTAGGTATATATCAGACCCAAATCTAAAAAAAGTTGTTCTGAAGTACCATACTCAACTGGATAAGATATTCAACTGGGGGTTTTTGTTGTTGGTGTCTGACCAAAGTCTCCGTGAATACCACCCCCCTTATCGGCTGGTCTAATTATTAGACCCTTATCTTCACTTAATGATTTGAGGGCTGCCCTCTCCCCTAGGGTCAGATTGTCCCTAATAGTGGGGGGATCTATGGCATAGAGACATCTCAGATTTAACCACATTGCCAAATACTTTAATGGCTGGAGAAGAGTTTGGTGGGTCAAAGGTACTCTTGGGTTGAAAAGGTCCATATTGTGAAGTTCTCTGTCCAAGTTTTGACGGATCTGTGAAATTCGCTTCAAAGGTTTATTATATTAATGTATATTCCCATGCATGCGCCTCTTCACAAGTGTGAGCAGCTCTAACTTTAATGTCTTCCTATTGCCCTTAATAATTTAGTTGCCTTTCTCTGTACTATTTCCATTTAATAGGTGTCTCTTCTGTATATGGGATTCCAAAACTGCACTGCATATTCCAAATGAGGCCTTACCAATTCTTATGAAAGAGGGAGAATATTTTTCTCCTTTATATCTATACCCCTTTTTATACAAGACCATATCTTGCTAGCTCTGTCTGTTGTTGCCTGGCACTGTTTGCTACAACTAAGATTATTACCTCCTAGAGCTCTTTCCCCTCCAGTTATTCATTTGGCAGAGACCCATTAACATTAGCAGCAGCACAAGGAATTCTAAAGCCCAAATGCAACAACTTTTACCATTTAATCATTGAAACTCATCACATGCTCTCAATATCCACTTCTATATTGTGAAACAAACAAATAATAATCATAATAATAGTAGTAGAAACCTTTCTTCTCAGTTGTTCTTGGTTTGGGTCATAAGTTAAGCACAATTTTGATTAGGAGTCATGTAACCTTTGGACTAACTCCTGTCCGTCCTAGTTAATTAGCGGTGAAACTACTCGAGTGCTTGTCTCTATTGCAGGACAAAAGACCCTATTAATTCATAGCAGATGTTTGCAGTACTTGTACCTCTTGTTACGATGGTTTATATTTTGGGGCTCAGGTTTCCTGTGGGGCAGGCAGGTGAATGGGTATGTTTCAGAGTGTACTGGAATGGTTTTCAAGATAGAGACGGTAGTCCCTAGAAATCCCCAAGAAAACTCAGTGCAATAAATTTTAAACTGTCAATGAGTAGATAATCCTCCCCCCATTATGCTTCTACCTTAATGAACTGCCCAAGAAATGTACTTTTCCTGTTTCTATTTTGAGTTCTATTTTATTCTTAATTGGACCTTAGCATTGCTGACACCGTGTATCTGTCCCAATGGTCTTTATTAACCCAGTTGCCTTGATAGCTTCTGCTACTAGAGGTAGCAGCACTAAGAAATGACAATCAATCTGTCAATTTTTTATTATTAAATTTGATAAATGGATCAACATTTACATCATGTGCTTTCGTACAGCAGCCGAACCCTCAACATTGGTGCTCTTCTCTCCTCTGCAGCTTCCAGGTATCCAAAATTATAGAAAATAGTGGTACCTTGTAACAACAATGAACACTTAGTAGGCTCTACTATCTACGGAGGGCCTCACCACGCCCCAAATACAAAGGAACACAGTAGTCAGAGTTCTAGAGGAGCCAAGAAGTGGTATTCACCCATCTGTGTCAAAAAGAAAGGATTTATTAGTGGATCAGCACTACATGTTTCAGACCCTGAAGTGATGATTATTAGTCTCTGGTTGTTAATATGAGGTTAATGGAGTAATCATTCACTGTTGGTTACATATGACTGTTCATGAGTCCTCAGTCCCTGGTTGGTTCATCTGCGGTTAATGAGTACTCAGTCCCTGGTTGGCTAATATGAGTTAATGAGTAATCAAGTCAGCTGGTTTTGGTTAATATGATTTTACTGTAGTAATCGGTCCACTGGTTGGTTAATATGATTGTTAACCTGAGTTATTGTCACTGGTTGGTTAATGTAGGTTAATGAGTAATCGGTCACTGGTTGGTTAATATTAGGTTCATGAGTTTTATCAGTCACTGGTTGGTTTTAATATGATGTTAATGAGTAATCATCACTGGTTGGTGAATAGGATGTTTAATAGTAATTCATTCACATGTTTGGTTCAATATGAGGTTAATGATAATCAGTCACTGGTTGGTTTAATATTATGTTAATGTAGTAATCATTCACTGGTTTCGTTAAATATGAGGTTAATGAGTAATCGTCCCTGGTTTGATTAATATGAGGTTAATGGTTATCAGTCACTGGTTGGGTTAATATGATGTTTAATTAGTTTTATCAGTAGTCACTGGTTGGTTTAATATGAGTTAATGATAATCAGTAACTGGTTGGTTAATATGAGGTTAATGAGTAATCAGTAACTGGTTGGTTTAAATGATGTTAAGAGTAATCAGTACTGTTGGTTAATATGATGTTAAGGAGTAATCAGTCACTGTTGGTTTAATTGAGAGGTTAATGATGTTGAATCATTTCACTGGTTGGTCATATGATGTTAATGAGTAATCAGTCCACGGTTGGTGTATATAGGTTAATGAGTAATCAGTCACTGGTGTGGTTACTATGAGGTTTAATGAGTATCAGTCACTGGTGGGTTAATATGATGTTAATGATAATCAGTCACTGTTGATTAATATGAGGTTAATGGAGTATCAGTAACTGGTTGGTTAATTGAGGTTATGATTATTCAGTCCAACTGGTTGGTTAATAGAAGGTTAATGAGTATGATCAGGTCACTGTTGATTAATATGATGTTTAATTGAGTAATCAGTCAACTGTTGGTTATATGAGGTTAATGATAATCAGTAACTGGTTTAATATGAGGTTAATGAGTAATCAGTCACGGTTTGGTTAATATGATGTTATGAGTAATCAGTCATGGTTGATTCAATATGATGGTATAATGAGTAATCCAGTCACTGGTTGAGTTAATATGAGGTTTAATGAGTGATCAGTCCAACTGGTGATAGTACTTGAGGTAGGTTAATGAGTAATCATACTGGTTTGTGTTAATCATGAGGTTAATGAGTAATCAGAACGATTGGTTGATATAGAGTTAATGAGTAACGCAGGTATTGGATTCACCTGGTTGAATTAATAGAGTATGAGTATCATTACTGGTATTGGGGTTAAGTAGTCATCGTCGGTTATAATTACATCCACTGGTTTGATTAATATGAGGTTATAGTGAGCATCAGTCACTGGTTGTTAATATGAGGTTAATGAGTAATCAGTCACACTTGGTTGGTTAGATATGAGGTTAATGAGTAATCAGTCGGTGTAGCATTGGTATCGTCTGGTTTGGAATATGAGGTTAATATGAGTAATCAGTCACTCGGTTGGTTATATGAGGGTTAATGGAGTAATCAGTCACTGGTTGATTATAGAGGTTGTTAATGAGTAATCAGTCACTGTTGGTTAATATGATTTAATGATAATCAAGTCACTGGTTGGTTAATTGAGGGTTAATGAGTAATCACGTCCCTGGTTGAATTAATATGAGTTAATTGACTACTCAGTACTGGTTGGTTAATATGAGGTTAAGAGTAATCAGCTCCTGGTTGGTTAATATGAATGTTAATAATGATTATTCAGTCATTGGTTGGTTATGTGAGGTTAATGAGTTTTAAGTGTAGCACGGTTGGTTACTATGAGTTTAAGAGTTTCAGTCACTGGTTGGCTAATATGAGTTATGAGTGTATCAAGTCACAGCCCCAAGGACCGTGTAATCAATGCAATCTGCATAATAGTCCAGCACTGACACTTCGGGTAACAGTGGGTGTCATACAGTGTGCAGTTGTGTGACACCCCTTCTAACCGTGCTACTTGCGTGGACACTCTGCCCTTCCATGGCCCCAGGGCAGCAGGCAATGTAATAAAAGTTCTTATCTTTAATAATGGCGTCTAATTTTCCTTAACCAATCAATGTTTAGTTTTTCCAAATGGTACAATAAGATCTGATTGCTTGGGGGCGAAATAGCACCATTTGTAGGATAATGAACTTTATTACTACTTCTCACTCAGTCGGAAGTGTGCAAACCCCTCGAGACCTCCCCACAAAATAAAAATAAAAGCCGTAGTGCCTCCACTGATAGGAAGAGCAGCACTTTCTGTCAGAGGCTCAAAAATCAACAGGCCAGAAAACAAACACCAGCCTGGAGCAGCAATCTTTGGCCTCAGCCGTGCATGCCACAACGTTATCAATCCCAGATAATGGGTCCTGCTTATCTCTTCGGCATCTCTCCCTCTCCTCTCACGCCTCCTCTCCCACTCGTGCCCACTAATCGAGTAGCTCCGGTGGTAAACTAGCAGAGCCGTGCACCTTCCACCTGGGGTCTTTAGGCTTCCCCACTCGTCACACTGCCTCATCATCCAATCTCTGACAAAGCTGCTATGCTAGCTGTATGTGAATAAACAGGCAGTGGTGTGGGAACCTGATTGGCTACTCTTCCTTTCAACACAGAGCGGCTCAATCAGATCCGGGTCAAATTTAAAAATAAAAAAAAAAAACTCAGGATTTTTCTTATGGTGCACCCACAGTGGCAGCGGAAACCATATTGAAATGCGGGAAATCCTGAGAAATCTGACGGTGGTGAGCTTAATGAAAAACCCTCCGATTCTGTTGTCTGTGATTTTGGCTGGGTAAATATTGAGTAATTAAACATGCTCTAAATGTTACTTAGAATCTGATACACGGATGCCATTTTGATAGGAACATACAGACAACTATGTGTGAACTTAACTCTTGTAGTGCCTGGTGGTTTTTGCATGGAGATCAACTGGGTAAAAAACATTACTGCTGGAGTGAACTGGAAAGGCAGGGGTTAAACTTCTGCCTTGGTTTAACTAGCAAGAGTCAGAGCAGCACTGTTAACACTCTCCCATAGAACAAAGTACAAAACTTCTATCTGCACCTGCACCTAGTGCATGAGAACCAGAGCAGTGTCCTGCATGGAACAGATAACATGTGATTTTCATTGGTCTGTGTAAATCGCTTCATTGGCCAGTAATGATCTATGGGGGATGTGGATTGACTTTCAGTGATGATAAGAAACAATCTAACCACCACCTTGAATGAGTTCACAGCTAGAACTACAGCCAGTATTGTTTGGGAACAATCCGGGGGCAGATGAACATTCAAAATGCCCAAGCTTGTGTACAGCAACCGTGTTGACAGGGAATCTGGGAGTTTGTAATTTTGCAGCAACAACATAGCATGAATATCTACAACACCATATAAGGTGTAGATATTTTCACAATCACTTACCGAGGGCCGGCACCACACGTCTTTAATACCCCGTTAGCCAACTCCTCTTATGGAGCTCAGTTACCTTCTCACAAGTGTCACCCATCCATGACTCCTCTGACCGGACCAGTCCGGCATCCCAGCATACCTAATTTGCAGATTTTTGTGAGTTTTTTTTTTTACATGTTTGCATATCTTGTCATTTCTATTTCCCTCCACATTTATAGGCAGCCCTTTGGTATTGATATTGATTTAATTACTTTTTTTTTCGTCTCCCGGTGTTCTGCGTGTCTGCACTTTACAGAACCTATTACAGAACATTAGTAAGAACTATACTTACAGAACTATAGTAAGACATTTTTTATATACTCATTTTGGCATACTAGAGTGTGTGTGTGTGTTGTGTGTATGTGTGTATGTGTGTGTACATATATAGCTTGAAAAAGGTCCGAAAGGTCCGAAAAGACCGAAACGTTGCTTGTAAACTACACCCAATAAAGGTTATAAAAGAAGTCCTTAGAAGTGGCACAATTTCTGCTGTCATTTCCTATATAATATATATATCTATATATTATATATATATTATAACGTAAACAAAGATGGATGCGGCACTCCTCAACTAATGTCCACAACTGCCCGTTTGCTTTCCGCTAGAAAGAACGTATAGTATAAACAAAGAGTGTCGGAGCACTCCTGGGAATCTTCCAAACATAATAAATTTATTCCATTCGCGTAAGTTCTACGCGTTTCCGGCCCGTGTCACGACCCGTTCTCAACGACACGTCCTTGAGAACGGCTCGTACACCGGGCCGAACGCGTCGACTTACGCGAATGACCTAAATTTATATGTCTTGGAAGATTCCCAGCGATGCTCTCGACTTCTTTGTTATACTATATATAGAATATATATATATTCAGATTATATAATATATATTTATATTTATATATATACAAGTTTTGCCGTGTGTCCCGCCTCACGCCATCGGTTCCAATTCCCCCAATTCCCCGGTGCCTCTGTATATGATATGAATAGTGTTTCCATGTGGACAGAGCCTCGTGGGTCGTTTTTCATTCAATTTTAATTATTCGTGCACCAACAGGCGTTTCGGTGGACAGCAAGCCGTTTTCGAGTGCTCTGTCCATTGGAAATAATTATATATATATACACATAATAATAAATCCATACTAATATACAGTATATTATTCTATACTATATATAAGTATACTGTACCATACGGTTTTATTATACCATACCTGTTATAATTATCCAGACTGTTATAGTTATCCTATACTGAATATTTATACCATACTGATATTTTATACCAAATGATTATAATGTAACCAACCACAACTGATATATATAGCACACGATATATACCATACGAGATCGTACTGATATAGCATACTGATCTATTATACCATACTTTTATAACATACGCTATATTATACCATACTTGATATATGATTATAACTGATATATTATACCATACTGAATATTTGATACTAAACACTGGATTATTACAGCACACTGATTTATACCATACCATACTGATCTACTTATTTTTTACCAAATGATATAATGAATACCACACTGATATATTTAGCACCTGAAATATACCATACTGATATCGTAGGATTAAGCCTCCTGGATATATTATACCATACATTTATATACGCATACTGCTATATTATACCATACTGATTAAAAACGGTATATTATACGATATAGTTATACCATCACTGAATATATTATATACCAACTGATATATTACAGCACACTGAGATATTACCATACTGATTTATGTAAACTATATACTGATATGCAATCTGATTACAGTATTATAAACTATACTGATTACATACTGATATATTATACATCCTGATGTATACCATACTTCTATATTACACCCATAACCGATCAATATCATATTTATAACATACTGATATAATATAACCATACTGATTTGTGTACCATATATCCTGATATAGCATACTGTATACAGTATTATACTATACTGATATACCATACTGATATATATAGCATCGGAATGTATACCATACTGCTATATTAAAAACGCATACCTGATAAATATTATATTAATATAACTACTGAATAATATCCATACTGATTAACGCCTGCTACTGATGATACTATACTGATTATATTATATCATCCTGATATACAGTATTATGAGCCATAACTATATATTTAACCCATACTGATATATACTATCCTGATATATCATACTGATATATTATACGCATAGCTGATATATACCACACTGATATATTATAGCCCACATCTATCTTATATCTAATTTATTGTACCATACTGATATAGCATACTGATAATTTTAAACCAAAGGTTTTATTATACCATACTGATATACCATACTGATATATTATAGCATACTGATATACAATATATAACCATACTGATATACCATACGGATATATTTATAGCATACTTAGGTACAGTATCTACTCAAGTAATATACCGAATAAAAAAGCCTGAAAATTTTACCCTCAGCCTTCTCCCTACATTGTCCGGCGGCCGCTGGGGTCTATCCGAGCCTCAGTGCGCATGCGGATGATGTCACTACACCCGTCGCCTCTTACTTGGCGGCGCCGGTAGTGACTCATCCTGAAAAGCGCAGAGGATTGGAGCGAGGAGCGAGCGCCGCCGTACAAGGTAGGAAAAATACCACAGGGACAACCCATGGCAATATTTACAAATAAGAGTAAAAAACTTCTTTCTTTTGCATACTGTAATTCACAAATAAAGGAGGATTTACCCCTATTGCAATAATTTTGTGCCACTTAAGAGGTTTGAAAACTACAACTCCCAGCAATAAAGCATGCCGGGGGTTGTATTTCCAAACATCTTAAGTGGCAAATACTAACCCCCTCGGTTTTTACTCGAGTCCAATATCTTTTTTCTTTCTCTCCTTTTTTAGCTAAAACTCGGCAACCGCTCGATTTAATACATGGGGCGGTTATAACTCCATCACCTACTGCTCTATTATACCAGTACCGAAAAATACCATATTTAATATAACATACTGATTAATATCCATACTGATATATACTATAACTGATATAGCAAACTGATATATTATACCATACTGATATACATATTAATGCCAACGATATATTAATATCCATACTGATATACAGTATTATGCCCTACTGATATTTACCATACTGTTATAACTATACTGTACCACATTATTCCTTTGCTGTCACAGGGAAAGGTTATGTCCTGTCATTCCAGCCATGTAAACCATATAACACACCATCAATATTACACATCAGGTGCAAAAGGGAGTTTAAAAGCCCTTTATTCTCTCCCTATCCTATATCTTTACTGGTGAAGGAACTAGTATTCATACAGTGCCATTTTTATTTCAGTAGTCCCCTAATAGGCAACCATACATTATTAATATTTTAAAACACAATCCGTTTTTAATATTGATAATAAATAAGGGTTGACAGAATCATTTCCTTGATTTAAATATTTGTTCTCTGTTAAATGTTCCCGATTATTCCCAGATTGAAGCCTGCCCTGCCCTAGATTATTCAAGTGCTAGTGAGTGCTATTTTATTTGTGGAAATTATAACCTTGTACTCGAACAGTTTAGAAATTAGTGAGGCTGCCCTGAATCAGTTTTAAATGACATGAAATATTGAGTATGTTCGGGATGTGTCATTTATTTCCTTCTATATAATACAGGTCATGAGTTTGACTTCTCTTTTTATTACTTGCAGTCTCCTGTATTGTAACTTGATATCAAACATTCGCAGTGCATAGCATAAAATTACATCCCTGTAATGTAACCTAGAAATTCCTGATAATTGTATTTTTCTTCTTCCAGATGAAAATTCATTTTACAACCATAATCTATATATAATATAGGTTGCAGTGAACATACAACACCTCAATATTAAAATAGACCTGAGATTCTCTGACTTTAATGGGGCAAGTAGCGGTTTAATATAAATTAGCAAGAGGTTAATTATAGGACTGTTGGTTTGGCACGATGAATGTGGAAAGTGGAGGTGTGGTGTGTGTTAAAAGTGAGATTGGTATTTCATAGCGGGCCTATTACTTATAGTAGCACAATTAGCCTTCTAAAGCTTGTGTAAAATACATATATATATTTCGTTAAACACTGTTAACTTTTACAATGTACTCAAGCATTTTTGAAATGTCACTCAATAAATGTTTTGTTTTTAAATACATAGAATAAATATATTTTAACCTGTATATTCGTGCAGTCTACCAAAACTTGTGTATTAAGGGCGCGTGTTAAAAAGCGCACCTATTGGGGTCACCAAATTGGTGTGTCCAAACAGATGTGATGCGATATGATTCCTATATCGAAGCACATGCAGTCGCCATTTTTGCTGATTGCGTGAATGCAGTGCAAGCCTGACACCTAGGGATGGAATCTGGTCCCGACTCTGAACCCCTCACTTTCCCAAATCGCCGAATGTCCCATCAGAAACCGGGCACATGTTCTGATTTCGGACTCAACTGGCATTTTTTGGGTTACCGAGTTTTATGAGGTTTTTTTCAGTAACTCTCAAAAAGCACCTTGAATGATCGTAACCCTCAAAAATACGATTGGAAAGTCGAAAGTACATTCCTTCCGTTTTTCGGATCTTAGGTGTTTTTTCTCGAGATCCGTAATCAAAAACTGAAGGAAACAGCTTTGGGCCATCTCTCTGACGACATTGCAATGGAAAACGCATGCTGTCCGTTATGAGTGTGAACTCACCCTTACTGGCATTAGATTTCCCTGGCCTCTTGGCATTACAGTCATAAACGAGAGAGAATAAAGCTGCCCGAGTTTCCTTTTGACAACATCGGTTCACAACAATCCTATCCTTACCTTATGTCCTAAAATCTAATATCCGATTGCAACATAATTTGAATAGTTATTTTTTCCCATTTTCAGTTCCACATTTTTCGATTAAAGAATTCAAAGTAACTTGAAAAACGTTGATCGATCTCCCCCCTTCGCTATTTAGTGGCTCATATAACCCTAGAATGGTAACCCTTGAAACTCGCAGTAACGCTTGACTTTAGTGCCTCCAAACCTAGATGGTAACCCTTGAACTCGGGCGGTAACGCTTGAACTTTAGCGATCTCAACCCTAAAAAATGTAACCCTTGACTCGGCGTTAACTCTTGACGTTAGTCTGCTCCATCAACCCTAGAATGGTAATCCTTGAACTCGGCAGTTAACACTTGACTTAGTGCTTCCAAACCCTATATGGTAACCCTGAACTCGGCGGTAAGCTTGACTTTAATAGTGCTCCATAACCTAGAATGGGCAACAACCCTTGAACTCGGCGTACGCTTGACTTTAATGCTCATACCCTAGAATGGTCACCCTTAAACTCGGCAAGTAACACTTTGACTTTAGTGCTCCATAACCCTAAGAATGGTAATCCTTGAACTCGGCAGTAACCTTGACTTTAGTGCTCCAATACCCCTAGAAGAGGTAACGCCTTGAACTCGGCAGTAACGCTGACTTTAATGCTCCATAACCATAGTAATGGTAACCCTTGGCTCGGCGTACACTTGACTTTATGCTCCATAACCCTAGAATGGTAACCCTTAACTAACTCGGCATAACGCTTGAACTTTAGTGCTCTCCTAACCATAAGAATGGTACCCCGTGAACTCGGCAGTAACGCTTGACTTTAATGCCCATAACCCTAGAATTGGTAACCCTTGAACTCGGCATGTACGCTTGACTTTAGTGCTCTAACCATAGCATGGTAACCCTTGAACTCGGCAGTAACACTGACTAATGCTCCATACCCTAGAATGGTAACCCTGAACTCGGCATTAACGCTTGAACTTTAGTGCTCCATAACCCTGATGTACCCTTAATTCGGCAGTAACGCTTGAACTTTAATGCCCATAACCCTAGTGGTTAACCCTTGACTCGGCAATACCGCTTTTGGCTTTAATGCTCCATAACCATAGAATGGTAACCCATTTGAACCGGAGTAACACTTGACTTTAATGCTCCATATAACCCTCGAATGGTAACCCTTGAACTCGGCAATAACGCTTTCTTAATGCTCCATAAACTCTAGATGTAACCCTTGAATTCGGCGGTACGCTTGACTTTAGTGCTCGCATACCCCTGAATGGTAACCTGTGAATTCGGCGGTAACGCTTGACTTTAATGCTTCATAACCCTAGAATAGTAACCCTGAACTCGGCAATAACCTTGGCTTTAATGCCTCCATAACCCTAGAATGGTAACACCCTTGAATTCGCGGTAACGCTTGACTTTAAGCCTCATAACCTAAGAATGGTAACCCTTGAACCGGCTGTAACGCTGACTTTAATGCCCATAACCCTCCGAATGGTAACCCTTGAACTCGGCATAACGCTTGCTTAATGCTCATACCCAACCTAGAATGGTAACTCCTTGAAATTCGGCCGGTAATACGCTTGACTTATAAATGCCCAGTAACCCTAGAATGGGAACCCTGAACCCGGTTGTTAGCGGCTTGCTTTAATGCTCCATAAACTAGATGGTAACCCTTGAACTCAGCGTAACGCTTGACTTTAGTGCTCCACACACCTAGAATGGTAATCCTTGAACTTGGCAGTAACGCTTGAACTTTAGCGATCCATAACCCTAGATGGTAACCCTTGAACTCGGCGTTAACGCTTGCCCTTTAGCATCCATAAAACCCTTTAATGCGGTGCTAGATAACCCTCGAAGTTTGGTCGTTTGATTTCAGTAACCCCCATGTTTAGAAGTACATTTCCCCAACAAAACCTTAAAATGGAGGATGAAGACACTGATTTACTTGCTTTTAATATATGTATGGAAATGTTTCACCTCCCTATTCTGATAATGAAGCCTCCTAACATACTCACACGGCCCAGAACTGGAACACAAGCTAGTTTATTCAGCACAATCCCTGCAACGCAATTTACTTGAGAGCAGGGAAAGATACAGAGCTTTCTTCACGCAATGCTCAGGTGTGGCTTACCACTGCCTCCGCAATGAATAAGCCTCCGTGTACTCATTAGACCTTGGGCCATGAATCAATCCATTAAACGGCTGTGACTTCCGGTTCAACCAGGAAGTTTGCTAGTTCTCTGATGCAAGATCGGCCTGAATAATTAACTTTGGTGTGCGTTCTGGCAGTGTGAGTGTAATGATCTTACGGTTTTCATCATCCGATAATTGTCCCGTGTTGGGAACTTTATCAGCTGAAATGGCCGCTGTTCTGAGAATCTGCCTTGCAGATCGGGCAACGATCCCAACGTCAGTTTCATTCAGCTGATAAAGTGTCCATACACGGCCGTATTATTGCCCGAAACAGCCGTTTGGACTCATCGTGCTTCGCAGGAGGTACCGGGTGGCGTACGCATGTGTTTTTTTTTTGTAACAAACCTTTAGGGCTTGCGGTTAATCTTCAAATATGAAATGTCATTTTGAGGGTTGACATGCCCTTTACGTGCTCATCCGTCCCTTACGAGTGTTTTTGTGAGGCTTTAGTTTGTGCCTTTAATATTTATATAAACTTTAAAATGTTTATTTTTAAACTTCGGAACCCATTAACTTTCTATTGGGTTTGAATCAGGTTTTCAATTTCAAATTTTCTGACGAAACTCGCTGATTTCGATCATCCTAGTCTGACAAGTACCAAAGCTGTCCTATGTGCAACGGTCCCTTTCGACGATTGGTGTATTCTCTTCTTTCTAGCCCTTTGGCACCAGCGTTTTAGGATCCCGCTGATTGCTTTTTCAAGCCGTCAAACATGAAACATAATTTATAATACTAAACAAACAAGCTTTTTTTTCAAACAGTGTAATGGTTTGTTATTTTATTCCCGGAAGCATTCTAATGTAACCTATTCATTTGTAGGGCAACAAGAACAAAATGCCATTTAAGCTGAGAAGTATTGTCTCCCTGAGGCAAGTGAAATATGTCCATACAATCCACGTACTTTATCTTCACATACTTGACATTAAAATGCTTTGATTTGTTTTTTAATGTAACTTGCTATAGAATATGTCCTTTCTGAAGTTTCTCTGGATTCTAAATAAGTCTAAAATTTATTAGTCTGATAGTCCTGTTTGAAGTTTTTTATCTGGTATTTTATGAACTATGAAAGGTTCCTGGTTCAGTGAATGCGAAAGTGGCAAGCACACCGGCAGAAGTCAGGGAAAAAAAAAAAAAAAAATTAATAACAAACACACATGATCTCAAGAAAATGTGTGTATGCTCATATGCTGACGTCAAGTTTGTTAACTGAGTGTGGCACTAGGAGAAAGTGTACAGTTTCGACATGAGTTGACAGTCCCGGCTTTAGCATTGGATTATGACAGTCCCGTTTACTGGCTTTGTGCCTTATTCCCTCTATGTATAAAAAACTCTGATTACGTTGTGAACTACGACTTCCTTTGGATTTTTCCTAATAAAGAGAATTACTACTTATTACTTGGGCCCATTGCAACTGGTGGTTGTGGACATGGTAACATTTATATATCTGCCATTTCCATTTTTGTATCAACACCATTTACTGTAGTAGAGATGGCCGACTCATAAGTTCGGTCCGTTTTCAACTTTTGGAACTCAGTAAAGTTTGAAAGAGTTTGATTTGGACTCATTAAAGCAAGGGAGAGTTGATAGTTTCAAAAGTCCGGGTGATTTACAGCTAACTAACAATGTTAACATACTTACTGTAAAATGGCTGTGGCCACCGCGGACATGGTCACATCACGCAAAACTTTGTTAAAACACACGTTTCTTAAAACATAGCGGGGCATTGTCTGTTTTGCAACAAGCTACATTAGAGGTTCCGGCCATTGAGGGTTTCCGCACGACCTTTCGAGGTTAGTGAAAAATAAGACCATAATTCGAGGGTTACCAAAATGAACCATTAAATATCGAAAAACCACAAACAATAGTGATTCGAGGGTTATCGAAAACACAATACTTTTTCTAGGGTTAGCGAAGACGCTCCATACATTCAAGGGGTTACTTAAAACTAAAATACTTTTGAGGCTTCGCGAACGATACATTATAGGGGTTCGCCGAAAACCTCCGTACAATTCGAGGGTTTCGAAGCTAACGATACTTTCAAGGGTTAGATAATCATCATGCTAGGTTAGCGAACGGTCTGTAATTCGATAAAAAATTATCGGAATACAGCGCCATTTCCGAAAAAACTAACTATTTGTAACCTGAACTAGTTTAATAGTTTTGAGTTTTTCTCGAACTGGGGTTTCGAGTTCGGTTTCTGTATCCATCTCTTTAATGACTTATGCATTGGAACAAGTGCACAATACTGAGCTTTTTTTAACTTAATCCAGGATCTTGGGGCCAATGCAATAAAGGTGCAAAATAGTATGCCTATCTATTATTTGCACCAACCATTCAATTAACATTGATTGGTTCTGCAAATTAATGCACCCCTCATTGCATCAGCCCTTTATTGTGTGAATTTCATTTCTCTTTACTGATTTAATAGTCAATAAAGGTTCCATCTATATTATAATATGTGCTTAGAACAGTTTGAAATTGTATTAAACTAATTCCCCATGGCTGTATTTTTCCCGCAAACATCATGTGGAAGTTACCTTGGAACGCACATCTGTTGCTAGATTCTAGGAAATAAAAAATAAAGGTTTGTGAATCAAGGATAGAGGTGGTGAGATCATTAGACAGACAGATATGATTCTAAATTATTTTATGATGCCTTTCTGTTTAAAGGCTTAAAAACAATAAAAATGTATTTTTACTATATCGTAATACATAATAATGGTTATGAGGTTAAGATATTCCCCTTTTATGGGGCAATAAGGAAAGGTCATGCCACCCCTTAAACAAAAACAAATGGTGACCTTGTCGTTTCTGCATGCAACCCCCACTGCTTGACAGGGTTAAACAAGGTGGGGTATTGATGGCCCTGCCCTTACGGCTATTGTGTATTATTGGGTAGCAAAACTGTCTGCTTTGTGTGCAACCACGATTTACAATGGGGCCGCAGTTCGGTCGCAAGCCACTGTCAGCCCGTGGTCACTATTGCCGCGGCGCCGACAGTCTTTTGTCCTGACCGAGCGTCTCGCTTGCAGGAATGCTATTTTGGGACAATAATTGGGTCTGTGTGTACCCAACCTTAGGTGTTAGCCACGGTGAATACAGCTGGCTGGTAACGGGTGGTCTATGGCTAACTGCACAACTGTGCTCATCGTGTAGTCCAGAAACACCCTTTTCCCCAATAATCCTTTTGCTTTGGTCATGCTTTTTTGTACGTGTGAACTAAAGCTGAAGCCATAGGTTCAAATCAATGTTGTCATGGGCATAGCTAGCTAAGGGCCATTTTGTGTTTATCTTTGTTTTCTTTTTTTACCGTATATACGCGAGTATAAACCGAGGTTTTTAGGTGTAAAAATTAACCTAAAAACCTTGACTCGGCTTAACTGCGTCAGAAGAAACTACCTTTAATCAGAGGCAAGCGCGAGTCCCGGCCGGTCAGTTCCCAGTAGTTCTCACGGCGTTGCGCGAGTACGTCATCACGCACCTGGCGGAATGACGTCATCGCTCCGCCCGAACCAGTAATAGGGAACTGCCGCCGGCTCCGCGGCTGCCTCTGGATTGCAGAGAGAGGAAGAAACTGAAGACCAAGGTAACGGTAAGTGTAGCTGTGGTGGGCTGGGGGTACTTGCTTGGGGGAGGGGCTGGAGGGAACGTATGCCATGCAGCACCCACAATTCTTTTTACTATAGTTGGGTTTGTAAACTACAACTCCCAGCACCAAGCATGCGGGATTTTAAGTTTCCAAACATCTACAGTGGAAAATAGATCAATAATAAAAAAAAAAATGGTGTGGGACCTAATGCCATACAGTAAACCCCCAATACCTTTTCTACTCTAGGTTGGTTGAATTACAACTCCCGCAACCAAGCATGCTGGGAGTTGTAGTTTCCAAACATCTACAGTGGAATGTATTAGGGTTACTGTATAAATCCCTCGCTTATACTCGGGTCACTCATCTTTCTATTTTTGTGAGGCAAAAATAGGTGCCTCGGCTTAGACTACTCGAGTCGGCTATTATCTACGCAGTATATCATTAATCCAAAAACCAAAACCATGGGCAGGATAAAGGTTTAATAATACATTTAGCCGCGATCCAGATTTTTCTTAAACAGGTGATGCGTTAATGACGGAAACATTTAACACTTCCAGTTCAGTTCCGGTCTTTTTAAGAGCTGATTGCACGTATGCGGAAACATTTTAACCTCCATTTCATTCCTTGTCTTTTAAACAGCTATCGCACGTAGACGGAAAACATTTAACACCTCCATTCCTTTCCTTCCGGTCTTTAACAGCTAATCGCAACGTATGCCGGAAACATTTAACACTTCCAGTTCAGTTCGCGGTCTTTAAACAGGTGATTGGCACGTAGACGGAAACATTTAAAAACATTCCCAGTTCAGTTCCGGTCTTTTAAAACAGCCCTGATTTCACGTATGACGGAAACATTTAACACTTTCCGTTCAGTTCCGGGTCTTAACAGCTGATCGCCGGTATACGGAACATTTTAAAACACCTCCAGTTCGGTTTCCGGTCTTTTAAAACAGCTGAATTGCACGTATACTGAACATTTACAACCTCCAGTTTTTCGGTTCCCGGTCTTTAAACAGCTGATTGCACGTATGACATAACTTTAACCTTCCATTTCATTCCCCGGTCTTTAAAACAGCTGATTGCACGTATGACTAAACATAACACTTCCAGTTCAGTTCCCCCGGCTTTTAACAGCTGATTAGGCAAGGTATGACGGAAACATTTAACACTTCCTTTCAGTTTCGTCCTTTAACAGCTGATTTGCAACGTATGACGGAAACATTTAACACTTCGCAGTTCGTTCCGGTCTTTTAAACAGTCTTATCGCGCGTATGACGGAAACTAGACACCTCCAGTTTCGGTTCCGGTCTTTTAAACAGCGGTCAGGATGATGCCGTCCTGGGCCCCACCGTAGTCGCGGGGGCAGTAGTTAACGCCACTGGAAGTTGCCATTAAAAAGATCATTTCAGGCAAAAGATAATGATCAACAGGAATGGAACTAGGGGAGGCTTTAAATGTTTTATCCCCATTTGACAAAAGGACCATTAATAGAATCTTGAGAAACATGGTAGGTATGGATGAAGGGACAGAAAAAGAGATTATAAATAAGGGGGGATTTAAGGGCCAATAAGGGTATGGCACATTAATGGGTATCAATACCTATATACTTCTAGGTAATCCCCTGACCTTAACGAAGCCTTTCAAAGGTAATGTGATGGAACTTATTAATAGGATACTTACCGTATAACTCGAGGATAAGCCGCTCGAGTATAAGCCGAGGCAACCCATTTTTGCCTCAAAAAATATAAAAGTATGAATTGAACCCGAGTCTACGCCGAGGGATACAGTAACCCTAATACCTTTCCAACTGTATATGTTTTGGAAACTACAACTCCCAGCAAATGCTTGGTGCTGGAGTTGTAATTTCCACCACCTATAGTGAAAGGTATTGGGGGGTTACCTTATGGCATATACTGTCCCCCACCCTAATACCTTTTTCCACGTAGAGTTTGGAACTTCAACTCCAGTCATGCTTGGTTGCTGGAGTTGTAGTTTCCAACCCTATAGTAAAATCTAATGTGTGTGTCTGCATGGCATACTGCCTCCAGCCCTCCCCAGTACCCCACCCCCCAGCCCTCCCCCCAGTCCCCCCCCCAGCTCCCTTACCTGTAACCTGGGCTTCATCTCCTCCCCTGGCCTCCAGAGGCAGCCGCGAGTCCGGCCGGCAGTTCCCATTACTGCTTCGCGGCTGCGCGATGAAGTCATTTTTCGCCAGCGTGCGTGATGACGTCTCGCGCAACCCGGGGCGAGGAAACTACTGGGAACCTGGGCAGGCCGACCTCGCGGCTGGCCTCTGGATTCAAGGTAAGTTTCTTCTTCTGACTCGAGTTAACCGAGTCAAGGTTTTTAGGTTATTTTTAAGCTTAAGCCTAAAAACCTCGGCTTTATACTCGAGTATATACGGTAACAAAAACTCCCAGAAAAGGCTACATTCTATGTTTGTCCAAAATCACACAAAGCAACCATTTGAAGACTGCCTAGTACCTATCCTCGAGTATAAGTCGACCCGAGTACAACCGACGCGATATAATCCCGACCCAAGTCTAAACCCCCCGAGTATAAGTTCGACCCTAGTTGTAAACTGACCTGACGAAAGCGACCCAAGTATAAAACCAACCGAGTATAAGTCGAACCCTAGTATAAACCGACCTGAGCAAAGCCCGACCCAAGTATAAACAAACCCAAGTATAAGTCGACCCGAGTATAACGACCTGAACATAAGCCCGAACAGATAATAAACTGACCCAAGTATAAAAACCGACCGAGTATAGCTGACCTGAGTTTAAAGCAACCCGAGTATCAACCGAACTGAGCATAAGCCAACCCACTATAAGCCGACCCTAGTATAAACCACCTGATCATAAACCACCTGATATAAACCAACCTGGGATAAGTCCGACACGGTATAAACTGACCTGAGCATAAGCTGACCCGGTATAAACTGGCCGAGTATAAACCGACCCTCGAGTATATCTGACCCCCCCCCGAGTTTAAAAGCACCCGTAGTATAAACTTGACCCGAGTATAAAGCGAGGTACATAATTTTTAACCTAGAAAAGGAGTAAAATTGATTGACTTGAGGGTCAGGGGGTAGAGGATAGTAAATTAATGACCACTACTCGCCTCTGATTCTGTATTGTTTTGAAGGCTTTACTTGCCCTTTAATGGACAGCAGAATTCCCATACATAATCCCACACAGTATAACCATACTGGATTTGGTCTATTAACTGTATGGGACCTCTGTATGGGAATTCTACTCTCTACTGATTAAATGAAAGGCATATTTTTCACAATTATACCATCTTACTGTTCTGTGTTTTTTGAGGCATAAATTGCACTTTAAATGGACATTAACACGACAACTCCTCCATCATGCTTTAGTATCTGGGAGATTAGTTTAACATCCTGCATTGGCAAACCCTGTACTCTCAGGCCCCTCACCCCCCCCCCCCCCCCAGTTCAGTGGAGGAAGCGGTGGTTAACTTGGTGGGGGGCTGGGCACTCGTCTGAATCCGTCTGCTGCTTGCTCTGCAAATCCGCTGATTGGCCCCTAACGTCACTACTTCGGCCCCGGAAGTGAGATAGGGGTTGAGTAGTGACGCTGGTGGATGCGGAGAAGATAGGCAGCTGATTGTAGATTGAGTGAGGTGAGTGACCCGATTAAAGCCGATGTTCGGTTTTCATGCTATTTTTAAAGCCAAAAACCTTGACTTTATACTCCAATGCATATTCTTATATTTGTGCTTGACGGTGTCTTCTAAATGATCTCATAATAAATAACATTTACAGAGGTTATGTGTGGGTGAGTTTGTCCCTGCCTTCTTACATAAAGAGTATGTACACTGTAAATTCAATTAGTATTACTATCTATCTAGCCTTTAATGGAGTGCAATGGGTTTTTGTTTGTTTGTTTGGTTCTAGAGCCCCTTTTATCTTTTAAAGTTCAAGCTTCCTCCTCCTTTCTGTCGTGCAGTGTTCAGCTCCGTTCCCATCCCTCGAAATTGCCCAATCCCATTGGCAGGGAAATTGTTTCCTGTCCGCGTCCTACGTTGCTGCGGTTTACAACATACTATCCAGGTTAGCCAGGGTTTTTTCACCTAATTTATTTGTGTGCCAAAATCGACTTACGCTGCGTTGCCCAATTGGTTAATCATGTGGGAACAAGTGCAGTAGGTTGGGTTAGCTTAATTTAATGGCCTCTTCCCCATATTTACCACAGGACTTGGAAATATTATTTAAATAGGATGATAAATGGGTCGCTAACTATGTTATAATCTTGTTTCTTCTGTTCCTTTGAAAGGAATGCTGGTTTTGAATACATCGTTCTTGACAAAGATTTCTGATCTAATTTTATCTATTTGCGAATACGAGATTAATTGAAATTGAATATATATAAGAAAGAAAAGCTTCAACATTGTACTGTGCTCTGCTATATCAATATAATATCGTTGAATCAGTGCATGTTACGTTATTGTTTTGAAATGGGCATTATTATGAATACTATCATGTTCCCCACATTCCTTAAATAAACTGGCAAATCTGGGACACATTTTGTTCCAATAGCTACGTTATGTTGATTCTGCGCTGTTTAGATTTTATTGTGATCGGAAATTCTACCTTAAGGGAAACTATTCATATTTCATCAACCATGCTCCGTTCTAAGCACCCAATGTGATGTGGTGAAATCACATGGTCCTTATCCAGGGAATTAAAGAAATTGGGGTGAATATTACCTGAAAGTACAGGCCTCTGTTTCTGACAACTTCCCATGGGCTGAATTCGATTGATGCTCCTCAATGGGAAGTGTCTTCCATTTGTTGTCCATGGATCTTCTCTTACTTACTCCCAAGATAAGGGAATAGCATTTTACATCCTCACCCTGGCATATCATAATGAAGGGGTTTAAATAATCACCTTCAGTTCCCCTTTAAAGGCTGGGTAGGTAGATCAATGGTACCGTTGGACCCGGCTATTACAATCTTTTTATTAAGATCACTATCACCCTAATCAAATCTTCCACAAATCTTCCACCATTTTAAAAAAAAAATACTTTCTTAAAGGTATGTCAACTGTAGAATTCGCACAGTATACTCGCTATCTTAGGCTTTCAAATGTATAGATGCAATTTTTTTTTTTTTTGGTTCGGACCCCTCTTTAATCCTATCTTAGTAGTTCAGCTCTGGCCCCTCGAGAAAACTGGCCAAAATCACTTGCCAGGAAAAAGAGTGTTCCTGTCCGTAGAGCCCCGTCTGCACTCACTGACGTCATCACGTTCCATGACCAAGCATGGTGGAGGTTTGGCATATTTTACAGACTGTGTGACAAAGAATATTTGTAGTTTAAAACCACCATCAGGACATTTTAAAATCGTTACTTAAGTGATATAAAAAGGCAGCGTGATTATTTCACCACCACAACACACGATTACAAATGATCTTAAAAATTTTATATTAACTATACGAATCCAGCATTTTTTTGAAAAAATAACGGAGGTGTAAAAACTTTCGTTTTTTTAGTATCACTTTGTAACATTTAAAAGATCAAATTGTTGTCAACTGGCCTGAACTACAGGTTCCATCCAACAACCCTACCACCTACTTAGTTTTTTTCCTCTGTATATAGTATATACATCCAGTACAGAAGGCATAGATATAGTAAGCCATAATGGTGTAAAGGATGCAATTGCACTTGTTTAATGAGGACTATGGGTGCAGAAAAACTAATAGGTTAATATCAAAATGGCTCTCTGGGACAGGACAAAATACAAGCCTTTGGTCCTTAGGGAACTAAGGGCCCTATTTATAAAAGATCGGTATCGTTATCGTAAATAACTTACCGATAATGCACCTTATTTACCGATAATAGCGAGCGGTATTGAGCGATAACACCGGTACTACCAATATCGTTAATCTGGTCGTTTATCGCTAATCCGATCCGTTTATCTGTAATACACCACCCCCTACCGGCGTTATCGGTAAATACCGGTCGTTATGGTAAATAACGGTTGTATCGGTAAAAAAAAAAAAAAAAAACGGTCGTTATTTTAGATAAAGATCGGTATTTTACGATAACGATACCGATCTTTTATAAATCGGGCCCAAAGGCCAGAGGTACCCATATATGCTGGCACAAACTGTTGTTAAAGTCCTGGTAAACCTCATTTACGATAGGTTACACAACTTTAACGCATGTCTTTAAGCGCTACCGTGCTTTTTAGAATCAGCTGCGCAAACCTATTCGATATAACAATTGCGGCAGCTTTTTGCCAAAAAATCTAAGATCAGCTCAAGCTGCTCATATCTGGTCTTAGAGTTTCCACTAAAAGAACGTGATTTACCAAGATGCCGCATTTCTAAACTGAATAAGTCCGTACCAATACACTCTGGGTAAATAAAAGACCTAGTTCCGTTTTATCAGGCCCATTGCTTGGTTTCTCAGATTCCTTCATGTTCGGAAACTGTGCCTCTGGATTGCAAGATTACAGAACATCAACGTTTTAACCTTCAGGGTGGGAAGATACTGAAAGTTTGATTGGGAAACATGTTTCTAGAGTATGTTTTCAGGACTGACATATAAGTAGTAACATCATGGTATTTATGAGGAGCCAGTTCTAGTAAACTAACTTGCTTGGCTTTTATGAGGAAGTAAGTAGAAATTTAGACTCTGGCATAGAGTGGATGTAGTGTTACTTGGTTTGCAAAGGCTTTGGATCAGTCCCCCCATAGGGCCTACTACTTTATAAGGCTAAGGTCTGTTGGTCTGGGGAGTCCACATTTGTACATGGATAGAAAAGTGTTAATGAATCTAGGATGGCAGAGAGTAGTTGTTAATGGGCCTTCATCATTATGGACAAAGTGCTAAGTGGGGGCCACAGGGTTCTGTGTTTTGGGGGCCACTTCTATTTAATCTATTTATTATGATTGGAAGTGGTATTGTCAGCCAAGTTTCTGTTGTTTGCCTGACGACCAAAACTTTGTCGACCATTAAAAACTTCAGATGGATGGCAATTGTTGCAGGGGGATCTAGATAGATTGGCAGTTAGATTCAATTTGATAAATGTAAGGTGTGCATTTGGGATTAAAAATCCTTGTGCACTTATACTCTTAATGGCTCTGTTTAAGTGAATCCCTGTTGGAAAGGGATCTTGGAGTTTGGTGTTAGAAAGTAAGAGGGCCCAGAAATCCCCTTCTCTGAGAATCCACAAGTCACGGGGCATAACCGCAGGGGGCCCACGATATGGGGTGCCAGGCCCCTGACCCACCCTGCTCCCCTCCCATAGGTCCACGATCGTACTTTCATATGCCACGGTTTTGATTCCAGTCTTTTAAACAGTTGATCGCGCAACTGTTAACTTTATACGCGTCGATCAGCTGTTAAAAAAAGTTTCAGGATAGCCCTCTTACCTTCCTGGCCCCCCTGCATTCGTGGGGGCATTAGTTACAACACAAGAGCATTCAGGCTGTTTTAAAAACCAGTGGATCCTCCTGGGGAGGGGTGTGTTGTCAGAGGACTGCCTCGCATCTATCACAGTCCTTTCACAGAGTTCCCCCTTTACCACTTTGTGATGACAATGAATTGCAGCAACTAAAAGGATAGTACGGTGCACTCCATTGCAGAGGTTTTACATCCAATTTTCAATAGACATTACGTTCTCGTACACCTATACATTTAAGATACTTCTCTATAAGTTTGCACTTACATACATGTTAAAGGTTGACTCTGACCCTAAGAGGTTTCCATGTTGTTGCCAGACAACATTCAGCCGTGATTCTTTCAAGAGGCTTGCAAGCACGTCACCTTTTTTCCCTGACAACACTATTCGCTGTCTCTTAGCATACATTGCAGGATGAGATTTAAATCTGCTAGTGTACCCTGCAGTTTTCATTTCGCAGACAGATGATAATCAGCTTATTTTAATTTTTTTCTTCTTTTTTGTGCTTCCTTCTTTCCTAGCAAAATATGAAGTTTCTAAATGTACCTCCCTTGTCACTAACGCCAATTCAGTGACAATTTATCTACTCATCAGTCAATTTCCCACCCCCCCCCATTAAAAGGCCTTGACCATTTACGACACACAATCACTTTTGACTCTCACTGGTTTGGCACACCCCTGTCCCTGGCAGCTAAATGGTTAACGCATAATAACCACTCACTTCCAGCACCAAAGCGTTAACCAGCTCACACATTCACACTTCCTGCCACCAGTCACAGAATTAATTAGCAATTTACACAGGCAAAGCATCACTAGACATCCAACAAGTACACTGTTAAATCTCTGTTCTGTGTACTATGATCTGTGCTGTAAATGATTTGGGGCTAAAGGGGGGGCAAGGGAGGGCTGTAGATTTGCTTATTAGCTAGGGGCAAGGCTGCAGATTCTTATTATCTTAGGGGGCAAGGCTGCATATTACTTATTATCTATGGGGCAAAGGCTGTAATTCTAAATTAGCTAGGGGGCAAGGCTGTATATTACTTAATTAGCTCGGGGGTCAGGCTGCAGATATTACTTATTAACTAGGGGCCAAGGATGTAGATTACTAATTAATCTAGGGGGCAAGGCTGGCAGATTTCTTAATTAGCTGGCAGGATGTAATTACTTAATTACTTATGGGGCAAGCTGCAGATTACTTAATTAGCTAGGGGGCAAGAGTAGATTGCTTTAATTAGCTAGGGGGCAAGGCTGCAGATTACTTAATTAGCTAGGGGGCAAGGATGTAGATTGCTTAATTAGCTAGGGGGGAAGGCTGCAGATTACTTATTTGAACTGCTGAGCCCTATAGAGATGTAAAGTTTATGTGACCACTTAGGCTGGGTGCACACGGTAAGATATTTTTTTGGGCCGACGAACGACTGATATGCCGTGTATCGGTCTGCCAAACAAAATATCCTCCCATGTGTGCGGTGGGCGCAATGACTGAGCTACAGACAAATTGTCGATCGTGCCCGTTGGTAAATCACGGCCGATATGCGGTTCCCTATCAGACCGCACGCTCGGTGCACAAAACTGTCTGTCGCGCCCACTGTTGCAGCGACCGACAGTTTTTTGTCCCCACTTAGCATTTGCTATTAGAGAGCGCTCAGTTTTGGGACAAATAATTTGCCCCAAAGTTTACCCGCCTAACTAAAACAAAGATATGGGTAATGTCTAGGGAATGGCTAAGCCCGCAACCACATCAAAGGGAGATGAGACACAGCTTGGTGTTTAAATTGCACTGTCTATTGGGAAAGGTTTCCATTTGGTAGTGTAAGTTTCATTAACTACCGTATGATACTCAGTATAACCGATCGAGTATAAGCAAGGTACCCATTTCCTCCAAAATGGGGAACCCATGATTGATCGAGTATAAGCCGAGGGTAGATAGTGGCCTAATCCCATTCCACTGTAGATGTTTGGAAAACTTACAAACTCCCATCATTCTTTTCATTGCTGGAGTTTGTAGTTTCCACCCCTATAGTATAAAGGTATTGGGTGCTACGTATGGCCACCCTAGAGCCCCCCCAGTTCACTTACCGTACCCCTGCCCGTCTTCAGTCCTTCATCTCTCCAGTCTCATCCTCAGTCGCATACTCCAGTCCTGTCTTCATCTTCCATCCTTCAGTCTTCCACTCTTTCAGCTCTCCGCCGGTCTCATCTTCAGCTCTTCTCCGGCTGCCGCTTGCTCTGTGCAGTTCCCAGTAGTTCTTCGCGGCTGCGCGATGACGTCATCCCGCCGGCGTGCACGATGACATCATTCGCGCACCCGCGAAGAACTACTGGGAACGGCCGGCTTTCTTCCTGAATCGCGGCTGCAAAACTGAATCAAGGTAATTTTCGAATGACTCGAGTATAAAGCCGAGTCAAGGTTTTTAGGTTGCTTTTTAAAACCTTAAAAACCTTGCTTATACTCCGTAGTATATCCGGTACTGTAGTAATAGTTTATGCCATGTTAATTGTAACGTCCCCAGGGCACGGCAATTCAACATTTTAAAATGAAGTTTCAGCAGCACTTTTATTATAAAATTTAAGTTTAGTAAGATTATATTTTTGTTTTTTGTTCATAAGTCAAAATTAAAGCTTCCTTAAAGCTAATTCATAATTCCAGCAGCCAGGTAGGATTTTAATTCCATACCCTATACTTTTCTGGTTGAACCATTGTCCTGGGACTATTCATTCATTTTAAAAAAGTGATTCGTCTAGTTCTGTTCTGCAGAATGGGCACAGATATTAAGAACCTTCCTGTTTTTGTCAACTCATCAAAAGTAAGTTTTGAGACTCACAAAAACCAACCATTTCCCATTGCAATTATAAGGAGAATACAGATAACACAGCGATATAAGAGGGAATGTAAAGATTTTTTAAAATGCCTGTGTTATAGTCCGGGATAAAACATCTTTAAAATTAATTCCTTGTGTATAATCTGTCACATAGATTTATTGCATAAAATGTGCTGAGACATTGCATTCCTAGTTCCATCAGTGCCTAGAGAATTAAAGGGCAATTCCCTATTTGTTCGGTTTATTTCCTATCCTCTTATTCTTTTAATGAATTTTTTAATATGATGTGTTTTTTATTTAGATTATAGAAGTGCTTGAATTTTTATGTTTTTTTACGCATAACCTTATAACGGGAAACTTCTGGGTAATCCATTCTTATATAGTAGCTCTTTAGAGAAAACAAGAACATCACTGTACTGGGTTTTTGACTTGCTGAGTGTCATCAGTATAGAACATCCACACTGCTGCTTAGGTGAAGTGCTTTATTGAAGTATTCTCTCTTACAAAAGTCAATGAGTCTTAAGTTATCTTTTCCTTAGTTGAAAGATTGGTTGAGTTACAAATGGCTAATCCAATACTTCAATAGTTTACAGGAGCATTTTCTAATAACATTGAGTGTACCAACACGTCGTCTTTTTTTTTTTTGAAAAATAAATAAATTCAATATGCACTTGTTTTTGCAGTATTAACAAGAGTTTCTAGAAAATTAAATGTTGTATAATTTAAAAATGACAGCATGTGTGACTGTAACATACTGTATATTGTAGATAGCCTTGCAGATAGCTTTCCCTTCAGGAGCTTGTATAGTATGATCTTAGGTCCTTTTTTTTGATAACAAGAAAGTTTCTTTTGCGATCTTAGCCCTTGGGTTATAGAAAATAGTTAGGAAAACTTGTGAAGAAGGAATTAACATAGGGAGTGTGGAATTCATGTACAAAGGTATATTGCACCTAATCCCTACTTCCACCATCTGCTTAAAGTGCACACATTTAGAGTAGACGTACAAAAAGGTCCACCCTATAGTAGCCAGAGTTGCTCTTTGACTCTTGGTTTCTCTAATTTAATAAAGCTGTTATTGCAACGTTGGTATAAAAGTCTGTATTTTACAAATGTTAGGACTAAACCAATAAGCCTATTTATTCCACATACCGTATAATTAAATAACCTGTGGGGATATCTAGCTATGGATTATTCCACGAACAGTGTGATTATGGTGGATTTGCAGGCTGCAGGGGGTTACCTGCCATGAAGCAAATTGAACTTTTGACCACAGTTTGTCCCTTTGGTCTATATAAGACACAGAGCGGAAGACGAGGAAAACAAATAACTGAATTTTTAAAAAACTTTTGCTAGGTACACGCACAGCCTGACCTGCCTGTGGTACCACAGTTAATGGCCATTGTGGGCAAATTTTTTGTACCAATACTTTGGGCAAAAATGTATCTACCAGCCATTCTTGGAAGGTTCTCATTCATCCAGGTCATGGTATATCTGTGTATTCAATTAGATAACTGGACTTGAAGTTTAATTCTTGAAGACTTTTGCTAGTCATTCCACTGGCTTCTCAATTCAAGAATGACTTGTACAAGAATCTGTGGCAATTATGTACCCTGGAAAATCCCAATTAGCAATATCACAGCCAAGTGTTAAGGGCTGATTGAGATGTGGCTAAGAGTGTTATAGGAACGCCCAGAGTAAGGTCTCAACAGCATGGTACTGGACTCCCAAGATACATAAATGGAGGAGTGGGCACCACTAAGAACCTATAGTCAGCAGCATCAACTCTAGTAACATCAATGGTGGCAAAATACCTAGCCACATCTTAGGACCATTGTGGGAAGTTCCTACTCATCACCTCCGAACTCTTAGGATTTCCCCACAGATTGAAAGATCTAGTACTCTCGGTAGCAGTAGAAACTAATGGTTCTCTATTATTGGACATCTCTCTTCACCTGTATACCCACCAAGGAGGCTGTTGACATGGTAAAAACGGCTAGGCCAAGAAGCACTCTTACCAGCAGAACTGATCTCAACCCAGAACAAGGTGTGTTCCTCAACTGGACTGGCCTGATACCACCTATTTCAAATCAGGGATAGTTCTATAAGCAAAAACACGATTGCTATGTGATCGCTCCAGTTTCACTATTGTGGCCAACCTTTACATGGAGAGGTAGAAAAACAGGCGCTTAATACCTTAAGGGCAAAGCCCCAGCCCCTGTTCAGATATGTTGATGACACCTGGGTTAAAATACACCAAGAGGACAAGCTTCAAAGAACACATTATTGTGCCGGTGGACCAAAACTCAAATTTACAAGGGAAAGGTACAAAACACAACTGGATTTCTTGCTTGGGCTGCTTGGTAGAAGTTAAGGAAAATTGTAAAACTGGAAGTAGAGTTTACAGTGTTTTGACACCTTACTTCCTGACTCTGCTGGGCTTCCTATAACACCTCTTAGTCCACATGCCATCACACCCTTAACACTTGGCTGTGATATCTTAAGGTCCCGGAAGTTAGTGGAGAAATTATTTTGAAATGTTTGGTTAATTGCAAATTAATTCAATGGTACTTAACTTCGTGTAAGATGACTGTGGCCCTGGGAATAGCTGGAGATTGCGTTTACATATTACCAAAACGTGTTTTAAAACACTTCTTCCCTTTCCCCCCACATTGGGCAATTGTCAGGTTTCGCATGCTACATTCAAGGGTTAATGGCCATTTGGTTACCAAACAATACATAAGAAAAACGGTTACCTAAAATCAAACAATACATTTGTGGGTTACCGAATTCAGGGGATACATTTGAGGTTACCAAAAATCAAACATTACATTTTGAGGTTATGAATATGAGCAATACATTCGAGGGTACTGAAAATCAAATGATACCATTCTAGGTTTACTGAAATTGAACAATACAATTGAGGGTTACCAATTCCGAACGATACATACATATACTAGGCTACTTTAAGGGTAAACTAATATACACGGCACTGTCGAGGGTTTTATGGAGAGACAGACCGTGCTTGTATCTTGAATGTTGAGGTGTGATATCCGCTTTCCAGTCATAGTCCATTGCAGCCAATCTTTTTGTACATATCCCTATACATTACCCACTTTAAATAGTTTTTTCAGCTGTGAATTTCTCGATCACAGAACATGATGTTAACATTTAGCAGGAAAATACGCAATTCTGTTTTAGGCTTTTTTTACTGGACCAGCATTTTTCCCTTCAGTTTTGTGGATTTCCACAAGTAACTGGCCGTCTACACCAATTGGCTTCTGTACATGCAACATTTTTTGCCGCTTGACATCTGACACAACTGGAACTTGCTTTAAAACTTTGAAACAAAGAGAAAAAAATGGCGATGTGTCCTTAAAAATGAAAAAAAAGTGCTTTATTTAGTTAACATTTAAAAATAATATTAACAACTTTTATTTGCTACGGCCAGGAACAGAAAAGCACATACCTAAATGAAGCTGGATCAAGTAAAACACCTAAGGACTCTTGATAACTACTATAAAAACCACGTAGACGCTGCTAAAGTATTTTCCACTACATCTACTCAACCCAGCTAGGGAAAAAACCACTATTCATTTTTGTAATAAACAGGTAACCCCTAATATAGATTATTTTAAAGAACGATACTGGGTGAATATTACTAGGTTTTCATCACATCTAGTCTAAGGGAATCTCTGCTAATGGACGGCATTTGCTTGACAGAAAAGTATTAATTATGCACTGAAACATTTCCCTGAAGCACTAGTATGATAAATCACACAAGCTTGTAAATAAAACCCGAGTTGCACTTGTGAGATTTAATTTTAACGGACGAAAATAAATCAATAACTGACCCTTATTTTAATCAAGATATCGTATCACCGCTTTGTTTTAAAAATGTAGTGAATTTTTTTTTTTTTTTTAAAACGCATGCATTTCATTGTGGATTCAGGGGTATATTTTGCTAAACTGACATTTGGCAAAGTATATCACATGTTTTAATCAGATTCTTCTTCAAATCTACACAAGAGGCTTATCGAGATCCAATGAAACATTGCACATTTTGTTAATATTTATTAGTGTACCTAGTGGAGAATTCCTAACATATTCTGTCAAATTAATCCTTAAGGAGTCCTAAAACAAAATACTAACATTAATGTTTAGAAAATACTTAACCGAGGCTTCGTATTAATCCATGACATGTGGTGCTTATTATTTCAGAACTGTCACCTAATATTGATATTTGCCCCCCATTTTTTTCTAAGTCTTTGCTAAATACTATTTGTGAATGTGGAACTCCATCCATTCACACTACTATAGAAGCTGTCATTCGTGTACCACTAACTATAGCATGTACTGAACTGCGATCTGAGGGAATGGAGAAGAGAAGACCCTGGTGCAGAGAGGATCCAGTGACGTCACAGGTCTCCTTTACCACAATCTCCATTACGCTTAGCCGTTGACGTAAATTGCTACACCCCCCCCGGTCATCAGATTTAGGGCTGCTTAGCCTCCCGATCCCCCATCGGATTTGAACCAAACTGATGGGGATCTAGGGGGGACACTTTTAAATGCTGGCTGCCCCCCCCCCCGATTGCCCTAGCTGCCTTAAAGTGGCAAATCAAGCAAAAGTACCCTGACAACTGCTTGTTACGACTCAAGTATAAAGCCAAGGTTAGATTTTTAAGGTTCATTTAAAAATAAAAACCTCGGCTTAATACTCAGTATATATGTAGTCCACCCATAAAACAAAAAAATGGTGCCTTGTCAGCTATTTGCCCTGCAACCCCAAATGCTATTTTCCCAATTTTTACATGCATTTTGTAACAGGGATATCTTAATGATAAGTTTCTATTACTTTCCGGCAAAAGTATCTGCTTCCTCCCTCTGCTTTTCATATGGTTGAGCTGTGGCAAAGGAGCAGCAGGTAAAACATTGTTGTGCTGTCAGCAGTGACAGCCTTGATTGACTGCATGGAGGGAGGGGCCAGCACTCTGCCAGAATGGGACATAATTATCCTAAAGGAACAAGACTAAAGCCGCAGAACAAAACTGAACCAGGACAAACTTGATATAAAACCATTAATCTGTGTCTTACACCTCTCTTTGATACGGCGCTGGGAAAATTTACCTAAATAACATATGGTTTGTGTTTATTTTTCTCAGCATTCAGTATCAGCAGTTGGTCAACGACCATTAGTGTCTGCACCTGCTCAGTCCTTTGCTTTGACACAACTTGTTACAGTTTGGTCACACCCATTAATATCTCTAGACAACCTTTTACAGGACAGATAAAGCCATGAAGGATGTGACTGAAGGTCCGGGTGTGGTCTGACATGCACATACACACAGATACTTCATACAGTTTTAACAGGTTTGGATTTACTTTAACAGAGTTTGCTAAGTGGCATTTATAGTTTTATGGTGTTTTTAGGAGGGGGGTTGTTTCCAGATTTTGGAGTATGAAAAATTGGGTTTAGTTCTCCTTTAAATATCGGGGTAGTAAATACAGGTAATAAGTGTCAAATATCAGTTGGGTTTTGGATGCAGTACCGACCATTTTTGTTTTTACAGGGTGGAACATACCCTTTAAAATTAGCTAAAGATTGATGAAAAATAATAAAAACAAATTCTCAATATCCATTTTTTATTTAAACTAAGGGTGTTTTTTCTAGACGACCCCTAGCCTAAAATCTAATCACAAAACCTGCTAAATTAATCGGTAGGGATGGAATTCTGTACCTTCAGGACTAGTGTAATGTTCAAGATGTTCTTTCTTGTATTTAAGACAAGTTGCACAAAAAGTTTTAAGTTATGACAATAGCGAAATTGAAAAGTTTAGCATCTCCGTCTGGCTGGAATAGCTTTAACTACTATTGATCAAATCTTTCATTCCAGTAATGGAAAGATGAGATCTTGAAGTACGTTATTCTGTTAAAATAATTTCCTGTCTAGAAAAAGCATGAAAACATGTTCCAATTAATTGAATTAAGATAAATTTACATTATAGCGCGAGGTGGTCCCTAAAAGTAATGTATTATCTCGGATTCCAAATAATTCTATGCAGCTACAACAAAAGTAAATTGTACAGGTTTTCATTATAACCAGAAGAAGCTGACAACGAGCAAAAAAGTTATTCCTAGAGTTCTAATAGTCCTTTAAAAGAATGTGGAGAAAATAGGGATTCATTGGAAACACTATACAGGGCATGTCAAACTATAGCTGCCTGAGGTGCAAAAGGGTGCCCCCCTGACTGGGGGGGAATCTTTAAGATAAAGGAGGAGATTTCTCCCTCGTCCCCCTTTTTTGTCCCACAAGTGCTACCCTCGGGATGAGAAATCCTTTCGTGGGGATCGCATATCACCGGTCACTACAACTCACCATAAGAGTAAAATGTCACACTGGTG
Source organism: Hymenochirus boettgeri (assembly GCA_019447015.1). Taxonomy (NCBI): domain Eukaryota; kingdom Metazoa; phylum Chordata; class Amphibia; order Anura; family Pipidae; genus Hymenochirus; species Hymenochirus boettgeri. The sequence continues at coordinate 28,183,496 of CM033476.1, read as the reverse complement.
TGACCTTTGTAATAAAAGTTAACGTTTTAACTCTAATGGTGTGCGTGACTGGGTGATGAGGAAAACGCTTTATTGTGTTTACGAGGTAGAGCCAAGCTAATGGCTGGGAGCATGAGCACACCGAGCAGAGAGGAGGAGAAGGTGAGCCCATCTGTTTATAACATATCTTTTTTCATCCTATGGTAACTGATAGAGCGCCCACGGCATTGAATGCAGGATTTGTATTTCCGATTCAGGCTATTGTTTGGGAAGTCCGATGCGCAGGGCCGGGGTCAGAGTGCCATCCCGACCCCCCAGAGTACTACGTGCTTCCACATACTCCCCTTACATTAATTGTTACCGTTACATTACTGTCGGCCAATTTTATTATCTGGTTGTAAAGTAGGGCTATACACAACCCTCAGGCTTGAACTTGTTTTAGAATGGTCTCATATTGATGTTAAGATGTTTTTTGCAGATTCACGAGCACAAATTACAACTAAGTAATAATACTACTGGTATGCTTTTTTTTTTGTTTTTTTTTATGGTCAATAAAGGTTTTTTGTTTTTTTTAATAGCAACTGGTAAATTTCCCACATGCGTCTTTCTTGCTATGACTCTATATTTATTTTTTCTTCTGTGTGCATTAAAGGGTATGTCCCCCCCTCCTAATGAAATTGAAAATGTTGCAAAGAATGGCTATAACCTTGACCTTGCCGATGCTTGCCAATCACAGGTGGATGCGGTCGAGCCCTCCTGCTTTGACGTCGGAAGTTAGCAGAAGGCAGCATGGTAACAAAGGCTGGAAGTCATATTTTGGGGGATGGCTGTGAGTCTATAAAAACCTCTATAGCATTCCTGCAACATAAATCAAAATTTCGTTTGGGGGGGTGGACATACCCCTTTAGTTTAGACTGGAGCATTGTTGAAGGGTGCTGCTGGGCAGAATCCTATAGTGGTAAATCCATGTTTTTTTGGTTGAGTTATAGTTAGTGATACATAAATGTAATTTGCTTTTCTAACAGTTGTCATCTCACCCCAAATATTATGGTGTGCACCATTTCAAAGTGCCGATAACTACAGCACTTATTAATGCCAACCATACTGACATTAACAAGTGCAGCAATAATTTGCTGCTATTGGCATATAACTAGCTTGATGCGGCTGTGTTGGTTAAAGGGTACAGTAACTGTGTTTTCTATACAAATGTCATAAAAAGCTCTCTCATACCTTTCAATCAAGGCCAGTAATATGTGATCTAGCATCTCTGGGTCTTAAGTTTATAGGCTTCAAAAGTTTAGCTCAGACAGTCTGGATAAACAGGAGAGGTGACCGTCTGATGATGCTCTGCCTACAGCATAGGATACAACTGGGCATGTACCTCCAATGGTAGATTGGAGAAACCAAGTTCATGCACAGACTATAGGCTTGAATTAAATACAATAAAACCAAAAACTGTAGGGGGAAAAACGAAAAAGGAAATATGCCTTAATAACGGTAATACAGTCCCCGCCAATATGCTATGTGATACAACAAAGTGCTATGTCTCAATAATAAGATATAAGTAAAATACAATATACTCATGTATAACGAAAGTGCATATATAAAGAGATTTGGTGAAATAATCCGATTTTTCTCCTATAGCATAAATTTCCACTATTCTGTGATCCGGCTCCAATCATACTGTATAGAGCCTTCCATCACCCCCTCCCCCTGTTACCTCTCGTGTACCGCTCCTCCGGGATTCAGCACTCTCCTCCCTCCGGGTTCCAATCGTTCAACTCCCACTGCAAGCAACCGGTCTTTCACTTGAAGCACGTTCTGATCAGGGACAAGCTTTCTCCCGGAACACTTCCTCGCCTCCTAAGGCTCTCCAAATACGGATCCCTTGGAGGTTATGGTGACCCCAACGTGCTATGCTAGATGAAAGTAGATCTTGGCCGATCCCAGTCTCACTTGTGCTGCTGGTATGGGAAGTATATCCGGCCAATCCAAGGTCTGCTGGCAGACACCACTGAGAGGGAGGGCTTATACCCTCAGAAGGAGAGCACTTCGCGGAAACAACTGGTTTTATTTAACAAATACATCTTTACACACACAACATGTTTTGGGGCGCCAAGCACACTCTTGATCAAGGCACTTGCAAAAGTGAAGGACCAAACATCTTCTCTCTCCCCCGTTGTTTCCCTCCCCTGACTGACAGTTATGATGCAGATAATAAGGAGCAGACACATTTCCCAGACTCCCACCGCCCATGATGTCACTAAGTGATATTTATTGATTTATTCCACTGTCACCTCCCCATTCTCAATCCAGCCTTATGTTATTAAAAGTATATTAGCCGTAAGTTACCCCTAATGAGATGTTTGAGTTGTTAATAATCCTAAATGATTTTTGGTGTTACACCATTACAGGATGGTATGGTAGTGTGTTTGTACTTAAACAAGTTCCCCTTTAAACTATTAGAAAATAAACATATATACATAGTAACCATTTCCAAGTCCATACATAACGATGGTCTAAGTCATCTTGGTAGCTGATGGATAATAATAGCTGTGTGTATGCAAATACGAAAAGGTTTTGCCTTTATCATTCTGAACTCTGAACACAATAGAGCTGTTTCAGAGACTCAGATAAAATAAGATCAGTGCCATACAGTTAAACACTAATATACCTTGCTTGTTCCATAAGGGCTTCCTTTAGCACTTAGTAAAAACGAGGTGGGTTTTGTGCGCTTTTACCTGTCGTTGTATCCGCTTTCACGTGCGTTTGGGGTTATTTTTTGCAAAGGATTAGGGTAAAATGAGAATCGCATTTCATGAATAATTGTGGCCTCTTTCTGATTGTGTCCTCTTCGTCCGCTTTTTCTATCACTCCATAGACTTGATTATGTGCGATTGTCACCAAACTGACCAAGAATGGATCACATGCGTTATACAATTTGCACGGATCCAGCACGTAACTGACAAGTAAACCATAAGTTTAAAGGTGGACTTTCCCTTTAAAGCAAACCCAGTATGACAGTGTTGGTACATCAAAAAATCACTTGGGGTTCTTTGGGTTAATGTACCAAGAGCCGTTATCTGCTTTTTATGTTCTAAGCCGTATTAACCTAGTTCCAAAGGGTTAAAGCGGTTTTAGAAGTTTGACAGTGTAATGCCTCAAAAACTGGTCCGCGCAACGCCATAGCATGCACCGAGATTGATGAGTTCCCCATTCAAAATGTTTGAGAGACACATTGGTGCATTTCCTTTATGGGGGGTCTCTATACAGTCTCCCTAGACTGTAATCTTAGCACAATAAGGGCCTATTTACTCCCGGGCTGCAAATTTGCTGCTCCCGTGCCAGATAGTCTTTTCTGCTACTACTGTATTTTTGCACCTTGTGTAAATCCCAAAAGGATTTTACCCCAGCACCATTTTAAGACCGCCATTAGCTTGTCTTAAATTGTGGAGTTAAAGGGGCAAACCTGTATTAATACCGCCAGTGCATTATGGAGTTAAACTTGCACTAACCTATTCAATATTGTTAGCACAATTTTAACCCCTATATTTAGCAAAGCCCATGTGGGTAAATCAGGCCCTTAGGCCCTCTACATTCCTTATTTAACCTTTTATTCCCTTCTGGGTGTATCGTTTCACTATTCCCTGTTTTTTTTTTCACTATCAAATATTGGCTAATTGTTTTTCATAATAGCTGGACTTCTATTTGTATGGTGTACATGATAAAGGGACCATACCCCAAACTCTGTTTCACTAATAAAGAGTGAAATGTACACTGTGATCTCTTTTGTCATAGATTCTATTGTCCATTTATTGACCCATAATAAATGTGTGCCACTTTATCTTGAAATCTTGCACAAGGATTGTAGATGAACATTTCCTACCCTTCTGTAAACCATCTGTTAGTGAACATTACGGGTAGGGTAAGATGTTGAACTAGCCAAATTTGTCTTTTATACAGCCTAAGCTACAACACGGAAGTCCTCCTTCCGCTCCTGCAAGTTTTACGAGGCAACAGGAGGTAGACATAGCGCATTTACACTCCTGTTCGTAGTAAAACATTAAAAAGTTAAAGTTAAAAAAAGCATGGATATTCCCTTTATTAAATAAGTTCCTGTAAAAACACCTAAAATTAAAAAGGATTGTACTGTGGAAGGTCATCACTCTTGAGTTGTGTGATAGGCTAAAGTCAGTATAACACCTTTTGTATTTGAGGATAATCGGTCCAGACAGAAAATTTGCATCAATCAGCCTGTACTTTTACTTCTAGTTGATGGAGGCAATATAATTGCAGTTTATATGCACACCTGGTTGACGGATCAGTAATCAGTCACTGGTTGGTTAATATGAGGTTAATGAGTAATCAGTAACTGGTTTATTAATATGAGGTTAATGAGTAATCAGTCACTGGTTGGTTAATATGAGGTTAATGAGTAATCAGTCATTGGTTGATTAATATGAGGTTAATGAGTAATCAGTCACTGGTTGATTAATATGAGGTTAATGAGTAATCAGTCCCTGGTTGATTAATATGAGGTTAATGAGTAATCAGTAACTGGTTTGTTAATATGAGGTTAATGAGTAATCAGTAACTGGTTGGTTAATATGAGGTTAATGAGTAATCAGTCACTGGTTGGTTAATATGAGGTTAATGAGTAATCAGTCACTGGTTGATTAATATGAGGTTAATGAGTAATCAGTCACTGGTTGATTAATATGAGGTTAATGAGTAATCAGTCACTGGTTGGTTAATATGAGGTTAATGAGTAATCAGTCACTGGTTGGTTAATATGAGGTTAATGAGTAATCAGTCCCTGGTTGATTAATATGAGGTTAATGACTAATCAGTAACTGGTTGGTTAATATGAGGTTAATGAGTAATCAGTCACTGGTTGGTTAATATGATGTTAATGAGTAATCAGTCAGTGGTTGGTTAATGTGAGGTTAATGAGTAATCAGCAGTCACGTGGTTGGTTTACTATGCAAATGTTTAATGATTATTCAGTCATTGGTTGGTTATGTGAGTTAATGAGTTTTAAGTCACTGGTTGGTTAATATGAGGTTAATGAGTTATCAGTCACTGGTTGGCTAATATGAGGTTAATGAGTTATCAGTCACAGCACCAAGTCCTGTAATCAATGCAATCTGCATTATAGCCAGCACTGACACTTCGGGTAACAGTGGTGTCATACAGTGTGCAGTTGTGTGACACCCCTCCCTTCGTACCTGGTATAACAGTGTGCGTTGTGGACAAACCCCTACGCCCCCCTTCCCAGGCCCAGGGACAGACAGGGCAATGTAATAAAAGTTCTTATCTTTAATAATGGCGCTAATTTTTCCTTAACCAATCAATGTTAGTTTCCAAATGGTAAATAAGATCTGATTGCTTGGGGGCGAAATTAGCACCATTTGTAAGGATAAGAACTTTTATTACATCTTACTCACTCAGTCAGGAGTGTGCAAACCCCTCGACCTCCACAAAATAAAAATAAAAGCCGTAGTGCCTCCACTGATAGGAAGAGTCAGACTTTCTGTCAGAGGCTCAAAAATCAACAGCCAGAAACACCCAGACCTGGAGCAGCAATCTTGCCTCAGCCTGCATGCCACAACGTTACATCCCAGAGAATGGGTCACCTTCGGTATCTCTCCCGACCTACGGCCCCTCCACTGTAAATCAGTAGACTCAGGCTGGTAACTAGCAGAGCCGTGCACTTCCATCCTGGGGTCTTTAGGCTTCCCTCTCTCAGCACTGCCTCAATCATCTGACACAGCTGCATGCTAGCTGTATGTGAAATAACAGGCAGTGGTGTGGACCCTGATTGGCTACTTCCTTTCACACCAGAGCGGCCAATCAGATCCTGGGTCAAAATTTAAATAAAAAAAAAAAAAACTCAGGATTTCTTATGGTGCACACGGGACAGCGGAAACCATATTGAAATGCGGGAGAATCCTGAGAAATCAGTGACGGTTGTGAGCTATGAAAAACCTACGATTCTGTTGCTGTGATTTTGGCTGGGTAAATATTGAGTAATTAACAGCTCTAATGTACTTAGAATCTGATACAGGATGCCATTGTGGATAGGAATACAGACAACTATGTTGAACTTAACTCTTGTAGTGCCTGGGTAGGTTTTGCAGAGATCACTGGGTAAAAAAACATTAATGCTGGAGTGACTGGAAAGGCAGGGGTTAAACTTCTGCCTTGGTTTAACTAGCAAGAGGTCAGAGCCAGCATGTTAACACTCTCCCATAGAACAAAGTACAAAACTTCTATCTGCAACCTGCACCTATGCATGAGACAGAGGCAGTTCCTGCATGGAACAGATGACATGTGATTTCATGGTCTGTGTAAATCCTTCTGGCCATAATGATCTATGGGATGTGGATGACTTCAGTGATGATAAGAACAATCTACCACTTGATGAGGTTCAGCTAGAACTACAGCAGGTATGTGGACATCCAGATGACATTCAAAATGCCCAAGCATTGTGTAACAGCAAAGTGTTGACAGGGAATGCTGGGAGTTGTAGTTTTCAAACATAGCATAAATATCTACACCCATATAAAGGTGTAGATATTTTCACATACTTACAGCCGGCAGCCACACTCTTTACCCGTTAGCCAACTCCTCTTATGGGAGCTCAGTTACCTTGCTCACAAGTGTCACCCATCCAGACGTCCTCTGACAGGACCAGTCCGCATCTCAGACTCCTAATTGCATGACTTTTTGTGAGTTTTTTTTACATGTTTGCATATCTTGCATCTATTCCCTCCACATTTATAGCAGCCTTTGTATGTGATTGATTTAATTTTTTTTTTTCTTCTCCGATCTCCCCGACCCCTCAACATGGTGCTCTTCTCTCCTCTGCAGCTTCCAGGTATCCAAAATTATAGAAATAGTGTACCTTGTAGCAACAATGAACACATTGAGTAGGCTCTACTATCTAGCGGAGGGCCTCACCACGGCCCAAATACAAATGGAACACAGTAGCAGAGTTCTAGAGAGAGCCAAGAAGTGGGATTCAACCCATCTGTGTCAAAAAGAAGTATTTATTAGTGGAGTCAGCACTACATGTTTCAGACCTGAATGTGATGAGTTATTAGTCTCTGGTTGATTAATATGAGGTTAATGAGTAATCAGTCACTGGTTGGTTAATATGATGTTAATGAGTAATCAGTCACTGGTTGGTTAATATGAGGTTAATGAGTAATCAGTCACTGGTTGGTTAATATGAGGTTAATGAGTAATCAGTCACTGGTTGGTTAATATGAGGTTAATGAGTAATCAGTCACTGGTTGGTTAATATGAGGTTAATGAGTAATCAGTCACTGGTTGGTTAATATGAGGTTAATGAGTAATCATTCACTGGTTCGTTAATATGAGGTTAATGAGTAATCAGTCCCTGGTTGATTAATATGAGGTTAATGAGTTATCAGTCACTGGTTGGTTAATATGATGTTAATGAGTTATCAGTCACTGGTTGGTTAATATGAGGTTAATGAGTAATCAGTAACTGGTTGGTTAATATGAGGTTAATGAGTAATCAGTAACTGGTTGGTTAATATGATGTTAATGAGTAATCAGTCACTGGTTGGTTAATATGAGGTTAATGAGTAATCAGTCACTGGTTGGTTAATATGAGGTTAATGAGTAATCAGTCACTGGTTGATTAATATGAGGTTAATGAGTAATCAGTCACTGGTTGGTTAATATGAGGTTAATGAGTAATCAGTAACTGGTTTATTAATATGAGGTTAATGAGTAATCAGTCACTGGTTGGTTAATATGAATTTAATTTAAATGACCATCAATAAAGTATATATAACAGTATAACGCCTCTGACTTACCCACAAGTACCAAAATATACAACGTATTATTACTGCAAAATTATAAACTTACAGAGGCTGAGATTCCTATTTTAATGTGGGATAGTCAAAATTGTAGGATTAACCACCACCACCCCCCTGGTGACTGCTGAAGGGTCTTCCATGTGATTCTGAAAAGAAGTGGTGCTAATGTCAGTATAACATCCAATGATGTGCTGTATTTCTAAAACATGTGACAGTCTTAGAGAGCCAATCGAAAAAGAAAAACTTTCTGTATGGCTACACAGGAAGTTGATATATCTGTAGGAAAAAAAAAAAACAAAGAGGATATCTAAAGGATGATACATTACATGTTTCCCCAGCCAATTTAATGTCAGGGAAGCTGGGAGGAGAAATATGTGTTTATATGTTAGATTATTGTGGGCACTGTTATTAGTAAATAACATGAGGCTTGTGAGGTAACTTCTGTTTATGAGAAGGCTCTGTTTTTCATTCTATCCTCTGTGGGGAGCATAATAGCTCTTTACTCCCCTCCTCACCTATAACCTATAAGCTAATCAGTATCCTGTCGCTGTGAACCCCCCCCCTAACCCCATAGCAACTGTAAATCTGGACCTTGTGGAAAATACTAATACGTTTTGAACCTAGCATGTAATCTGGATTCTGTTTAGGGTCTGGGTTGCCCATGGTGCTGTTTAGTTTGAACCACAACATTGTAGTCAGGATTGCCTGGGTCTAAACCTCAGACCAGCAGATTAATTCCACTTGGAACCCCTGTTCTAGCTCCTTTTCCGGTAGTGGAATGGAAAGAGTGGGCAAGTTTAGTAAGGTTCAGGCTCCTAAACTATGCCTAAAGTGCCTAATATAATGATTTTCCTATTTAAAATAGTGTAATAGCCTATGGATGTTAGGGGAGTCAGATGGGATCATTGCATATCTTTGAGGCCTTGGGTTAGGAATCACTAAAGCATAACATATGCTTTTAATGTCTGTAAGTCCCAGAAAAATGGCTTTATTCCAGGTGTATGAAAACAATGCATTTTTAGATTTTTTTTTTTAATTACAATCTAGCAGTCATATAGTGTAACTGCTGCTTACTGTGAGTGTGGAGTTGGTATACCTTTAATCACATTAAATAAATGGGCCTTTATTATATTTCAAGTTCTCTGTTTCCTGCAGCTGTTGTTTGACATAGCCAAGACTTTTTTTTTTGGTCAGAAGATTCTCCCCGTGCTCGTTCACGGTCTCCTCTAGACTGTTCGAACACCCAAACATATAGCATTATGTTAACCTTATTCTAATTTCAAAGCACTGTCCATCAACCTTTGCTTTTAATTTAAATATAAACAACAAAGCACTAGTGATCCCACATAGTTAAAACCTTGACAAATCACTTTTATTTACCCATTTTTTTATGTGTTTTTTTTTACTAGTTACATCAGGCTGGCTGGAGAGTATTGTTATCCCCTCTGCTACTGGACAACTCACAATAACCCACAGGAAAGTTGATTATAGCAAAATTTAACTGCATCTCTCTCACCACTGTGAGTCAATATTTGGTGTTAAACTGACTAAAAGATGAGCCCAAGTGAGTTTAAAAAAAAGTGTGATAGTAAACCAGGTAGAAACGAAAGTTGTTCATATATAGATCATTATGATTTATCTATATTCATCAAAAATCAGTTTAACAACAACATTCTCTTTTTTCAATAAGAACACCGCTTGTCTTTTTTGTGTTGTTTGGTATGTGATCGGACACGGTTGAAAATCTTTGTTCAATCCTATCCATGGTCACAGGATCCGATTAATTTGGGGTATACAACTAAAGATGGACCCATACATGGATCAATATTTTTTGAAATTGGTTTGTTGACTGGTTAAAAAAACAATGCCCATTTACCCTTGCTTATCATCTTGTGTCGAGATCAAGCAATTAATGGATTGTGGAAGATGACTTGACACTGTCAAAAAATTTCTATTAGTTCTATGATTGGCTGATGTTGCAATCAAATAACCACTTCCTGTGGATAATGCCTATTGTTATCCCTGATTGTCCAGGGTAATTGATGTTAGTGTTTGGGTCAATAAAAAGTGAACTAGACTAAGACATACATAGGTAGGCTATAGATCCTAGGCTTTTTTTATTTTTGGATGTATTTGTAACCCTATACTTTTTAAAAAGATTGTTTCTAATCATTTTGAGGCTACAGACAAAGTCAATTTTCAAAACCAATAATACTGTATACAATTACTGGTATAATCTATAATACCAGAGCTAGGGCCAAAAAGATCGGTTTTACTAGTGGCATATCTGTTTATCTGAGTGTTTTCAAATCATCCTAGCTTGGCCTTTGGTGAGTCCAGTCCATTTCAGTAAATTATGTAATATATTGGTTGCATTTAATTACAACTGGCATTAACTCCCACTAACCCTGCGGGGCTTAGTATCGTTCCCAGGAGCTTCCTGGCTTATATAACACTGCCAAGAGAAAATTAATGTATTAATTTCTAAACACAAGAGATGCGGGCCATTTCAGTTCGCCTTTTTTAAACTACATCAGCCAAAGCTAATAAGAGAACGTCAAACAATATTTTTATTTTCCCAAGCAAATGCCACTTAATTAACCTTATAATTCATTTTTTGAGAGGGTTACAAGCGAAATAATATCGTTGTAAATATTTACAAACCTCATACAACTAAAAATGGAAGGAACACAAAAGCCCCAAAATAATTAAATAATGGCACTATGAAATTAGCGAGAGACCCTTTTACCTCCACTCACAGGGACTCAGATGGACATTAAAACACAGAACTAATAGGGGGTTCTAGCCTAGTTGCTAAATGTTTCATCCTTATGAGACTGAATAGAGATTATGAGCACAGCTGGAAAACTTGGAACTTTGGGCATAGAGTTTTTTCCTCACATCTGAAGATAAATTTGGTATAGGTATAAAGACCGCTAGGTACAGTATGTTTTTATTTATAAACCAACAGGGATTTTTACAAATCCGAAATTTACATTTTGGGAGCCGGCGGTATTCTGGGTGGTTGGCATTCAGAGGACAGCAAAAGGTCTGTAAAGACAAGCAGGTCAAATTTTTTTGTCCAAAGCAATGTGGGCAAAACGAGAGTATCAAGTACATGAGATCTTAAGAAGGAATGGCACAAGTAACAGCTAAATTACAAAGTTCAATTAAAGGGGAAGTCAGTGCAAATACATATGCTTTTCATAAAAAAAGAGCAGGATTTTTTCAATCCCAATGACTTAATCTGCCAATTCAGGCATTTTTGTTTGCAAAAACCGAAATAACTGCTTCCTGTTTTGCAGGACCCCTCGTAGAGATCTTTATGGTCTTGTTTTTTTACTTGAACCCAGCGCCTGGGTTGATTCAGTTTGCTCAGTAGAGATCTGAGCGTCGTGACCCATCCACAGCCAATTTCAGTAGAAATGGGCACCATGATTTTAAGAGAGACACACAATGGCACATTGGGCATAGTCTGGCACAGTCACGTACATGACACCAGGGTCGAACAGTATATAAAAGTAAATCAGGAATAATGAACGTGGCGGTAAATCTTCCTATAATTAGCCAAGCTTTACTGACTACAACATTCCCTGTTATTCTCTTTACTGGCTATTGCTAGGTACTATTCCACATCAATTTATTTGGTTTGGAATCAGCTATTAACATGGCAATAGTTTGCATGTGCAGGCAGAACTGTAAAACAGATAACTCACTATTGTAAGAATGATGTGTAATTTTAGTTTGTACAACAGCAGCACAAAGACAAGGAACAAGATTAATGAAGCTTAACAGAGGATTCATAAAAGGTCCTCATAGTAAGGCTGGTACACACAGCAGATATTTTCCAGCAACCGACCATCCTGGCACTAAACGTCGGCCAGAAATTCTGCTGGTGTGGTGGTGGCTGGTCGTGACCGAGCTCAGTCGAAACCGTTTGTCGAATCGGCCACACGGCCATTCGAGTGCGTTGGTAAATCATGCCCCAATCGTGTGGTTCTTTATGTGAACTCACGAGTTCGGCGGCCGCAGCCACTATTGCCGCGACCAATAGTCCGTTAGTCCTGTGGCCGACGCTCACTTGCACGGGAAACAATCGTTTTGGGAATAAATATGGCCGGTATGTAACACACAGCCTTAAAAATTATTCTAATCTTGCCCACTAATAGATCTTATGTAACATTTGTAAGCAACATCTGATTGGTTGGGGCAAAATGAGCACCATTTTTAAACGATTAAAAACGTTTAAGAGTATAAGAATAAGAATTTTCCTTTTCTGTAATGGACTGCTGTGACTAGGATTTTTTTTTTTTTTAATATGCACAATTCCCATGATAATCTCTAGATTGTGATTCATAAATCATAACGACTGTTATGAATATGTATCTTTTTTGTTTTTGACAATATAAAACCATGTTTTACAATGTGCATCAAAAGGGATTAACTACACACGAGACATGAGTAAATTATGGAAATGATTAAACATGCCAATTAGAGCACAGGAAAAAAAAAAAACTGTAATCCCTACCCAAACGTCAAATATTTTGTGAAAACGGAAACTTCTGTCAAGTGGATTTGGAAAGATTGCTGCCCCGTGGATAAGAGTACAGAAATATTGTTTAAAATGTAATAAATCAACACATTCTTTATTTGTAAAAGATATGTCCCAGGCCCCAAAACTACAGTATAGCTATTAGTTCGTAACCCCCCCCCAAACTAAAAAAATTGTCTCCTTACAGACAAAATATCTCCCCAGACCTTTGTTTTTTTTTTTTTTTTTTTTTTGTGATTCACTTTGGTCATGTCCATGATGGATGGTATCAATAAAATAAGGGTTATCTTTGACTGGGAAACACAGGGTTTGAATCCTAGCTGGGGGCTGCTTATACAAATTTTTTGGATAATGAAAATAACCCTGTAAATATAATACCATATATAACCTAGTAATATTTAACCATACCAGCCCAGTAATATAATGTTATTATAATTGTATCCCATATGGTTATAATTACTAGGTTTATTATTGGGTTATTCTATACTAGGTTATTGGTTTTATATTACTAGGTTATTATATGATTATTATATTACTAGGGTATTATAATACTTCTACTTCTTCAGATCCTGGCCCCCCCTCCTTAGGTTCATTCCAAGAACACTGCACTTTCCTTGGCTATCCTCCATCTCTCTGGTTGGACCTTTATAGTGTTTTGTCACTCTAAAACTAGCTCCACCCTCGCGCCCCTCCCTGTGGGGGGTCCCGCAGGCTCTGTACTTGGTGCGCCTTCTTTTCTCCATCTACACCTATGGCCTTGGAACAACTCATTAGAGTTCATTTTTTTTTTTTTTTTTTTTTTTGGGTTCCCAGCATGACCTATATGCGGACGATACCCCAATTTACACATCTCTGCCCTGGAATCTCCCTACAACAAACACACTGGCATCAATCATCCCAGGTCCCTGCCTAATGTTGATGACATGTAATTGTAAAAGCGCCACGTAAAATGTGGACTATATAAAATCAATATATAATAATAATAATAATAATATAATCAAAAACTTATCATAAGCTTGCCCCCAGCCAGGATTTGGAACCCTGTCTCGTCCATGTCAAAGGTGTGTCTTTAACAACCAGTACCCTATCCAGCCACTACACATTGTATGGATAATATATTACAGGTTTTTTTTTTTTGTTTTTTGTTTTTTTTTGTTTTAAAATCATATGTTATTATAGGGTTAGTATACAACTATATATGTTCTGGTTAAAAGGCACCACCTCAGGCTCGAATTCGAGTGTTTAGTCCATCCCTAGTTATGATTAACGACACAAATGTATAAAGTACTAAATAGAGTCTATGTAATGATTAGAATTACATTTTCCAAATAAGTTAGATTTGTTTAAATCCATTGCTCAAGAGTCTTAAAAAACGGAAAGATCAGTTGAAAATCGTCATTATTTTTACCTAATTTCTTACACAGCAATAAAAGTTTATTTATTATTATTATTGATTTATATGATGCGCCAACAATGCTTCCGTGGCGTTTACACTTACATAGTCATACATTACATACAGGATAAACACTGTTATAGCGAAAGTCATACATATTACATACACAGTAATACAAATATCCAGTACACAGATTGATGGTATCTTAACAGCAATAACCGTGATACCATAGGAAGATGAACCCTGCCCAAGAGCTTACAGGAGTAGAGGATATGGGGGTGAGACATAAGGTGAGCAGGAATCGGTAGGCTGTAAATAGATTGACAGTGGAGCGTGAAAGGCGGTTGGATCATATTTCGGGGGTAGTAAGAGGGTTCTGTTTTAGGACGAGATTATATGCGAGCCTAAAGAGATGGGTTTAAAAGGGGGTTACATTTGAAAGGTGTTTTAAGGGATGGATGAGTGACGGACAGATGGAGGAGGATGGAAGGCTAATTTTGCCCCAACCAATCAGATCTTATTTTTACATTCGACAAGCTAACGTCTGAGTGTTGGGGCACCACATTAGCACCATTTCAAACAATAAAGAACGTTGTATGATTACCCATAAGTTATATTATACATACAATAGTTAGATTTCTACATATGCTCTTTCCATTACATTTGAAAAATTGCTTTTTACACCACCCCGGCGCTGGGTCAGGGAAACCATAACGTTCACTATGTCCCTGCAAACAGGAAGTCAGTATTAACAGAAGTTTATTTAATTTATACACAGGAAAAAAAACACAACCCAACAACGCTGAATGGGCAGGTTAAGGTCCTTGGGAAACAAAAAATAAAAACAATTGGGATGGAAAAATACACTGCTCTTTTTTCTTAAAAAAGCCTATGTACCACTGAACTTCCCCTTTAAATTCCCCCAATAGCTGTAAAGTACTCTTAATTAATTGCTGTAAATGGACAGTCAATAAGACACACCCCTTTCTTTGCCATTGGTCAGATCTCTGGACCTCAAGAAAGTAGGAATCTACAAGTGGAACCATGAAGGGAGAACAAAAGTTAAAGTCTAAATGAGCGCCCCCAATCTCTGTATACTGTATGTTTGTAATGTAGTATGTATGCATGTCGAATTTTTCCAGAAAAACTTCCGGAAATGGCTGGGAATTTTCATGAGCTTTGTACATATTTTGTGTTTTTAGGATTGGACAAACAAACATAGGCTCTATATCCATACAAACTTTTATAATCCGCCCAATACCCATCCCCATCCACCTCCCCCATACTCTTGTTTATTAACCTGGAGCCGCCATCCTGGTGTGGAATCACTAATCACCTAAGTTAAGTGCATACTTCCTATATCCGATTGCCAGTACAATCCTCATTTCTTAGCACCTATCTAATCTCCCCGCTTGCCCAGGATATGCTATTAAGTTGTTCTCAGATTCTCCGCAGCTGTCCTCTTTGGTACAATTGGCCCTTAACTGTGTTTGGTATTTGGGTGGTCAGAAGGGGTTGTTTTGCTGTGATGGGTGAGGGGGGAGTAAGAGCGGTCCATCATGAGGAACAGTGAACATTGTATCAAATCACAATGTCAGGGTGACACACATTTTGTTTCCTCACACTTTTGTTGCCCAGAGTCAAGATTGAGAGTGTAAACCAATCCAAGAAAAGTCTCTTTGTACCCGGCAGTTTGGCATGTGGGATATCCACAGTTTGCTATATTCTGGTGCAGCGAGTTCAAATGAGGCGTTAAGGAAATAGTAGTTTCCCACTTGTCAGGGTGGCTGCATACCATGCAAATGTGTTATGGTGTAGCCGCAATTGTATTAAATGATCCATTTCCACTTAAGGAAAGCCAATAAGAGCTTGAATGTGATTAGTCACTGCCCACACTGCAAGGGAAACCTGCACATGTAATGTGGTTAGTTTATAACTTTTTTTCGAGGGTATGTCGTAGCGAACCGTTTCTATGGTTTCTGAACGTACAGCACGAGAACTCTCAGACACGCGAAACTCAGTGGATATAAACTGTCCAGAACTCACAGGTACAAGCTCTTTATTCATGTATTTGTGAAAGAGAGATCACAAATGTCTTTCTCCTACCTCCGATTGTTTTCAATTTCCCCTCCTAACTCTAAGTTATTGAAAGATTTATTCGCCTTCCCGTAAGTCAAATTGAGGAGTCTCTATGAATCAGGAATACCATTCTAGACTCTCATATAGCTGGTGTCGTATGTCGGTCGCGGCTTAGTTTCTTGATATGACGTTTCTCATTTACTGCCTCAAGATAGGTTAAAAAACACAACTCTGAGGGATAAATGCGTTTGGGCACAGAGCTGTGCTAAGAATCAGTTGTTTATTTCACATTCAACTCTTCCCCCCCGGTTGTCATTCTGTTGTGTGCCTGTAATTGTAATGATTAAAAGGTAATATGGGTAATTAAATGGAATGCAATCTTTGTTTTGGCTGAAGACTGTGGCAGGGATTCTAGGAGATTCTGGGGTGAATGAAAGCAATATCTTGGATATGGTGACAGATTTTTTTGTAGGCCTGGGCAATTTCGCTGCGCTTGCACCTGGCCACCACACACTAGACATCTCCCTTTCCTCATCGGTGTCCCCGATTCTACATTCCAAATGTTTGGGAAGTATGCAAATCCACGTATTCACTCAGAAGGAATTTGGAATTGATACTTTTTTTTATTAATGAGGAAATCCTCTCAGCACACACATTCACAAACACATGTGGCTAACCATGGTGTGTTACTCTACTTTCTAAAATAGTCCGTTCAAAGCCAACTTATAATAGTTCTACTTAAAACTTCCCTTTAAAAGGGCATGTCACCCCTTTTTATAAACTTTGTATTTTTTGTAGGTCTCCCTCTCCCAGCCCAACCACATTATTACTATGTTTCCAGAAACTCCCCCCTCCCGTCTTTATTTACACCCTTCCTCTCCTCTCTCCTCCGCCCGCATACTGCGCCCCCCCCCGGCCCTCTGCTTGCATGAAACTGCAAGCAGGGGGCAGGACATCAAGGCCGCTCTGTGATTGGCTGAGAGGCAAGCCAATCACGACATGGCTGCCGGCAATTCAGAATGCCGGGGGAAGAGGGAAGGAAAGTAAGTCGGGTGGATGTTTCTGGACATAAGATAATGTGGTTGGGGCTGGGGGGAGGAAGACTAATCAATACTTCACAAGGGGATTTTACACTAGGGGGAGGGAGAGGGAAATGGGAGGAAGAGGGAGGGTGAAAGGATTGCTCTGAGCAAGCAAGAAACCTTTAAGAAGAGGAAGCCTCAGAGGTGGAAACAATTTTCCTCTCCCTCTGCAGTGCTCCTGGTGGACAGTTTTTTGGACGTTTGTGGGACATTAAGGAGAACCATTTGGAGCCTAGGATGTAAGTGTTAAGGATTATATTTCACTATATTTCAGTGGGGGCCAGTAGGTGGGGAAAATTATAGTTTGGGGGTAGACTGGCCTTTAAAGGATAAGTACAACTCTAAAATAAGTTTCAGAGTGTAAATTCGAAGCAGCAGCCTAAAAAAACTAATCCATCCCCCCCCCCCTTTTTTTTTCTACTAGCTCCCTCCTGAGCCTACCTGGGCTAAAGGAACAGTTCCTGACCTCTTGGATCATCGTTAAGGGCAACTGTGGTCCTCTTCCTGGGGCCTGTGGAAGAATTACATTGGGTGAATGTTTGAACTTCCTGCTTCCATTAGTACTGACATCACCTGACCCTCCCCTTTGGCCCCACCCATCTGCCCTGGGGGAGAAAAAGGGCATTCTCAGTTAAGACTTAATGCGGTAAATCAGTGAATTACCTAAAAGGGGAACAAATAACAGTTGAGAATGGGAGAGTACGGCTGGTCACAACTGACTACAATGCTGGTCCAATGGCTGAAAACCTACTCTACTAGAGTAGGGTAACAAAGAGCTCCACCACCTACTACTAGAAGCATGGGTTAACAAGAGTAGCCTCTAGTAGTAGGGTGCCCCTGGTACAGATGTTTTATATATTTATATTATTAGATTCAGCCCCACCCTTTTAAAATGTCGATGGATTGGTTCTATGTTAATATTATGTGGTATTTTATTGTACTGTTTTATGTAAGGGGATTCATCTGCACTTTGCCTTTATCCTCAATATGTGCACCTTTACGTTTTTATATTAGTCGGTTACCTATTAAGCACTGTCTGTAGCTTCAACAGGCTTGTATCACGGCTGGCTACCCTGTAACTATATTTTTCATACAGTACCCTATAACACTCGGTTTTATTTATCCCTTTCTTTTTTTTTTTTTTATTAAGGGTCTCCACAGCACTGGCACTTTTAGAGTGGATTTATCGTTGCCTTATGCATATATAGCCATATGCCTCACATTATTCCCACACTTAGGGACCTCGGGACAAACCCTCTGGGGTACTCTCTTACTTATTGATTAATAGGGTTGATCCTGACTGTCTTGGTTGCGCTATTTATACACAGGTATTTTGTGTGAATCACAAGGGTCAGGGGAGATTCTATTACTAGTTGTGTCACAATACGTAGGCCCTGTTACTTCTTTCTCACGTGGGGGGCAGGGTTGGGGTCTGTACCTGGGAGTGTACGTTTGGTCTTTTATATGTCGAGTGATGCCATTGTTGGTAACCCTGATGACGGCCCCACTAGCTCTCGGGCTGAAGACAACGTTAGGTTGCTTTGGGGCCTACCGATTTTTATTCAATTAAAAGATTTGCTAAGTTCCTTGGAGCTTTCGTCAAATTTTTATTTCACCAGGCCGTCTACGTGTTTCGGTCACCCTATGTGACGTAGCATGTGTTAAGAAGGCGTGATTGATAGGGCTAAGGGGTGTTTAGGAACGCCAAGTAGCGTGTCCAAAACAGCATTGTAGCATGGCAGACCGTTGGTGTCCCGAACCCCCCCCCCTCCTCTATTTAGTGCTTGGTTTCCTTTATTGTTCACATAAATGGCCCTCCTTACACCTCTCTGAACCATATCAGGTTCCTTTGCAATGTAGTTAAATTACAATCTTACAAGGGTAATGTCCCTTTATCCTTAAGATGTGCATCGCACATGGCTGAGTCCTGCCCAATAAACATTGGCTCTTCTGTCTTGTGGCTGGCCATACGTTGATGCAGTTGCTTGTTTGGTCTCCCCCTCCACAACCAAATCAGAGCATTCTTCACCGCACTGCACTGCATATATGATGTCGCGTTTTCCCTATCGTTGTCGGATTGTCCTTGTCGGATGTACCGACTTGCTGCCTAGTGGTGTTGTTTTCCGGTTTAAAAGCAGGCAGGGATAACGGTGTTTGTTTTTGAAAATTCTTCTTAATTTCTTTTCTTCTTTTCCTCGAGACCCATGCTACATCTGGTGATGACCATGTTTCTTTCTCCGCTTGGCTCTTGTTTTCCCCTTCACGTTGGTATTCATGTTCTTTTTCCTTTCCTCTAACCCCCATTCGACAAAGGCCCAGTCCTGATATCCTCAATTTTAGAGGCTCCCTCTGAATGTTTCATTTCCTTTTCCCCCGCTTTTTTTTAGAGACCTTCACCTCGTGCTAGTGGGGATGGTTTCTCAGCTCTGTGTTGCAGGTTCTGATACCCCCGCTTGTGATCTAAAGGGTAGTGGGACGTCAACATCAAAATACTGATCTGTGGTGTGTGGTTTTTCTTGTAAACCCTCTACTACTTCCAGTTTTAAACATTTTTCCTTAACTAATGAATAAAGGACATACCTTGAAGATTTAATGTTAACATATTGGGGGGGGGCAAAGGAACGTGCTGGTCAAGAGAGGTGTTAAGGAGGCCATTTTATGTGAAAATAAAGAAACCAGCCTAAATAAGAGTGGGGGGGGGGTTGTTTTGACACCACTGGTCGCTGCCATTTACAAGCTGTTTTGACACCTTACTCTCTGGGCGGTCCTATAACAACGCTTAGCCACTATCTATAATCATGCCCTAACCACTTGGCTTGGCTTAATATGCTATTGAGATTTTCCAGGGTACATAATTGCACACAGATTCTTGTAAAGTCAATTCTGAATTGAGAAAGCCATCCGGTGACTAGCAAAATGTCTTCAAGATTAAACTTCAACAAGTCAGTTTATTAATTGAATACACAGATATACCATGACCTGGATGAATGAGAACCTTCACAGCTTATGGGTGGAGGAAATTCTGAAACCCGCTGAGATTATATCTACATGTGAGGCACCTACACAGCTGTAGCACCCTAGCTCTTAGTGGGTAACCAGTGAGTGTTTGTCAGCGGGTCTCAGTGGGTAGTTTAGTCTGTACCAGTAGGTTCCGCAGGTTGGACCCCCTTCTTATTTGCAAACCTGGCCTAATATTATTAAAGGGTAATTGATCGTCAGTGGTCAAATGTCCCAATTTTTCACTCGCTATGCCTAATGACTTTGACTGTGCCCGGGAGAACTCTATGGCTGACTAACATGGTTTCTTTGGGGAAATCCTCTTTTTTTGGGGGCCCCTGGTGCGATGTGGAGGCGGCTCTTTTTCCAGCTCCTCCTGGATGATCGCCTCCTTGTATCCCCTAGCCCAAAATTTGACCACCATGTCCAATATTTGGTTCTCATAGACTCCTTGTGTTCCGATAGACTCTTAACAATTTGGGAAAAGATCACACTCCCTGTTTTAAAAGATATAGGGTGTAACTCCTAGGCATGTCAATGGAGTTACGGTCGTGGCTTTGTATATAGGGTGGTTTGAAAACTGCAATTTTTCAATTGTAATGCAGGACCGCATGAGTCTATACAACTAGAATTACAAGTTACATCGTGAACTTAATAGGGGTAGGAAGGTGATTGAGATATTCCAAAAACTGGCGCACTGCCCCACTGTGCGTGCCACCGCCCCAGACTATTAAACAGATCGTTGATGTAGCGTCTGTTAGTAAAATCTTATCCTAATATTTGGGTAGTATGCATTTTACCCTCTAAAATCTTCCATAATATAGGTTAGCGAACGATGGGGCCCGCCATTGGCCCATCCCCGTACTCGGAGACTTGTAGGTATATCAGTACCCAAATCTAAAAAAGTTGTTCTGAAGTACCATACTCAACTGGATAAGATATTCAAACTGGGGGTTTTTGTTGTTGTGGTGTCTGACCAAAGTCTCCCGTGAATACCACCCCCCTTATCGGCTGTCTATTTATTAGACCCTTATCTTCACTTAATGATTTTGAGGGCTGCCCTCTTCCCCTAGGGTCGATTGTCCCTAATAGTGGGGGATCTATGGCATAGAGACATCTCAGATTTAACCACATTGCCAAATACTTTATGGCTGGAGAAGAGTTTTGGTGGTCCAAAGGTACTCTTGGGTTGAAAAAGGTCCATATTGTGAAGTTCTCTGTCCAGTTTTGACGGATCTGTGAAATTCGCTTCAAAGGTTTATTATATTACTGTATATTCCCATGCAATGCGCCTCTTCACAAGTGTGAGCAGCTCTAACTTTAATGTCTTCCTATTTGCCCTTAATAATTTAGTTGCCTTTCCTCTGTACTATTTCCATTTAATAGGTGTCTCTTCTGTATATGGGTTCCAAACTGCACTGCTATTCCAAATGAGAGGCCTTACCAATTCTTATGAAAGAGGGAGAAATATTTTTCTCTCCTTTATTCTATACCCCTTTTTATACAAGACCATATCTTGCTAGCCTCTGTCTGTTGTTGCCTGGCACTGTTTGCTACAACTAAGATTATTCCCCTCCTAGAGCTCTTTCCCCTCAGTTATTCATTTGGCAGAGACCCATTTAACATTAGCACAGCACAAGGAAATTCTAAAGCCCAAATGCAACAACTTTTTATAATTACCATTTAATCATTGAAACTCATCACATGCTCTCATATCCACTTCATATTGTGAAACAAACAAAATAATAATCATAATAAAGTAGTAGAAACCTTTCTTCTCAGTTGTTTCTTGGTTTGGGTCATAGTTAAGCACAATTTTGATTAGGAGTCATGTAACCTTTGGACTAACTCCTGTCCTAGTTAATTAGCGGTGAAACTCGAGTGCTGTCTCTAATTTGCAGGACAACAAAGCCCTTATTAATTCATAGCAGATGTTTGCAGTACTTGTCCTCTTTTTACGATGGTTTATATTTTGGGGCTCAGGTTTCCTGCCTGTGGGCAGGCAGGTGAATGGGTATGTTTCAGAGTGTACTGGGGAATGGTTTTCACAGATAGAGACGGTAGTCCCTAGAAATCCCCAAGAAACTTCAGTGGCATAAATTTTAAACTGTCAAATGAATAAGTAGATAGTCCCTCCCCCCATTAGTGCTTCTACCTTAATGAACTGCCCAAGAAATGTACTTTTCCTGTTCTATTTTGAGTTCTATTTTATTCTTAGATTTGGACCTTAGCATTGCTGACACCTGTATCTGTCCCAATGGTCTTATTACAACCCAGTTGGCCTTGATAGCTTCTGCTACTAGAGCAGCACTAAGAAATGACAATCAATCTGATCAATTTATTATTAAATTTGATAAATGGATCAGACATTTACACATGGCTTTCGTACAGAGCCGACCCCTCAACATGGTGCTCTTCTCTCCTCTGCAGCTTCCAGGTATCCAAAATTATAGAAATAGTGTACCTTGTAGCAACAATGAACACATTGAGTAGGCTCTACTATCTAGCGGAGGGCCTCACCACGCCCAAATACAAATGGAACACAGTAGCAGAGTTCTAAGAGAGCCAAGAAGTGGGAATTCAACCCATCTGTGTCAAAAAGAAGTATTTATTAGTGGAGTCAGCACTACATGTTTCAACGACCTGAATGTGATGATTATTAGTCTCTCTGGTTGATAATATGAGGTTAACTGAGTAATCAGTCACTGGTTGGTTAATATGATGTTAATGAGTAATCAGTCACTGGTTGGTTAATATGGAAGGTTATGAGTAATCAGTCCACTTTTGTTTTTTGTTGGCTAATATGAGGTTAATGATAATCAATCACTGGTTTGGTTAATATGATGTTTAATGAGTAATCGGTCAACTTGGTTGTTGGTTAATATGATGTTGTTAATGAGTTATGGTGTCACTGGTTGGTTAATGTGAGGTTAATGAGTATATCGGTCACTGGTTGGTTAATATGAGGTTAATGAGTAATCAGTCACTGGTTTGGTTTATAATGATGTTAATGAGTAATCATCACGGTTGGTATATGATGTTAATGTAATCTCACTGTTTGGTTAATGAGGTTAATGAGTAATCAGTCACTGGTTGGTTAATATGAGGTTAATGAGTAATCATTCACTGGTTCGTTATATTGAGGTTAATGAGTAATCAGTCCCTGGTTGATTAATATGAGGTTAATGAGTTTATCAGTCACTGGTTGGTTATATGATGTTAATAGTTTATCTAGTCACGTGGTTGGTTGATATGATGTTTAATGAGTAATCAGTAACTGGTTGGTTAATATGAGGTTAATGAGTAATCAGAACTTGGTTGGTTAATATGATGTTGAATGTTAATCAGTCACTGGTTGGAGGTTAATAGATGTTGAATATGGTTATGAATGATGTTAATCAGTTCACACTGGTTGGTTAATATGATTTAATGAGTAATCAGTCACTGGTTGGTTATATAGGTTGAATGTAGATGATGTTAATAGTACATGGTTGGGTTAATTGAGGTTAATGAGTAATCGTCACCTGTTTGGTTAATATGAGGTTAATGAGTAATCAGGTCACTGGTTGGTTAATATGAGGTTAATGAGTAATCAGTCACTGGTTGATTAATATGAGGTTAATGAGTAATCAGTCACTGGTTGATTTAATTTAAATGACCATCAATAAAGTATATATAACAGTATAACGCCTCTGACTTACCCACAAGTACCAAAATATACAACGTATTATTACTGCAAAATTATAAACTTACAGAGGCTGAGATTCCTATTTTAATGTGGGATAGTCAAAATTGTAGGATTAACCACCACCACCCCCCTGGTGACTGCTGAAGGGTCTTCCATGTGATTCTGAAAAGAAGTGGTGCTAATGTCAGTATAACATCCAATGATGTGCTGTATTTCTAAAACATGTGACAGTCTTAGAGAGCCAATCGAAAAAGAAAAACTTTCTGTATGGCTACACAGGAAGTTGATATATCTGTAGGAAAAAAAAAAAACAAAGAGGATATCTAAAGGATGATACATTACATGTTTCCCCAGCCAATTTAATGTCAGGGAAGCTGGGAGGAGAAATATGTGTTTATATGTTAGATTATTGTGGGCACTGTTATTAGTAAATAACATGAGGCTTGTGAGGTAACTTCTGTTTATGAGAAGGCTCTGTTTTTCATTCTATCCTCTGTGGGGAGCATAATAGCTCTTTACTCCCCTCCTCACCTATAACCTATAAGCTAATCAGTATCCTGTCGCTGTGAACCCCCCCCCTAACCCCATAGCAACTGTAAATCTGGACCTTGTGGAAAATACTAATACGTTTTGAACCTAGCATGTAATCTGGATTCTGTTTAGGGTCTGGGTTGCCCATGGTGCTGTTTAGTTTGAACCACAACATTGTAGTCAGGATTGCCTGGGTCTAAACCTCAGACCAGCAGATTAATTCCACTTGGAACCCCTGTTCTAGCTCCTTTTCCGGTAGTGGAATGGAAAGAGTGGGCAAGTTTAGTAAGGTTCAGGCTCCTAAACTATGCCTAAAGTGCCTAATATAATGATTTTCCTATTTAAAATAGTGTAATAGCCTATGGATGTTAGGGGAGTCAGATGGGATCATTGCATATCTTTGAGGCCTTGGGTTAGGAATCACTAAAGCATAACATATGCTTTTAATGTCTGTAAGTCCCAGAAAAATGGCTTTATTCCAGGTGTATGAAAACAATGCATTTTTAGATTTTTTTTTTTAATTACAATCTAGCAGTCATATAGTGTAACTGCTGCTTACTGTGAGTGTGGAGTTGGTATACCTTTAATCACATTAAATAAATGGGCCTTTATTATATTTCAAGTTCTCTGTTTCCTGCAGCTGTTGTTTGACATAGCCAAGACTTTTTTTTTTGGTCAGAAGATTCTCCCCGTGCTCGTTCACGGTCTCCTCTAGACTGTTCGAACACCCAAACATATAGCATTATGTTAACCTTATTCTAATTTCAAAGCACTGTCCATCAACCTTTGCTTTTAATTTAAATATAAACAACAAAGCACTAGTGATCCCACATAGTTAAAACCTTGACAAATCACTTTTATTTACCCATTTTTTTATGTGTTTTTTTTTACTAGTTACATCAGGCTGGCTGGAGAGTATTGTTATCCCCTCTGCTACTGGACAACTCACAATAACCCACAGGAAAGTTGATTATAGCAAAATTTAACTGCATCTCTCTCACCACTGTGAGTCAATATTTGGTGTTAAACTGACTAAAAGATGAGCCCAAGTGAGTTTAAAAAAAAGTGTGATAGTAAACCAGGTAGAAACGAAAGTTGTTCATATATAGATCATTATGATTTATCTATATTCATCAAAAATCAGTTTAACAACAACATTCTCTTTTTTCAATAAGAACACCGCTTGTCTTTTTTGTGTTGTTTGGTATGTGATCGGACACGGTTGAAAATCTTTGTTCAATCCTATCCATGGTCACAGGATCCGATTAATTTGGGGTATACAACTAAAGATGGACCCATACATGGATCAATATTTTTTGAAATTGGTTTGTTGACTGGTTAAAAAAACAATGCCCATTTACCCTTGCTTATCATCTTGTGTCGAGATCAAGCAATTAATGGATTGTGGAAGATGACTTGACACTGTCAAAAAATTTCTATTAGTTCTATGATTGGCTGATGTTGCAATCAAATAACCACTTCCTGTGGATAATGCCTATTGTTATCCCTGATTGTCCAGGGTAATTGATGTTAGTGTTTGGGTCAATAAAAAGTGAACTAGACTAAGACATACATAGGTAGGCTATAGATCCTAGGCTTTTTTTATTTTTGGATGTATTTGTAACCCTATACTTTTTAAAAAGATTGTTTCTAATCATTTTGAGGCTACAGACAAAGTCAATTTTCAAAACCAATAATACTGTATACAATTACTGGTATAATCTATAATACCAGAGCTAGGGCCAAAAAGATCGGTTTTACTAGTGGCATATCTGTTTATCTGAGTGTTTTCAAATCATCCTAGCTTGGCCTTTGGTGAGTCCAGTCCATTTCAGTAAATTATGTAATATATTGGTTGCATTTAATTACAACTGGCATTAACTCCCACTAACCCTGCGGGGCTTAGTATCGTTCCCAGGAGCTTCCTGGCTTATATAACACTGCCAAGAGAAAATTAATGTATTAATTTCTAAACACAAGAGATGCGGGCCATTTCAGTTCGCCTTTTTTAAACTACATCAGCCAAAGCTAATAAGAGAACGTCAAACAATATTTTTATTTTCCCAAGCAAATGCCACTTAATTAACCTTATAATTCATTTTTTGAGAGGGTTACAAGCGAAATAATATCGTTGTAAATATTTACAAACCTCATACAACTAAAAATGGAAGGAACACAAAAGCCCCAAAATAATTAAATAATGGCACTATGAAATTAGCGAGAGACCCTTTTACCTCCACTCACAGGGACTCAGATGGACATTAAAACACAGAACTAATAGGGGGTTCTAGCCTAGTTGCTAAATGTTTCATCCTTATGAGACTGAATAGAGATTATGAGCACAGCTGGAAAACTTGGAACTTTGGGCATAGAGTTTTTTCCTCACATCTGAAGATAAATTTGGTATAGGTATAAAGACCGCTAGGTACAGTATGTTTTTATTTATAAACCAACAGGGATTTTTACAAATCCGAAATTTACATTTTGGGAGCCGGCGGTATTCTGGGTGGTTGGCATTCAGAGGACAGCAAAAGGTCTGTAAAGACAAGCAGGTCAAATTTTTTTGTCCAAAGCAATGTGGGCAAAACGAGAGTATCAAGTACATGAGATCTTAAGAAGGAATGGCACAAGTAACAGCTAAATTACAAAGTTCAATTAAAGGGGAAGTCAGTGCAAATACATATGCTTTTCATAAAAAAAGAGCAGGATTTTTTCAATCCCAATGACTTAATCTGCCAATTCAGGCATTTTTGTTTGCAAAAACCGAAATAACTGCTTCCTGTTTTGCAGGACCCCTCGTAGAGATCTTTATGGTCTTGTTTTTTTACTTGAACCCAGCGCCTGGGTTGATTCAGTTTGCTCAGTAGAGATCTGAGCGTCGTGACCCATCCACAGCCAATTTCAGTAGAAATGGGCACCATGATTTTAAGAGAGACACACAATGGCACATTGGGCATAGTCTGGCACAGTCACGTACATGACACCAGGGTCGAACAGTATATAAAAGTAAATCAGGAATAATGAACGTGGCGGTAAATCTTCCTATAATTAGCCAAGCTTTACTGACTACAACATTCCCTGTTATTCTCTTTACTGGCTATTGCTAGGTACTATTCCACATCAATTTATTTGGTTTGGAATCAGCTATTAACATGGCAATAGTTTGCATGTGCAGGCAGAACTGTAAAACAGATAACTCACTATTGTAAGAATGATGTGTAATTTTAGTTTGTACAACAGCAGCACAAAGACAAGGAACAAGATTAATGAAGCTTAACAGAGGATTCATAAAAGGTCCTCATAGTAAGGCTGGTACACACAGCAGATATTTTCCAGCAACCGACCATCCTGGCACTAAACGTCGGCCAGAAATTCTGCTGGTGTGGTGGTGGCTGGTCGTGACCGAGCTCAGTCGAAACCGTTTGTCGAATCGGCCACACGGCCATTCGAGTGCGTTGGTAAATCATGCCCCAATCGTGTGGTTCTTTATGTGAACTCACGAGTTCGGCGGCCGCAGCCACTATTGCCGCGACCAATAGTCCGTTAGTCCTGTGGCCGACGCTCACTTGCACGGGAAACAATCGTTTTGGGAATAAATATGGCCGGTATGTAACACACAGCCTTAAAAATTATTCTAATCTTGCCCACTAATAGATCTTATGTAACATTTGTAAGCAACATCTGATTGGTTGGGGCAAAATGAGCACCATTTTTAAACGATTAAAAACGTTTAAGAGTATAAGAATAAGAATTTTCCTTTTCTGTAATGGACTGCTGTGACTAGGATTTTTTTTTTTTTTAATATGCACAATTCCCATGATAATCTCTAGATTGTGATTCATAAATCATAACGACTGTTATGAATATGTATCTTTTTTGTTTTTGACAATATAAAACCATGTTTTACAATGTGCATCAAAAGGGATTAACTACACACGAGACATGAGTAAATTATGGAAATGATTAAACATGCCAATTAGAGCACAGGAAAAAAAAAAAACTGTAATCCCTACCCAAACGTCAAATATTTTGTGAAAACGGAAACTTCTGTCAAGTGGATTTGGAAAGATTGCTGCCCCGTGGATAAGAGTACAGAAATATTGTTTAAAATGTAATAAATCAACACATTCTTTATTTGTAAAAGATATGTCCCAGGCCCCAAAACTACAGTATAGCTATTAGTTCGTAACCCCCCCCCAAACTAAAAAAATTGTCTCCTTACAGACAAAATATCTCCCCAGACCTTTGTTTTTTTTTTTTTTTTTTTTTTGTGATTCACTTTGGTCATGTCCATGATGGATGGTATCAATAAAATAAGGGTTATCTTTGACTGGGAAACACAGGGTTTGAATCCTAGCTGGGGGCTGCTTATACAAATTTTTTGGATAATGAAAATAACCCTGTAAATATAATACCATATATAACCTAGTAATATTTAACCATACCAGCCCAGTAATATAATGTTATTATAATTGTATCCCATATGGTTATAATTACTAGGTTTATTATTGGGTTATTCTATACTAGGTTATTGGTTTTATATTACTAGGTTATTATATGATTATTATATTACTAGGGTATTATAATACTTCTACTTCTTCAGATCCTGGCCCCCCCTCCTTAGGTTCATTCCAAGAACACTGCACTTTCCTTGGCTATCCTCCATCTCTCTGGTTGGACCTTTATAGTGTTTTGTCACTCTAAAACTAGCTCCACCCTCGCGCCCCTCCCTGTGGGGGGTCCCGCAGGCTCTGTACTTGGTGCGCCTTCTTTTCTCCATCTACACCTATGGCCTTGGAACAACTCATTAGAGTTCATTTTTTTTTTTTTTTTTTTTTTTGGGTTCCCAGCATGACCTATATGCGGACGATACCCCAATTTACACATCTCTGCCCTGGAATCTCCCTACAACAAACACACTGGCATCAATCATCCCAGGTCCCTGCCTAATGTTGATGACATGTAATTGTAAAAGCGCCACGTAAAATGTGGACTATATAAAATCAATATATAATAATAATAATAATAATATAATCAAAAACTTATCATAAGCTTGCCCCCAGCCAGGATTTGGAACCCTGTCTCGTCCATGTCAAAGGTGTGTCTTTAACAACCAGTACCCTATCCAGCCACTACACATTGTATGGATAATATATTACAGGTTTTTTTTTTTTGTTTTTTGTTTTTTTTTGTTTTAAAATCATATGTTATTATAGGGTTAGTATACAACTATATATGTTCTGGTTAAAAGGCACCACCTCAGGCTCGAATTCGAGTGTTTAGTCCATCCCTAGTTATGATTAACGACACAAATGTATAAAGTACTAAATAGAGTCTATGTAATGATTAGAATTACATTTTCCAAATAAGTTAGATTTGTTTAAATCCATTGCTCAAGAGTCTTAAAAAACGGAAAGATCAGTTGAAAATCGTCATTATTTTTACCTAATTTCTTACACAGCAATAAAAGTTTATTTATTATTATTATTGATTTATATGATGCGCCAACAATGCTTCCGTGGCGTTTACACTTACATAGTCATACATTACATACAGGATAAACACTGTTATAGCGAAAGTCATACATATTACATACACAGTAATACAAATATCCAGTACACAGATTGATGGTATCTTAACAGCAATAACCGTGATACCATAGGAAGATGAACCCTGCCCAAGAGCTTACAGGAGTAGA
Organism: Hymenochirus boettgeri; assembly: GCA_019447015.1. Taxonomy (NCBI): domain Eukaryota; kingdom Metazoa; phylum Chordata; class Amphibia; order Anura; family Pipidae; genus Hymenochirus; species Hymenochirus boettgeri. The sequence continues at coordinate 28,153,644 of CM033476.1, read as the reverse complement.
GGATATGGGGGTGAGACATAAGGTGAGCAGGAATCGGTAGGCTGTAAATAGATTGACAGTGGAGCGTGAAAGGCGGTTGGATCATATTTCGGGGGTAGTAAGAGGGTTCTGTTTTAGGACGAGATTATATGCGAGCCTAAAGAGATGGGTTTAAAAGGGGGTTACATTTGAAAGGTGTTTTAAGGGATGGATGAGTGACGGACAGATGGAGGAGGATGGAAGGCTAATTTTGCCCCAACCAATCAGATCTTATTTTTACATTCGACAAGCTAACGTCTGAGTGTTGGGGCACCACATTAGCACCATTTCAAACAATAAAGAACGTTGTATGATTACCCATAAGTTATATTATACATACAATAGTTAGATTTCTACATATGCTCTTTCCATTACATTTGAAAAATTGCTTTTTACACCACCCCGGCGCTGGGTCAGGGAAACCATAACGTTCACTATGTCCCTGCAAACAGGAAGTCAGTATTAACAGAAGTTTATTTAATTTATACACAGGAAAAAAAACACAACCCAACAACGCTGAATGGGCAGGTTAAGGTCCTTGGGAAACAAAAAATAAAAACAATTGGGATGGAAAAATACACTGCTCTTTTTTCTTAAAAAAGCCTATGTACCACTGAACTTCCCCTTTAAATTCCCCCCAATAGCTGTAAAGTACTCTTAATCTGTACTAGTTAATGACGTCAAAAAGACACCCCCTTGTCTTTGCCATTGGGTCAGATCTTTGGACCCTCAAGAAGAGGTAGGAACTACAGTGGGAACCATTGAAGGGAGAACAAAGTTTAAAGTCTAATATGAGCGCCCCCAATCTCTGTAACTGTATGTTATGTATGTATATGTATGCATGTACGTGAATGTTTCCAGAAAAACTTCCGAAATGGCTGGTGACATTTTCATGAGACTTTGTCATATTTTGTGTTTTTAGTTGGACAAACAACAACATAGGCTTTATATACCATACAACTTTTATAATCCGCCCGTCCCTCCCCTCGCCCATCCCCTGACCCATACCTTGTTTATTAACCTGTGAGCCTGCCCATCCTGGGTGTTGGAATCAACTAATCACCTAAGTTAAGTGCATACTTCCTATATCCGATTGTCCAGTACAATCCTATTTCTAGCCCTATCTAATCTCCACGCTTCCCAGATATGCTATTAAGTTGTTTCTCCAGATTCTCGCAGCTGTCCTGCTTGGTACAATGTCCTTAACTGTGTTTGGGGATTTGTGGTGAGAAGGTTGTTTGCTGTGATGGGGAGGGAGTAGAGCGGTCCATCATGAGGAACAGTGAACATTGTATAAACAATGTCCGGTGACCACACATTTTGTTTCCTCACCTTTTGGTTGCCCAGGAGTCAAGATTGAGAGTAACCAATCCAAGAAAAGTCTCTTTGTACCCCGGCAGTTGGGCATGGAGGATATCCCAGTTTGCTATATTCTGGTGCCGAGTTCAAGAGGCGTTAAGGAAATATGTAGTTTTCCCTAATTGTCAGGGTGGCTGCAACCTGCAGAATGTGTATGGTGTAGCACAATGTATTAAATATCCTTTCCACTTAAGGAAAGCCAAATAAGAGCTTGAATGGATTCACGATCACTGCCACACTGCAAGGGAAACTGCAACATGTAATGGGTTTGTTCCATAAACTTTTTTTGCGAGTCTGTCGTAGCGAACCGATTTCAGTGTGGCTGAACTACACACGAGAACTCTCAAACAGCCGAGCTCAGTGATATTAACACTTGTACTGAACTTCACAGTACAAGCATCTTTTATTCATTATTCTGTAGACAAGAGAGTATCACCCGTAAATGTCCTTTCCTCTACCTTCCGTTGGTTTTCAATTTCCCTCCCTAACTCACATTTTAAAGGATTATCGCCTCCCAACTCAAATTTGTAAGAGTCCATTCAGGAAAACATTCAGCTCTCATAAGCTGGGCTCGGTATGGGTCGCGGCTTTAGTTTCTTCTGATATGACGTTTCATTTACTGCTCAAGAATAGGATCAACCACTCTATGATAAATGCGTTTGGCACAGAGTGTGCTAAGGATAGTGTTTATTTCACATCAAATCTCCTTCCCCCCCAGGATTGCAATTCTGTTGTGTCCTGTAATTGTAATGATTAAAAGGTAATAGTAATGCAAATGGAATGCATCTTTGTTTGCGTAAGACTGTGGCAGGGATTCTAGGAGATTCGGTGAATGAAAGCAATATCTTGGATATGTGACAGATTTTTTTGTAGGCCTGGGCAATTTCGCTGCGCTTTGTCACTCTGGCCTACTCACACACTAGGCATCTCCCTTTCCTCATCGTCCCCGATTCTACATTCCAAATGTTTGGGAAGTATGCAAATCCACGTATTCACTCAGAAGGAATTTGGAATTGATACTTTTTTTATTATGAGGAATGCTCTCAGCACACACATTCACAAACACATGTGGCTAACCATGGTGTGTTACTTATTCTAAATAGTCCGTTCAAGCCAATTATAATAGTTCTACTTAAACTTCCTTTAAAGGGCAATGTCACCCCTTTTTTAACTTTTGTATTTTTTGTAGGTTCCCTCTCCCAGCCCACACCCACATATTACTATGTTTCCAGAAACTCCCTCCATCCCCGTCTTTATTTACCCCTTATCCTTCCTCCTCTCCTCCGCCCGATACTGCGCCCCCCCCCGGCCCTCTGCTTGCATGAAACTGCAAGTCAGGGGCAGGACAGTCAGGCCGCATCTGTGATTGGCTTGAGAGGCAAGCCAATCACTGGACTGGCTGCCGCAATTCAGAATGCCGGGGGAAGAGGTGAAGGAAAGTAAAGTCGGTGGAGTTTCTGACATAAAATAATGGTGGTTGGGCTGGGGGAGGAAGATCTAATGCAATACTTCACAAGGGGATTTTACACTAGGGGGAGGGAGAGGAAATGGGAGGAAGAGGAGGGTGAAAGGAATTGCTCTGAGCAAGGTCAAGAAACCTTTAAGAGGAAGCCTCAGAGGTGGAAACAATTTTCCTCTCCCTGCAGTGCTCCTGGTGGACAGTTTTTTGGACGTTTGGTGGACATTAAAGGAGAACCATTTGGAGCCTAAGGATGTAAGGTAAGGATTTATTTCATAATATTTCAGTGGGGGGCCAGTAGTGGGGAAAATTATAGTTTGGGGGGTAGACATGGCCTTTAAAGGATAGTACAACCTCTACAAATAAGTTCACAGTGTAAATTCGAAGCAGCAGCCCTAAAAAACTAATTCATCCCACCCCCCCTTTTTTTTTTAGCTAGCTCCCTCCTGAGCCTACCTGGGCTAAAGGAAAGTTCCTGAACCTCTTGGATCTCGTTAAGGGCAACTGTGGTCCTCTGTCTGGGGCCTGTGGAGAATTACATTGGGTGAATGTTTGAACTTCCTGCTTCCTTAGTACTGACAATCACCTGACCCTCCCTTTCGGCCCCACCCATCTGCCCTGGGGGAGAAAAAGACATCTCAGTTAAGACTTAATGCGGTAAATCAGTAAGTTACCTAAAGGGGAACAAATAACAGTTGAGAAGGGGCAGTAAGGCTGGTCAATGACTACAATGCTGGTCACAGGCTGAAAACCTACTCTACTAGAGTAGGGTAACAAGAGAGCTTCCCCCCTAACTACTAGAGCATGGGTTAACAAGAGTAGCCCTCTAGTAGTAGGGTGCGCCCTGGTACAGATGTTTTTATATTTATATTATTAGGATTCAGCCCCACCCTTTTAAAATGTCGATGGATTGGTTACTATGTTAATATTATGTGGTATTTTATTGTAACGTTTTATGTAAGGGGATTCATCTGCACTTTTGCCCTTTATCCTCAATATGTGTGCCCTTTACCTTTTTTTATAGTTAGTCCGTTACTATTAGCACTGTCGTACTTCAACAGCTTGTATCACTGCTGGCTACCCTGTAACTAATATTTTTCATACAGGTACCCTATACACTCGGTTTTGTTAATCCCCTTTTTTGTTTTTACTTATGGGTCTCCACAGCACTGCACTTTAGAGTGGATTTAACGAATGCCTATGATATGATATGCCATATGCCTCACATTAATTCCCCCTTAGGGACCTCGGGATCAAACCCTCTGGGGTAACTCGCTTACTTATTGATTAATGGTTGATCCTGACTGCTTGTGCGCTATTTATAACACAGGTATCTTTGTGATCACACAGTGGTCAGGGGAGATTCTATTACTAGTTGTGTCCAACATACGTAGCCCTGTTACTCTTTCGTCACGTGGGGGCAGGAGTTGGTGGTCTGTACCTGGGAGTGTACGTTGTCTTTTTATATGTCGAGTGATGCCATTGTTGTGGTAACCCTGTGACGGCCCCACTAGCTCTGGGCTGGAAGGACACGTTAGGTTGCTTTGGGGCCTACCGTTTTATTCAATTAAAAGATTTGCCTATCCTTGGAGTTTCGTCAAATTTTTATCTCACCAGGGCCGTCTACGTGTTTCGGTCACCCCTATGTGACGTAGCATGTGTTTAAGATGGCGTGATTGGATAGGGCTTAAGGGGTGTTACTAGGAACGCCATGAGTAACGTGTCCAAAACAGCATTGTTACATGGCAGACCGTTTGGTGTCCTGAACCCCCCCCCCTCCCTCTATTTAAGTGCTTGGGTTTCCTCTTTATTGTCACATAAATGGCCTCCTTAACACCTCTCTGAACCATATCAGGTTCCTTTGCAAGGTTAACATTACAATCTTCAAGGTATGTTCCCTTTATCCTTAAGATGTGCACCACATGGCTGAGTCCCGTGCCCAATAAACATTGGCTCTTCCTTGTGGCTGGTCCATAACGTTGATGCGTTGCTTGTTTGGTCTCCCCCCCCAATCAAATCAGAGCATTCTTCACCTGCACTGCACTTCATATATGATGTCGCGTTTCCCTATCGTTGTCGGATTGGTCTTGTCGGATGTACCGATTGCTGCCTCAGTGGTTTGTTTCGGTTTTAAAGCAGGCAGGGATACGGTGTGTTTTTGAAAATTCTTCTTAATTTCTTCTGTTTTCCCGAGACCCTGCTACATATGGTATGACCATTTTCTTTCTCCGCTTCGGCTTTCTTTTCCCCTTCACTTTGGTATTCATGTTCTTTTCTCTTCTTTCCTTCTACCCCATTGACAAAGGCCCCAGCTGATATCCCAATTTTAGGCTCCCCTCTGAATGTTTCATTCTTCCCCCCGCTTTTAGAGGCCTTCACCTCGTGCTAGTGGGGATGTTTTCTCAGCTCTGTGTTGCAAGGTTTCTGATACCCCCGCTTTGATCTAAAGGGTAGTGGGACGTCAACATCAAAATACTGATCTGTGGTGTGTTGGTTTTTCTGTGAAACCCTACTATTCCCAGTTTATTAACATTTTCCTTAACTAATGGATAAAGGACATACCTTGAAGATTTAATGTTAACATATTGGGCAAAGGAACGTGACTGGTTCAAGAAGGTGTTAAGGAGCCATTTTATGTGAAAATAAAGAACCAGCCTAAATAAGAGTGGGGGGGGGTTTGTTCGACCCAACTGGTCGTGCCATTTACAAGCTGTTTTGACACCTTACTCTGGGCGGTCCTATAACAACCGTCTTAGCCACTATCTAAATCATGCCCTAACCCTTGGCTGCTGAATATGCTATGTGAGATTTTCCAGGTACATAATTGCACAAGATTCTTGTACAAGTCAATTCTGAATTGAGAACAGCCATCCGGATGACTAGCAAAATGTCTTCAAGATTAAACTTCAACCAGTCAGTTTATCTAATTGAATACAACAGATATACCATGACCTGGTGAATGAGAACCTCACAGCTTTGGGTGAGGAAATTCTGAAACCCCTGAGATTATATCTACACTGTGAGGCACCCTACACCAGCTGTAGCACCCTAGCTCTTAGTGGGTAACCAGTGAAGTGTTTTCAGAGGGTCTCAGTGGGTAGTTAGTCTGTAACCAGTAGGTTCGCAGGTTGGAAGCCCCTTCTTATTGCAAACCCATTGGCCTAATATATTAAGGGTAATTGATCGTCAGTGGTCCAAAATGTCCCAATTTTTCACTTCGCTATGCCTAATGCACTTGACTGCCCGGGGAGAAACTCTATGGCTGACTAACATGGTTTCTTTGGGGAATCTCTTTTTTTGGGGGCCCCTGGTGTCGATGTGGAGGCCGGCTCTTTTTCCAGCTCCTCCTGGAGATCGCCTCCCTTTGTATCCCCTAGCCCAAAATTTGACCACTCATGTCCTATATTTGGTTCTCATAGACTCCTTGTTCCGATAGACTCTTAACAATTTGGGAAAAGAATCACACTCCCTGTTTTAAAAGATATAGGGTGTAACTCCTAGGCATGTACAATGGAGTGTCGGTCGGTGGCTTTGTATTAGGGTGGGTTTTGAAAACTTCATTTTTCATTGTAATTGCAACCCAGAGTTATACAACTAGAATTACATAACATCGTGAACTTAATAGGGGTAGGAAGGTGATTGAGATTATTCCAAAAACGTTGCGCACTGCCCCACTGTGCCGTCCACCGGCCAGACTATTAAACAGATCGTTGATGTAGCGTCTGTTAGTAAAATCTTATCCTATATTTTGGGTAGTGCTTTTCCCTCTCAAAATCTTCCATATAAGGTTAGGCGAACGATGGGTGCCCGCCATTAGTGCCCATCCCCTACTCGGAGACCTTGTAGGTATATACTCAGTACCCAAATCCTAAAAAAAGTTGTGTTCTGAAGTACCATACTCAACTGGATAAGATATTCAAACTGGGGGTTTTTGTTGTTGTGGTGTCTGACCAAAGTCTCCCGTGAATACCACCCCCCTTATCGGCTGTCTATTTATTAGACCCTTATCTTCACTTAATGATTTTGAGGGCTGCCCTCTTCCCCTAGGGTCGATTGTCCCTAATAGTGGGGGATCTATGGCATAGAGACATCTCAGATTTAACCACATTGCCAAATACTTTATGGCTGGAGAAGAGTTTTGGTGGTCCAAAGGTACTCTTGGGTTGAAAAAGGTCCATATTGTGAAGTTCTCTGTCCAGTTTTGACGGATCTGTGAAATTCGCTTCAAAGGTTTATTATATTAATGTATATTCCCATGCAATGCGCCTCTTCACAAGTGTGAGCAGCTCTAACTTTAATGTCTTCCTATTTGCCCTTAATAATTTAGTTGCCTTTCCTCTGTACTATTTCCATTTAATAGGTGTCTCTTCTGTATATGGGTTCCAAACTGCACTGCTATTCCAAATGAGAGGCCTTACCAATTCTTATGAAAGAGGGAGAAATATTTTTCTCTCCTTTATTCTATACCCCTTTTTATACAAGACCATATCTTGCTAGCCTCTGTCTGTTGTTCCTGGCACTGTTTGCTACAACTAAGATTATCCCCTCCTAGAGCTCTTTCCCCTCAGTTATTCATTTGGCAGAGACCCATTTAACATTAGCACAGCACAAGGAAATTCTAAAGCCCAAATGCAACAACTTTTTATAATTACCATTTAATCATTGAAACTCATCACATGCTCTCACTATCCACTTCATATTGTGAAACAAACAAAATAATAATCATAATAAAGTAGTAGAAACCTTTCTTCTCAGTTGTTTCTTGGTTTGGGTCATAGTTAAGCACAATTTTGATTAGGAGTCATGTAACCTTTGGACTAACTCCTGTCCTAGTTAATTAGCGGTGAAACTCGAGTGCTGTCTCTAATTTGCAGGACAACAAAGCCCTTATTAATTCATAGCAGATGTTTGCAGTACTTGTCCTCTTTTTACGATGGTTTATATTTTGGGGCTCAGGTTTCCTGCCTGTGGGCAGGCAGGTGAATGGGTATGTTTCAGAGTGTACTGGGGAATGGTTTTCACAGATAGAGACGGTAGTCCCTAGAAATCCCCAAGAAACTGCAGTGGCATAAATTTTAAACTGTCAAATGAATAAGTAGATAGTCCCTCCCCCCATTAGTGCTTCTACCTTAATGAACTGCCCAAGAAATGTACTTTTCCTGTTCTATTTTGAGTTCTATTTTATTCTTAGATTTGGACCTTAGCATTGCTGACACCTGTATCTGTCCCAATGGTCTTATTACAACCCAGTTGGCCTTGATAGCTTCTGCTACTAGAGCAGCACTAAGAAATGACAATCAATCTGATCAATTTATTATTAAATTTGATAAATGGATCATACATTTACATCTGGCTTTCTACAGAGCCGACCCCTCAACATGGTGCTCTTCTCTCCTCTGCAGCTTCCAGGTATCCAAAATTATAGAAATAGTGTACCTTGTAGGCAACAATGAACACATTGAGTAGGCTCTACTATCTAGCGGAGGGCCTCACCACGCCCAAATACAAATGGAACACAGTAGCAGAGTTCTAAGAGAGCCAAGAAGTGGGAATTCAACCCATCTGTGTCAAAAAGAAGTATTTATTAGTGGAGTCAGCACTACATGTTTCAACGACCTGAATGTGATGATTATTAGTCTCTCTGGTTGATAATATGAGGTTAACTGAGTAATCAGTCACTGGTTGGTTATATGATGTTAATGAGTAATCAGTCACTGGTTGGTTAATATGGACGGTTATGAGTAATCAGTCCACTTTTGTTTTTTGTTGGCTAATATGAGGTTAATGATAATCAATCACTGGTTTGGTTAATATGATGTTTAATGAGTAATCGGTCAACTTGGTTGTTGGTTAATATGATGTTGTTAATGAGTTATGGTGTCACTGGTTGGTTAATGTGAGGTTAATGAGTATATCGGTCACTGGTTGGTTAATATGAGGTTAATGAGTAATCAGTCACTGGTTTGGTTTATAATGATGTTAATGAGTAATCATCACGGTTGGTATATGATGTTAATGTAATCTCACTGTTTGGTTAATGAGGTTAATGAGTAATCAGTCACTGGTTGGTTAATATGAGGTTAATGAGTAATCATTCACTGGTTCGTTATATTGAGGTTAATGAGTAATCAGTCCCTGGTTGATTAATATGAGGTTAATGAGTTTATCAGTCACTGGTTGGTTATATGATGTTAATAGTTTATCTAGTCACGTGGTTGGTTATATGATGTTTAATGAGTAATCAGTAACTGGTTGGTTAATATGAGGTTAATGAGTAATCAGAACTTGGTTGGTTAATATGATGTTGAATGTTAATCAGTCACTGGTTGTGAGGTTAATAGATGGTAATATGGTTAATGAATGATGTTAATCGAGTTCAGCACTGGTTGGTTAATATGATTTAATGAGTAATCAGTCACTGGTTGGTTATATAGGTTGAATGTAGATGATGTAATAGTCACATGTTCAGTGTTGATTAATTGAGGTTAATGAGTAATCAGGTCACCTGGTTGGTTAATATGAGTTAATGAGTAATCCAGTTATAATTGAATGTATAATTGTATGTATGTATTATTGTATTTATGTACGTATGTATAATTGTATGTATAATTGTATGTATGTACGTATATACATGGTGTCTTGAGAACGGCTCGTACACGGGCCGAAACGCGTCGACTTACGCGAATGGAATAAATTTATATGTTTGGAAGATTCCCAGGAGTGCTCCGACTTCTTTGTTTATACTATATGTATAATTGAATGTATAATTGTATGTATGTATTATTGTATTTATGTACATACCATACTGATATACGGTATATTATACTGATATATTATACCATACTGATATATTATACCACACTGATATATTACAGCACACTGATATATACCATGATATACCATACTGATATATTATAGCATACTGATGTATACCATACTGCTATATTATACCATACCGATAAATATTATATTAATATAACATACTGATATAATATACCATACTGATACGCCATGCTACTGATATATACTATACTGATATATTATATCATACTGATATACAGTATTATGCCATACTAATATATTATACCATACTGATATATACTATACTGATATATCATACTGATATATTATACCATACTGATATATACCACACTGATATATTATAGCACACATATATATTATACTAATTTATTGTACCATACTGATATAGCATACTGATATACAGTATTATACCATACTGATATACCATACTGATATATTATAGCATACTGATATACAATATTATACCATACTGATATACCATACTGATATATTATAGCATACTGAT